>CM042168.1:19286586-19374086 GCA_023376005.1 Doryteuthis pealeii
GCAAAACTTAATGACCATCTCGAAAATCAAGTTTCCTCAAAAACTGTAAGAAGGGAGCTGTACAAATCCAGATTTTACGGGAGGGCTGCAATCAGAAAACTATTATGAAAAAAATTACGATACTACGATTCTAGATGTTTCCATTATTTTGTCCAACCCCTATATATATATATATATATATATATATATATATATATATATATATATATACTTTGGTGGGGTACCAAGTTTCCTGTAATTAGGATGACTCTAAGCTGGTCCTTTTCTCCAACAGTTGGTTGCTGCAATAATTATAATAAACAGAGCAAAGTAATTTATAAAGAAAAAAGCCTTAAATACCGAGGATATTGCGATTATGGAAATGGATCATAATCGCTCTGTCCCCGGTATTTAAGTCTTCTTTATATATATATATATATATATATATATATATATATATATATAAGAATAACGGATCACGTAAACACGAGCCAAAAGTTTAAAAACTGTCCATTTTTTCAAAAGTCAACGTCTCTGACGACGAATAACCCCGAAAAAGTGATATTCAGAAACCAATGGTTAGACAGACTTTTCATTTGTATTAGTTAATATGAATATATATATATATATATATATATATATATATATATATATATATATATAGTCATCCACAGACACCGTGTTTCGACGTATCACATCTCTTCAGTGTGGATACCTACAGCCGGGATATATCACTTCTTCTCATTGAAGATTGACAGAAAAACAGCAGAATGAACTATTCTACTTTTTCTGACGTGTACTTATATAAAGTTTGACCAAAAAGTGAGTTACAAGGTCAGTACTCATAAAGTACGAAATGTCTAATAACTCAGGCAAAGCAAACAGCTTGTGCTTTCTTCGCTGAATAAAGGGTTTCCGTTCAAAACAACTTGAAGGTTACCGGAAGTAGCATTTTTTCTACAATATACTTTATATCAACTAAATAGAAGCCCTTTTTACAACTGTAGTGACGACAGCAGCAGCAGGCAGCAATAATAACAATGACAACTAGCATAAGATAGAGGCTGTCAAAAAATTACCCGCGGAATTTGATATACATAAGAAATGTATATTGACTGGTTTCATAAATGTATCGAAACTGGCTTCATAAGTGTATTGAGGCTGGCTTCATGTGTATCAAGACTGGCATAATAAGTGTATCGAAAATGGCATAATAAGTGTATCGAGAATGGCATAATAAATATATCGAGACTGACTACATAAGTGTATCAAGACTGGCTCCATAAATGTATCGAGACTGGATTCATAAGTGTATCGAGACTAGCATAATAAATGTATCGATACTGACTTTATAAGTGTATCGAAACTGACTTTATAAGTGTATCGAAACTGACTTCACAAGTGAATCAAGAATGGCTCCATAAGTGTATCGAGACTGGCATAATAAGTGTGTATGGAGGCTGGCTCCTTAAGTGTATTGCAACTGTCTTCATAAGTGTATCGAAACTGGCTTCAAAAGTATATAAAAACGTATTTCATAAGTCTATCGAGACTGGTTTAATGTGTATCTAAAGTGACTTCTCAAATGCATTGCGTCACACTTTCCTTTCGAATCAATACTGACATGTTCTAGACGTCCAGACATCATCTATGTAAGTTGCTCAACTATGAACACGTCTTCAAATTTTTTCTCATCGCACCAAATGGTAACGTGGTTAGTTTAAAATATTTAATCGATCACCTTGAAAGCCGATGGCCTTGCAACGTATTCGAGACGGGCGAACGCATCTGCACCAAGGACTCTGCTCAACCTACGGCAAAGTATACTGAATAATATCTGTATTGGGTTTTGCTCCAAAAACTAGACAAAACTGGTTTTGAAATTTTATTAAATTTAGATTTAAAATAAATTAAATAGTGAAATAGATCACTAATTAGGACTGAACATATTCTAGTAGTGACCACCCCAAGCGGAATTTAAAAGTTCTGAATTCAGAGTTTTCCTTCTCCTAGAAGTTGAAGAGCCTAGTCCGCCCAACCAATATCAGCTGCGCGCACAGAGAGAATGGAGGGGGGTGGAGGCGTAGTAGGATAGGGTAGACGCGTGATAGCTGCCGTCACGTGATCACGACCGGACCTATAGCTGGAGGGAGAATATTTGGATTCATACATTTCCCAAGGGTATTAGTGCCATGTGAGATGCAACCAGCTTTGTCCAGGATTTGAACTCTGGTCGATGAGTCCATTTCCCACGACTCTAATCATTACATCACGCACCTCCAACGATGTGCACATCGCAATAAAGATGAGAACAACAGTCTGAAAAGTCAAAATTATGAAAACATTTTGCCGACCCATTTTTAAACAGTATCAGAATACGCATATTTGGTTGTTCCTCGGTGTCCCTTCGTGTTGGGTAGAATCCTTTGGTTAAGCAGAGTCCTTGGTTGCAGATGCGTTCACCCGTCTCGAATACGTGCAAGGTCATCGGCTTTCAAGGTCATCGATTAAATATTTAACTAACCACGTATTCGAACAGTTGATTGGCTGGCTTTAATCCACGCGCCCACGCAGAGTGTATAAGTTTAAGTGGTGGACGTCAGCACTCTTCATATCTCAAAATAATCCAACACCTGTAATGTTATTCTTGAGATTCAAATCATTTTCCTATCTTGAAAGTGTAGGGGTTCGTCTGAAACTGATAAAGTGACTCGTGACCTCTTTACGCCATCGTAGGATCACGTGACGAGGGGGATCACGTGACAAGAGGATCACGTGACTGGCAACAAGCGGCGGATCGCCGAATGCGCTAAAATATCAGCTGCGCGCACAGAGAGAATGGGGGGGGGGGGGTGGAGGCGAAGTAGGGTAGGGTAGACGCGTGATAGCTGCCGTCACGTGATCACGACCGGACAGAATAATCATCGCCTGATCGTGTTACGAGCGCGAATCGTGTTTCCAACTGTCTGACAACCCGGATTGTGTCTCGGAAAAATCTAAATAATTTATTTTAAATCATGGTTTTAAAAAGCTTTAAAAAAAAAAGAAGGTTTGTGATAGAACTTTTGGGAAATAATTTTTTTTTTTAAAGCTTATTTAATGCTTTTCATATAGTATTTGTAGATAATCCAAGCTTTTCGAACAGTTTTGCAAGCTCATGTAAAAAGTAAAGTAAAGTCGTCGGGGCGGCCTTATGTCGGTATCGGCCAGACAGCGAGGGAGTTTATCCCCTTTTCACTAGCGCTAGACCAAGGAGATTATTTTAGCATGGTAGGTGTGGAGCGCCACACCTACCATCAGCTCCTCACTTTACCGCACATATCCCTGTGCTACTCATTCGCCGAATTGGCGAAGGCCGGTATCGAACCAAGAACCTTTTGATTTCTAGCCGAACACTCTACCGACTGAGAATACTCTGTATATAATACCTTTAGATGATCCCAGCTCTTCTAAAAGTTTTTGCAATCTTATGTAATGCTCTACATATGATCTTAAGCATATTGTTATATACCATATATACCCTTCTGCCATACTCGGGTATATAAGATAGATAGATAGAGAGAGAGAGAGAGAGAGAGAGAGAGAGAGAGAGAGAGAGAGAGAGAGAGAGAGAGATGGTAGTTTAACTTGGTACTCTGCTGGTTATTTGATTTTTCTTCCATCTTGTCCGTCCAACTTCTATCCGCTGGGGATTGACATTTTTCCTTGATAATTCTCTGCTGCGCTGAGTTGGTCATTGTCTTAATCATTCAACAAACACAACAAACCCTTGTTTGTTCTTGATCAAGTTTTTATTTATTCTTAGCCCATTTGATGGATTCCGCCGTGGGGATGAGACTGGTCCCGGAGAGACGACAATCACGTCTCTCTCCTTCAAAATCGGGTAGAATCTGAATAGCTAACTAAACTATATCACGTGTCTGTCATGGCGCCCAAATCGCGCGCCTCTACGGGGTCAAGGGTTATTAACAGTCACCGGTAATTTTCCACGGGGACTCCTTGATTCTAAATCAACTGACCGTAATTTAAATATTCTAGCTACAGGTATGTTCACAATTTATGACTTCTCATGAATTGTAATAAGAAAGAGTTGCAACAGATAATCAATAACCTGATAGCCGTGGGGTAGATTAAGGATATGCAAATTTGCCAGACATACCAAAGAACGAAACAGACATCCAGTGGAACGCTTATATATATTTTCCAACCCCTCTGCACGAGCAGGATGTGACACAAGGTCAATTTCTTAAGCAGAGTTTAACAGGTTTGAATTCAGAGTTTTCATTCTCCTAGACCGGTTGCCTAACCAAGGTCAAAGAGCCCAGTCTGCCCTACTATTTATCCATAGCTAGAGGGAGAGTAGGATTCATACCTTTCCCAAGGGTATTAGCGCGAAATGAAATGCAATTACTACATCCAGGATTTGAACTCGGGGCGACGAGTCCATTTCCCATGACTTTAACCATTACACCACGCGCTTCCCTGGAACACTTATGAGCCATGTCTGTATTCCAGTAGAATAACCGCCCAGTCGGCTGTGACTGTAGAATACGCTGACTGCACATCTGTAGAGGGGCTAGACCCGCCAATGGAGCCACCTATTGGCCGTGTGTGTCGACCCGTGGGGCTTAAGGACGGAACCCAGGTGGCTGAGTAGTCCATGACATGCAACACTCGATTTTGGCCCTGATTTAGGCTAGACGGGTGGTCGGAGATTGTTTCGATTCTCTTGTCCTTATGGCAAACCCAAACTTTTGTTATCATATACGAACATGTATCATACATCAAAATGAAGCTGGTCCTCTGTGTATCACACCCTTACTTCTTCACATAGGTGAGTAAAAAGGTAATGCCATTTTGTTTAGGAGTGGTATAGTTACCAACACAGGAACCTGTATCATACATCAAAATGAAGCTGGTCTTCTGTGGACCACATCCTTACTTCTTCACATAGTCACTGTTTCTCTCAATAGCAATGTTCCACCTTCGAATGAGAGCATGTATCCCTGCCCCGTAAAATTCTGTTGACTGTTCTTTGAGCCACTTCTTCACTACAGATTTCACTTCCTCTTCAGTGGAATGATGTTTGCCTCTCAAACCCTTTTTCATGGGTCCGAAGAGATGATAGTCTGAGGCAAATATTATACGAACTTTGCAAGGTAACTTGCCATAGTGGAGTACTAAAACAGCTTATGGAGTGTATATGGCAGTCCGACGTTTGGCTCAACCTCGTTCTGGTAACAGTTGTAGCGTTACTGGTGCCAAGTTCTATAGAGACTTGTCGTTCCTTTTGATAGTATCTTTGTCGTGAAGAGGGGAGATCTGTAACATGGGCAACTGTTGGTCTACCGTACAACAATGAGATCCATGTGCAGATCCATAGACTTACTCAACCACTTCATATTTACTCTTGTGGCGACATTGGTGTTAAGTTGTATAGAGCCTTGTTGTTATCTTGGACAGCATTGGTGTCGTGTAGATCGGATGCCTGCAATATGGCTTCCTTGCACAGGCTTGTACGGATTCATTGTCTTGCAAGGTCGATGGATGTCAAAAGTCCGAGTGAAAATTTCTTCATGATAAGTGGCTAACACATTGCTTTGAAACCAATGGTATCAATCGCACCTTAAACGTATTGTACTCTATCACAAATATATACAGGTCTTACCGTTGTGATCGAGCTCTTTATTTTCAATTCTCCAATGTCAACCCTTCCCCCATATATATATATATATATATATATATATATATATATATATACTTTAATAGAGTGATCTTTGTCTCTAGACACATCTTGTATTCAAGAGACGGTGAATACGTTGTTTATTTATGGGCATTGGATATGAATTATATTTCTATGAACACTTTTTGTTCTTTTTCCTTTTCAGTCTGTCTCTCAGCGCTCCTTGTAAGGAAATTGAACGAGTTGTTTGTTGAGTGTCTCATACAAAATTCCTAGTGTTGGTTTTTCTTTTCTTTCTTTTTGTTCCTTTTTTTCTTCTGTTTATAAAACAATCACGTTAATCTATTTATTATAATATCATATATACAAATAAATACTAATGCAGAATAGCGCGCAAAAAACTATATCATTAGGTTACGTATAAAATACATTAAATTACATTCCCAGGCGGACGCTGACGTTTTAAAAAGCACATTAACAAAAAAAAAGTTCTTAATTTTTTTTTTTTAGACAAAAAAATTACAAAAGAAAAAAAAAGCAGAAAATGGGAGTATTTGTCCTCTACAACCTTATAAGATATATGAGAACGAGACAGTCGTTGACATGTGCTGATAACACGAAAAGAAAAAAGAAAAAACAAACAAACAAAAAACAATGAAATAAAGAACAATAAATAAATAAAAGATTTTAAAAAAATACCAAAATTAGAAACAAACAAAAAAAAGCAATTTACTTTTTAGGGTTAAAAAAATATTCTCCCACAAGTATTCAATAATTAATAGCTTGGCAACCAACATAAAGAAAAAAAGAAAAAAGAAAAAAGAAAAAAGAAAAAGAAAAAAATGTCTGTAGAAATAAAATTATCGTAAATCTACCGCGAAATCTTTAAAGAGATTGATAACTTGGATATGTGAGGGAAAAAAAATCAACATTTCCAAACGCATGCGCACACACACACATACGCATTTGCGCCTGCGCAGACTAAGGGAGAAAGCTATAGAGAAAAGGTGATTTATCACTAGTTGTGTATCCTTTCTTTATTTACGTACATTTTCCTGTGTGTATATCACTATGTATCCATTTCTACGTTGTCTATATTTTATTTCTTTAAAAAGGAAGCATAAAAAAGAAAAAAAAAGAGGAAAGGGAAAATAACTAACAAAGCCTAACATAAACAACGTCACGGGCAGAAGGGTGTGAGGTGGGCACAGCAAAAGCAATAATAATAATAATAATAATAATAATAATAATAATAATAATAATAATAATAATCAGACTCCAGTGAAAGACGATGGTGGGAAAAACTCACAAGGAGTGAAATAATAATAATAATAATAATAATAATAATAATAATAATAATAATACAGTAAAAGCAACAACAACAACATTAACAACAACAACAATAATAATAATAATAATAATAATAATAATAATAATAATAATAATAATAATAATAATAATAATAATAAGCGGAGGAGTTGAAGGGAGAGGAATAATCCATATAAACCGATAATCACGAAAAATATATTTAAAAAAAGAAAAAAAGAATAAAGAACACGAGAACTAGGCGCTTTTGTCAGACGAGGGGTGGGGTGGGGGGTGAGGAAGTAAAAGAGAAAGGAAAGAAAGGCGGTGAGTGGCGGCGGACGGGCGGGTTTGGATGGTGGTTTGAAAAATAATGATGTAGGAGTGGCAGCTAGCTAGGAACGCCGAGAGAGAAACATGACCATATATGGCCATGTCGGTAGACAAAGAGAATTCGTTATAAAATGTTTCACATGGAGGAGAGCTCCACCACCGCCGTTTCTGACTCCGCCGCCGCTCCCCCTCCAGCTGAATTTGTGTTGCATGAGTGTGGCTGATAACGAATCGAGTTGAGGTGTTGAATGGCGGGGGAACGAAAGATACAGCGAATGAAGAGAAAGAAATCATATATATATATATATATATATATATATATATATATATATATATGAAAAAAGGAGGGTGGAAGTGAAAAGGGAGGATAGAGCGTAGAGAGAGGGTGTAAAGAGAGGAGGGGAGAGGAGAGTAAAGTAGAGACAGACAGACAGACTGAAAGGCGGTGGAAGGAAAGAAGAAGAAAAAAATCAAATAAATAAAAGTAAGAATCTATTATTAAAAAAAGAACCAATAAAATTGTATTTTTTATGGACATGTAGACAAAGAGAGAGGAAGAAAGGGTATTGGAAACGAATAAGATTGAAAAGAAAGAACGAAAGAAAGAAAGAAAGAAAGGAAGAATGATAAAGAGAGGTGACTTAATAAAATAGAAACGTAGAAGAAATACAGATAAATGATTGGGGGAGAGATATGCCCAGACAAGACTGAGATAGACACATACACGCACGCACGCACGCACGCACGCACACGTTTGCATAAGAACAAACACGGCTAACACGTCTGCAAAATAGATAGATAGATAGAAAGAAAGACTAAGCGTGAGAGAGAGAGAGAGAGAGAGAGAGAGAGAGAGAGAGAGAGAGAGAGAGAGAGAGAGAGAGAGAGAGAGTGGGGGAGAGAGAGAGAGAGAGAGAGAAGCCATAGAAATGCTACAGAATGACACATCACTGGAAAGAAGCGTTTGTAATGACAGCCTCTGGAATAACCTCTTCCACTTTTCTTCTTTTTTTTTCTTTTTCAACGCAGCACAGCTCTCGTCTGACACAACCGCTAATTAATTCCACTTATCTCTTCACTCGACGCCATTATAGAGTCTCTGTATTAGCTCGCGCATGCGCAATGTGTGTGTATTTGACCCTAAGGGGTATTGGATTGGTTCTATGAGTAATCGTGTGAGAAACACTTTTTTTTTCTTCTCTTCTTCCCCTCCCCCCTTTTTTATTTTTTTGATGTTTTCGTGCACGAGGGACTGTGTCTGTACATATTGCTGTCGAAAGATGTACGTCGCTTCTCGGTGTGTGTCTGCGCTGTGTGGTCTGTCAGTTTATGTGTGTCTGTCTGTGATGTGTGTCTGTGCTGGTTCATTCATGTGGGAACTCGGCTCTGTTCCTGCACATGTATAGCTTGATAACGCTTGTTGCCTGTGTACATGATGAGAACGGTGACATCTGCCTGCTGACTCCTTTATTATACATTAGAAGCGGTTATCCAGCGTCGATTGAGTAGAGTGGATGGGTACAAAAGAAACCTGGTGTATTTATTTATTTATTTTTTTGTTTATTTTTGAGATTTACAAATACCGGACATTTTAAGTAGAATTTCAATACTACATGTATAGCTAGATAATGTTTGTTGTCTGTGTACATGACGAGAACGGTGATATCTGCGTTCTGACATAGGTTCCTTTATAATTTATACATGTCCCAGGGACCTATTAGATCGTCAAGGCGCCACACAGAGTAATTCCTGTCCCAACTCTGTTGCCCTTATGGCAAGCCCCAACCCTTTTTTTTAATATCATATATGTGCTAGAAGACGACGGCTAAGGATCTTCGTGTCCAGGATAAGGCGTAAAACTCTATCTGATGGTGAAATTCCAATTCTGAAGTTCTGGGGAATGTGGAATACCCCTTCATCATCATTATTCCCTGCTCCACTCTGACCCGGAGTGGTAATAACTGTTTGGGTTCCATCTATGGGTCAAATGAAAAAAGAAAGAGTTTAAAAAATGTGTTTAAAAATTGAGTTTCTTAACCTTGGCCGGGTAACCAGTCTAGGAGAAGGAAAACTCTGAGTTCAAACCCGTTAAACTCCGCTTAAGAATTGACCTTGTGTCACATACTGATCGTGCGGAAGGGTTGTCATATATATATATATATATATATATATATATATATATATATGATAAAAACGGTTGAGGGTTTGCCATAAGGACAATCATATAGGTATTAGGGATTGACGTGATTAGCTGATTGATCAGATGATACTTCTCCGACTACCTGTCAAGCCTAAGTGGTGTGTTGCATGTCATGGACTGCTCAACCACTTTAACTACCATGGCATTTTCTTAAAGCTGAGGGAAAAGTCGGTTCATGCCTCTATCACTATCATTTATGCTATCTGAGCTAGAGTTTGAACTCGGTTTACCATTTAAATTCTCCGTGTTGATAACCGTTAGGCTAACGAGCCTCCAATGATTATTTGCACGTGAGAAAATGAAAAAACAATTATATCTATATAGTTATTTACTAAGCTTAGCTTAGATGTGGCACAAGGACAGAAGTATGGGGCACCGAATGAGAATCGAACTCACTAACAACGGTGTGCAAATCTAGCTTGCTAACCATTTTGTCCATATAAGATTGGACCCTGCTTTGGGCTAAATACTACCGCTATTGTTCCTCTAAAAGAATGGCTTCAGGTGGCGCTCATGGTGTAATGGTCATCGTCATGCATCCAGCTATTCTCCCTCCAGCTATGGGTAAATAGTAGGAAAGCTTGGTCTCTTTAGGCGCCCGTGGTGTAATGGTCTACGCTATAAGAAATGGACACGGAAACCTGAGTTCACATTCTGGACGAAGCTGTTTGCATTTCATATAGCGCTAATACCATTGGGAAAGGTATGCATCGAACTATTCACCCCAGCCATGGGTAAATAGAAGAGCAAACTGGGTTATTTAACCTTGGTATGGCAACCGGTCTAGGAGAAGAAAAACTCTGAATTCAAACCTGTTAAAACCCGCTTAATAAATTGACCGTGTGTCAGATCCTGTGGAGGGCTTGATAAATACATGTACTACCACTCCGGGTCAGGGTGTACATGGTAGTAATGGTGATAAAAGGTACTCCACATGCCTTTGATCCCAGTACTGTTCTTAGTAAAGGCATGAATCAATCTCTCCCTGATCGCTACATCCTTGGTTGTTATTTGGCTGATTTGATGGCATATCAACACTTATTTGGGTTTCCAATTACATACGATGCAAAAATGTACCTTCATAAGTAAAAAAAGGAAGTAAAGTCGTCGGGGTGGCCTAAAGTCGGTATCAGTCAGACAGCGAAGGGGTCTATCCCCTTTTCACTAGATGATCAAATACGAATGAAGTTAAACAGATATATTTGGGTCATAAATTGGATCCTAACTGGTACTACCACTCCGAGTCAGAGTGGGCCTGGGAATAATGGCAATAAAAGGGTATTACACACCCCCAAGATCTCCAGAATCGGGGCCTCGCCATATGATGCAGTTTTTAGTACTATGTCCCATTTTGGGGGGGGGGGTCTTACCATTAGCTTATTCCAAGTCTCGCCGACTAGCTTAAGTAAGGGCCAAAGTAGAGTGTAGCATGTCATGGATTGCTCAGCCACCAGGATTCCGTACTTAAGCATCACGAGTCGCCACTCACGGCCAACCGGCGGTCTCATTGAGGGAGGGTCTTATTCCTCTGCTGAGTTACAGTCGGTGTCTTCTACAGCTCGAGCCGACAAGGCGCGCCATGCCTAAGGACAATCTAGCATTGGGAAGATAAAGTTTAGGGAGACATTTCTGAATTCAACCCTATGCCAGCTTTACTAGTATAAGGCCCATGAGTTTCAATGTCCTATAAAACCTGGGAAAAGGTCGGGGTCTTGCTGGAGAAATGAGAAAAATGGTTGAAACGATGGTAATTGACTTGTGAGATTGCTTCTAACTGGGTGAATATTCGTGGCCTTTTGCCAAATCAGAGTTGCATTTGATAAATACCAATTACTGATACCGTGGGATTTTTTTTTTGTGTCAGCTGGGGCGTTACAGTCACTGCGATTGGAACGTGAGAAATCAGCAGATGGAGGTGCGCTCGAGAGAAAAGAGGCAGGGAGGGTGAGAAAATCCTGACTTACTGACGCATACATGTTAATTTAGTCACGTGATCGGTTCTCTGACGCATAGTTTGGCAAAATGGAATGGAATTTTAAAAATGCATGAATCACGACTTTGGGGAAATGTTCTGAATCATCACTTTAAGCATAATGGGGAGGTACTGTCAGGGGAAATGAATCCCCGTTGTTCAAGCTGAATTAATAACTAAGTAACCTAGCTAAGAGTGTTAACTCTTGTAGCAGGTGGGAAATATATAATTTGATAGGTGGTAATTTTAAGAATGTATGTATGTGTAGTGAAGCAATAAACATGGATAATCGTTGTGTGAATATATATTTGGGATATTGTGTGTCAATTAGTAATATAAAGCCTAAATGTGTGCGTGACCCTAAATTGGGAAGGCACATTATCCCAAAAGATTGTTATCAGACACGCCAAGCCATGGCGCTCACCCACAACCCCTTTCCCACCGATAAATATAAAAAGAAATGTAAAAAGAAAAAGAAAAAAAGAAAATAGATTTTTGTTAATAGAAAAAACAAAAAACAAAAAATTACGAGTAAACAAAATAGATAATAAAAATAAAAAAAAGCAAAAAGAATTAACAAAAAAAAAGAGTAACAAAAACTACCAAAAAAAAAATTAAAGAAAAAAACAAACAAAAAGCAATAAGACAAAGAAGAAGAAAAAAAGAAAGATAAATCAATATGGCGTCTGTAATACAAGGAGGGCGGGAGACACCATGTTGGTACAGTGCCAAGCTAGTCAGACAGGCAGACAGTCAGTCGTGACGTGTTCAGGCAGGCAAGAACTGGTTTGATCCGCTTTTGTGACAAGTCTCTGGCGGCTGAACGCGTGATGGAAATTTCCACTGGCCTTAAATGGCACGCGTGTGTGTGTATGTGTGGAGTGTTGCTTACATCTCATTATTTTTTCATATTCTTTATGCTCTCTACGCATACAAACGTTCGTTTTAGACTGTATTGTTTGTATGTGTATGCCTGCGCATGCGTCTGTGTGTATGCGTTCGTTTTTTTTTCTTTTTTTCTTTCTTTCGTTTTTCTTCTTTTTTCTTTTTCTTTTTCTTACTGTATTTTGTGTGATTCATTGGTATTTCAAGATGTCTGTATTGATTGCAGAAACTGTACATGTGCACTTTACTGTATTGATTATAGGGTGTGTGAGGGGGTATTTAAGTGAGAGGGTGTCTTTTTTTTGTGTGTGTGATGACTGGAACATCATTTGTATCCGGTTAAAGGTTACAGTATTGACTCTAAAACTACAAGGTCGTCTGTACTTTAACGTCATTGTCTGCGAGTCTTTGAACTTACGTTCTAAATTCTTTTTGTCCGTTACATTAAAAAAAAAATTTCCGTTACATTCCCAGTGTAATGGGGTCTTTACACGCCTCCAGTGTATTTTTCACTTTTCTCTCTTGGGTTTGTTTTTCATGTTCTTGATTGACCTCTAGCAAGGTCATTTCTTAATTTTTACTGTATTTATTTTAGTACTCTTTAACTTTCTCACCCGTGGGAGCGGTGTTGAGTAAATTCTTATACCTTAAAAAATAAGACCATTAAGCGTTAGATATGTTTTAACAATGCTATATAGTGAGGCAACTATAGCATTAAGAATTTTTGACACTCTTGAATTTTCTCGACCGTGGAACCGGTGTTCAGTAAATTCTTATACCTTAAAAAATAAGACCATTAGGTTTAAACAATGTTTTATAGTGAGGCAAATATATGATTAAGAATTATTTTTATTTAGCCAACGTAAGTTTGAAATTTTCAAAACACTTTGCCGTACATAGGTTAGGGTCATATATATATATATATATATATATATATATATATATATATATATATATATACCAACTCGTTCGCGCGAGTTGTGCCACAGGCCAATTTCTTAGGCGGAGTTTAACACGTTTGAATTCAGAGTTTTCTTTCTCCTAGACTGGTTGCCAAACTAAGCCTAAAGAGCTCAGTCCGCACTACCATTTACCATAGCTGAAGGGAGAATATTTAGATGCATACCTTTCCCAAGTGTATTAACACTGTGTGAAATGGTAACAGATTATATATATGTGTATACATCATCATCATCATCATGACACGCAAGTAGCACGGATATCAATGACAATCTCGCCAAACTTCCCTATCATTCATTGACCCTGGGAGTTCTTCTGCGCAGCAGCCAGCATCCTCACATAGTTGGTCAGTGTAGGTCCTTGCTGGGCGACCCACATTAGCATGCCAATGTGTTGGCTTCCACAGGAGAACGTCACTCATGAGCTCGTCCTTGCTTCTCCAGCAGTGTCCCGCATGCCTGGTCCGTCTTACTCGGATGGTTTGTGAGATGGGGGGGGGGGCAGGTGGTCATACAACTGCTTCCTTGTGGGATTCTGTCTGTTTATATAGGGTCTAGGTTCTACATAAAATTGTGTCGACAAAACAACCGTTTCTTCGCGCCTCAAACAGTATTTATCTAAGAATTGCTTTGCTCCGCCATGGGATGTTTCTTAGACACCGATACAAATCCCTTTTTTATGGTTGGACAGGAACCGAAGTTCGTAGTATTCATCTTTCCTTTCCGCCATGGTCAGAATGTGACACGAGGTCAATTTTTAAGTGGAAGCCATCCTGCGCATGAATGCACTGTAAAGCAGTGCTGCCTATAGCCAGTCCACCGGACCGGTGCCGGTCTGTGAAATACGCCTTGATGATCTGCAGGTGCCACACAGCATTTAAAAAAAAATTGTCTAGTTTTGAAGTACAGTAACCAAACATATAAATTAAAATCGGAAATATATTTCTAAAAATATCGACTTTGTTCATTTTTTGCTTTTTACCACGATGGCTAGTTTACCTACGTTGTTTTATAGAACCCTAATCTAAATCTAAATTGGTCTCCAAAGACAAGGACAGCTATTGAGTGCAAGTCCTCACCACTTACCATTGGGCCAACATGAACAGCATGTTCTCCATCCTCTGCGAGAGCCGCATTTGCTGGCTTAGGCATGCCAGGAGGATGGAAAATGGCCGCATCCCAAAAGATCTTTTGTATGGCGAATTAGTAAAAGGCTCCCGATCGGTAGGTAGACCACGCTTACGCTTTAAAGATGTCTACGGGAGAGACATGAGGATATGCCACATTGACACAAACACGCGGGTGGTAGATGCAGAAAATCGAGCGTCCTGGCACCTTAACGTTAAGCAAGGCACGGAGAGGGGTGAGTGGAGAGGAGAGTAGCCTCGACAGAAAAGAGAGCCAGAAAGAGGAGAAAAAAACAGCATCCTCAGAAAGCATCACAGCTTGTGTGCAGTCAGTGGACCACAGACTGTCACTCAGAGGTAGGCCTGCACGACCACTTGCGCAGATAATTTTTTTTTATATATATATATATATATATATATATATATATATATATATATATACAAGCGATGTGTTTTGATATTTTTTTAATTTTTTGGAGAATATGTGCTTACTTGAAGTCGTACCTATATATATATATATATATATACACTACGCCATAGTCCTTAGTGGACGGAAAGGTGCCAATCACCAACAACAAGATTTCTGTATTATATAAAGCTAATTTTAACATGCCTGCATAAATACTTTTTATTCGAAGTTTAACAAATTCTTTAATTTTATACGCCAGTCCGTGCATCGATATAAAAAATGTCAACCGGTCCGCAACTTCCAAAAGTTTGAGAAGAACTGCTGAAAATGAGAGTGCTCCATCTTGTTTGGTTCTGTTGGCCTACCATTTGCCAATTAGGAAGCGCTTCCGGCATCTGAATGTTATACAACAGAGATAGATAAGTCGATCTGTTTGAAAATTATTCGTATTAGATTGGAATACTTGATACCATATAAATATATGCAAGTAAATAATCATTTACATTTTTAGTTCATTCTTTTAAATATAATGGATCAGTGAAAATATAGTTATGATTGCAATCAAACATTTACAAATTAATCAAATTTTGGCATTAAATAATTGATAAGTTGATATGCTGTTAAACAGATAAACGAAACCTATCTATCTATCTACATATATATGTAGGTATATATGTCTGCTCTAATCTATCTATCTATCTATCTATCTATCTATCTAGTATATATTCTGCCAGTCTCTAATCTATCTATCTATCTATCTATCTATCTATCTATCTATCTATCTGTATCTATCTCTCTATCTATCTATCTATCTATCTATCTATCTATCTATATATGTATGTATATATGTATCCAGTCTCTCTATCATCTATCTATCTATCTATCTATCTGTATATGTATGTATGTATGTATGTATGCTAGTCTCTAATCTATCTATCTATCTATCTACATATATCTGTATGTATATATGTATGCCAGTCTCTAATCTATCTATCTATCTATCTATCTATCTGTATGTATGTATGTATGTATGTATGTCTGCCAGTCTCTAATCTGTCTATCTATCTATCTATCTATCTTCATCTTTCTCGCTCTTTAACTTTGTCTTTTTTTTCTCTTACAATATTTCTATACTTCTTTCTATACTTCTCTCTTGTGTGCATCCTTTTTGTTTTTTCTCTAGTTTTCAATGTGTTTCTCCTACCAACTTATTTTCTCTTTAAATCCAAGACAAAGCTACTTACTTTTCACTTAGCGCTAATAAATTCAAAATACGATGGTTCATATCAAAAGATAAATTTCAAGGCTGCTTCGACCAATGGGAAACTCCTGATTCACAAATTCAATAACTCGTATTGAGTTATTGAATTTGTGAATCAGGAGTTTCCCATTGGTCGAAGCAGCCTTGAAATTTATCACTCACCTACAAAACAAATAAAAACACTTCGGATCAGAATCTAACAAAATATATTTGGTTGAAGAGATTTAACACAAATCGAATGTTAACCCGACAGTAGCTTCAAACACAGTGAACAAAATATGTCTTTGCGCATGAGGCTCAACTCCATCTTCCGGGTGAAAAACTAAATTTACTGACTATTAAAGAAGTACCTTTTTTAATTTTTTTCAACCAATCACAAACTTCCCCTCCCCAAAGCTTTTCAAGGCGGATTTCGATAAAAGCGTCGAATAAAGTCACGAGGGCAGTTGACACCAGCACTGGTACACAGCGTCACTTTATCGGACAAGATCAAAGAAAGCTGAACCTACCGATCCTGTAAGAAAAATAACAATAGCGGCAGTACTCCTAGGTTTGACTGGAGTTAACCGCAAATGTGGCAGACGAGATAAGAGTTAAAGAAGTAAAACAACGACAAGATAAGAATAAAAGACTGTATTAAATATAAAGTTGCAAACTTTAGTCTCGTTTGCAGACAAATATATAATATGTATATAATGGATACGATATGTATATAATATGTATGCAATATGTATGCAATATGTATATAATATTTATATAAATGTCACTTAGCTGTTTATCCTGGGATATGGGGTATTGACGGAGCCCCTCGCTACGGTCTTCTGTTTATAATTCGGATATAGTTGGACTTCTGTTTTCGTCCGACTCCGATCTGTTGTAATATAGTAGGAGCGACCTTTGTACGGTCCGATTCCTATCGTTGCTGTTGCAGAAGAGGTGGAATGAGTCTGCACTTTTTGGGTTTAGCGCCAAAGTATGCTGACTCATGATTGGTTGGTTTGAAACAGAGGCTCGCAGACAAGGGACGATAACCCATACCCCAGAATTCTTAATAATCCACGCCACATCCACACGTCACACACAACCACTTCATCCGGACAAGAAACAGATTTTTCACCCACTCACCACTTCACACTTCACCGAGTGAAAGAAAGACTTATTATCTCTATATTTCTAACTTTTGTTTATCATAAATAAACGAAAATTAGCTGAACCTACCGACCCATGCCACATTACTACACCGCCCACAACTAAGTCATTCAGCCAAGAAACAGATTTTACCCCCTTACCTACTCACACCTCACCGAGTGAAAGAAAGACTATCATTTCTGAATTTACCAACTTTGTTTATTTAAAATGAACGAAATTAATATAATTCTCTCGCCAGTTTTCATTCGAAGGTGTAACATTGCTATTGAGAGAAACGGTGACTATGTGGAGAAGTAGGGATGTGATCCACAGAAGACCAGCTTCATTTTGATGTATGATACATCTTCTTGTGTTGGTAATTATACCTGTCCTAAACAAAATGGCATTACTTTTTGACACACCCATGTGAAGAAGTAAGGGTGTGATCCACAGAGGACCAGCTTCATTTTGATGTATGATACATGTTGCTGTGTTGGTAATTATACCTGTCCTAAACAAAATGGCATTACTTTTTGACTCACCTATGTGAAGAAGTAAGGATGTGATCCACAGGCAGTTACAATGCGTATATCGTATAAAATTCGATAATTATTGAAAATAATCATGACAAGCGAACTCGGCAAATATCGCGCCCTATTTAGAACATCGTACAGCTGTTTCAACTTTATTAAGTCTTGTCAAGGATAAATACGTCACTACTACTACTACTATACAAAGTAGAGTGGACGTTTCAATAACTATCAGATTCTATACGATATACGCATTGTAACTGCCTTCAGGCAAAAAAAATCAATAATAATATAGTTTACTGAACATTGCTTCTAAAGCATATATATATATATATATATATATATATATATATATATATATTAGATGTCATTATTCACCCAAGTTCCCAAAGATAACCATTACACGTATAGAAATAGCCATTTTTGCGTCCGTCCTCTACGACTCATTGGGCTGATCGGAATCTCTAATACGTTCTCACGACTAAACCAACAATTCAGAGAACTGCTGAAAGGGTCAGCCAAACGTTACTACCTGTCTATCATATTACCAGTTAACTTTTGAATTCCTATATTTCTACACCTTTTTACATAATGAATAGTCTACTATTAATTGTGTTACACCTATAAACGTATATATAACCATCTACGTATCTGTTCGTCATGGCACCCGGGACTACTCTGATTAACTTTACTAACCCATTCTCACGATCGACCAATCAGAGAACAACTAACAAGGTCGGTTAAAGTTTACTACTTGTCTATCATATTACTGGTTATTTTCATGACTCTTCAAACGAATGACTAAATGACATCAAACGAAAGGTAAACAACACGTGAAGTTGATTTGTTGGTTGGTTGGATTTTTACATTTTCAGGTTTTGATTTTGGTGATCCTCATAATGCCGTGGAGTCCAAAAGAAATTGCATATGTAGTCAAAGAATATTTCGCCAACCAAAGATCCATCGTTGCAGCCCAAAGAAAATTCCGACAACATTTTGGAAAGCGAGAAGCATCATCTTGAAAGGCCCCATGCGGAACTGAAAGAAAGCATCCGTATAGAGATAACAGCTATTCCAGTTGATATTCTAAACCACACTTTACGTGATATGAGAAATCGAGCTCTCGAATGTTGTCGTCATGATAGTGACCATCTCAAGGACATAATATTCAAGTCTTAGATTACATGTAAAACTCCTGTATACCAGTTATGTAATAAATATACTTAGTACTCTGTATCGCTTCTGTAATCTGAGAAAATAGCATTTAAAACGTGTCCCATATGCATATATATGTACATATATAATTATATGTACACATACACACATATATACATACACACATATATATATATATTTATGTGTGTGTGTGCCTCTGTGTGTGTATGTGTTGTGTGTGTGTGTGTGTGTGTGTGTAACGTATAGTCAGCGTTACAAGACGCTTAAAATACACACATGCTTCATGTCGGAGGCAAATCCAATTTCTGGGTACACACTGAAGAGATTGATTTTAGCCGACCATCCTTCCGTACATCATTTGCTCCCCTTGTTTAAAAGGTCAAAGGTCACATTGCCTAATGCCTGGGGCTTGGCTCCGTCAGCATTTCAAGCAAGAGTTCGGTTTATCCTACTATTAACTCATAGCTGAAGGGAGAATAGTTGGATTCATACCTTTCCCAAGGGTATTAGCGCTATGTGAAATTCAACTGCTTCATCTAGGATTTAAATTCGGGTCACCGAGTCCATTGCCTACGACGATAACCATTACACCACGCCCCTCCACATGTATTTTCAATATAAGGCCAGTATAAAGTACTTTCAAAGACATGTTTAATATATTTTCAAGATGAGGCAAAATATAATGCATTTTTAATACAAGGCTTAGGATAATGTATTCTCAATGTGAGGCCCAGTATAATCTATTTACAATGTGAGGCCTTTAAATTGTATTTTACCAAAGCTACTGTACGACAGCATCACCTGGACCATATCGAAACGATTAGAGGAAAAGTTAGATAGGACCACCCCTGTAAAATAGTAACACTCCTGTAAAAATTTTAAAAACATCCGCTGTAAAATAGCAACTCATTTGTAAAATAGAAACCCCTTTGTAAAAATAGCAACCCCTCTATAAAGTAGCAATACATTTGTAAAATAGCAAGGTCCCTGTACAATTGCAACATCCCCGCAAAAAAAGTAACACCTTTGTAAAATAGCAATAGCAATTCCCTTGTAACCAAAAAGAATATTGCGTAAATATACATGGCTCCGAAGAGAAGTTCTTTAATGAAACGAGAGATAAAAAAAATCTATCTATCTATCTATCTATCTATCCAATCCCGTTTCTATCTATTTTAGTATGCTCTTATATCTCTCTTTATCTATCTCAGACTGTTTCTATCTATATATCTATATATCTATCTCAGTATGTCCCTACCTATATCAGTATGTTATTATCAATTTCATTATATATACTAGCAAATATATGCACACTCCGGGTGCAAGTATTTAAGTTTTAATGTAATAAAATATTGTATTAAATTAGAAAGGCTAATGAAACTAAATAAGAATACAGATAAAAAGATTCGAAACAGAGGGAGTATAATAAAAGATTTGAAACAGAGGGAGTATAATAAAAAATGGAACAACTGAAACTTACTCTTCCATCACTCTCGTCTTTCATTGTTATTTTTTCTAATTTAAGTATTAGTTATAAGAGGCAGTAAAGAATAAAATGACAGTTATTTTATCTTGTTAATGGATTTCATTTAAGATTCATTGAAGAGATTTTTGCTTATATTCATTAAAATAAAACCAAACAGTTAGAAATCAATAATACTAAGCACATATTTATTAAATTCGATTTTTTAATATTAATATGCAAATTAGCCTTCCTGTTTACATTGTAAAGCGCTATTTGTGTTGTATATATAAATATAATTGCATGTTGCTAGTATGTAGACATAGTTAACAGTATTAATAATGTAAGACAATTTTATTAATAATTGAGGTTTAGATAAAAATAAAATCATGGAGAATGTGGTGTCAATAACTAAGAGAATTGTGACTTGAGTAGGAATATAGTTTCGGTTACAGACAGAAAAACACACAATCTCCATTATAATAAGAAGATATATATATATATATATATATCCCAGTATGTTCATATATATTTCAGCATATTCATTGGTATCTATCTGCCTCAAAACAAGATAAAATGTTAAAGAACGCTGAATGATACAAGACAGAAGTTCCTCCTTTTTCGTCCCAAGAAACAGGGATTGGAAAATTGCCTCTTAACTCTTCTACGTACAAGAAAGCCAACCCCAAAACTCTTCTAGTATTTTTGCTCAGGTAGGTGGCTAAGGACGCTATTGATACTCAGAACTATATTTGAGTTTATTGGGTTGTTATTTGCTGTTGCTGATGGAAGTTGCTAAGGAAGCTGTTTACAGTTGCTAGGGACGCTATTGATGCTCAGAACTCTATTTGAGATTGAATGTCATGTATTTGCTGTTGCTGTTGCAGGTTGCTAAGAAGCTGTTTACAGTTGCTAGGGACGCTATTGATGCTCAGAACTGTATTTTGAAATTGTCATGTATTTGCTGTTGCTGATGGAGGTTTCCAAGTAAGCTGTTTACGGTTGCTAGGGACGTTATTGATACAACCACGCAGGACATCTCACTAACATCTCAAGATGAAGAAACTACCCGGAAAAAACTAACCAGACTGAGAGACAGAAAACTACTCCGACGAATACATACCAGACCAAGTTATGAAGAATTAAGAAGAAATACAAAAGGAGCCATGAAACAAGTAAGATACTACTCACAAGTAAGAAGTATGTACAGACGAAGATTAAAGTAAAGTGGATAGGATTATATATGGGAGACACAACCACGGGTGTATATAGTAGAGCATACTCCTTCCGAGTTTGTCACACCAGCTGTAACTTAATACTCGTACCTGAGTCAGTAGAAAGTGCTGAGCAGCTCATTTAGTATTCTCCTTTAGTTTGAAATAAAACCTGTTATATCAAACAATATATATCAGTTGGAGTAGTAAGGAAAATGGATTTAAACGTGCCCCCAATATGTACGAAATAAATGTATATAATTAAACATAAAGTGCATCTAAATATATAATACATATATAGATATATAGATACATATAAATATATTGTAAATCATGTATAGACAATTGGAGATTGGGTGGTATTGGGTATTGAAGAAATGGATATCGAGAAAAAGGGAAGTTCTAACGAGGCTATATACGTTAAGTGCGAAAGTAATAAAAATGGGCGAGGATTTAAAGGGAAATTACGATTTTTTACCAATTTAAAACATATCATATATGTGCTAGAAGGCGGTGGTTGAGGGTCTTTGTGTTACAATCTTATGGTCCGTTAAACTGCATCTAGTGGTGAAGTTCCAATTTCGGAGTTGTGGGGAGTGTGGAGTATCCCTTTATTGCCATAAGTCCCAGGTATACTCTTCTCCGGAGTGGTAGTACCTGTTAAGGTCCCATCTGTGGGTAAAATGTCTTCGGCATAAAATAACCCGGTTAGGGTTAGGGTTGAGTCCTTTAGAAATCCACTATTCACAAAAGTCGATAAGTGATACATTTATTCTGATATGAAGATAAAGGAAACACTTGATAAGCTTTTGAAAGGTCATGCAAACTTTTTTCACTGTGGGCTGGATAATTGAAAAAAAAAATAACGAGCGTGGGCCACATTATTATTATTGTGTTCAATACTTGCTTGCCAGAATAAAAGCTCTTAGAAAAAGATGTAAAACTAAATTTATCTTTCATGTTATATTCATGGATGAGTTGCGTAAGATGCGCAAAAACGAATTTAACTGACATATTTATTTTCAAAACATTATCAAAGAATGCAACATTAGCAGAAATGTTTAGTGAGATTTGTGAAACTGAAGTGTGCCTTTCAAGATATCGTCAATATTTTGTTTGGAATTGCTACATCCAATCAAGAGAATTGCTTTCAAATGTTTATCAGTCAATTTCGTTCGATGTATTGATTTCGTAGTCAAGTCCATGAGAATTTAGTAAGCTTAACATGATATTTAAATTTAAATAGTCTCATACCGTACGTTTTGACAAACAAATTCAAATACCATCAGTGGGCCCGATAAAATGTCTTCGCGGGTCGGATCCGGCCTGCGGGCCACAGTTTGGTGGCCCCTGGTTTGATAGCATTAATATTGCACTTTAATTGTACGACCGTCATCATCTTTCCATACCATAAAAATGAAATCGTCCAAATCGATTTGGAATTTCTACATTCAATCAAGAGAATTACTTTCAGCCAATTTCGTTCGATGGGTTGATTCTAGGAATACCCAAAAATTCGTCTGCTTTTCATTTTAAAAACGAATTAAAATTAATTAAATCGATTATTTAAGGTCAAATTTTTCTTTAAGTCGAAAAGTAGTAACATAATGAGCATCAGTAAAAAAAAGCAAAATAATATTACACATGTAATTTATTTTTAATACATTTAAAACTATTTTTCGGTCAATTTTTATCAAATATATTTGAAGATTGCCGCCATGAGTAGCCGTAAAATCCGTGTTTACAAAATGAATTTAATACTTGCGATGGAAAAAAGATTTACCAAAAATCAACACTGAAAATTTCATTTCATTTCATTTGTGTGTGCAGTGTGCGTGTGTGTACAGTGTGTATGTGTGCAGTGTGTGTATGTGCAGTGTGTCTACGTGCAGTGTGTGTTAGGGTATGAGTGTATGCGGTGTGTGTGTTTGTGCAGTGTGTGTGTGTGTGTTTGTGCAGTGTGTGTATGTACAGTGTGTGCGTGTGTGTCTGCAGTATGTGTGTGTGTGTTCATTGTGTGTCTGCAGTTTGTGAGTGCAGTATGTACGAGTGTGTCTGCAGTGTGTGTGTATGCAGTGTGCATATGTGTGCAGTGTGTGTGCAGTCTGTATGTCTACAGTAAGTGTGCAGTGTGTGTGTACAGTGCATGTGTGCAGTGTGTGTGTATAGTGTGTGTAGTGTGTGTGCGTACCGTGTGTATGTACAATATGTGTGTATGCAGTGTGTGTGTGTAGTGTGTGTGTGGTTCAGTGTGTGTATAGTGTATGCGTGTGCAGTGTGTGTGCGCAGAGTGTGTGTATGTATGCGCGCAGTGTGTGTGTGCCGTGTGTGTGTGCAGAATGTGTGTATGCAGGGTGCGTGCAATGTGGGTGCGTGGGTGCAGTGTGTGTGTGCAGTGTGTGTGTGTGTGTGTGTAGTGTGCAGTGTGTGTGTGTGTGCAGTGTGTGTGTGTGTGTGTGCAGTATGTGTATGCAGTATGTATGTGCACTGTGTGTACGTGTGTGCATGCAGTGTGTGTGTGTGTGTTGTGTGCAGAGTGTGTGTGTGTGTGTGTGTGTGTGTGTGTATGAGCAGTGTGTGTATAGTGTGTGCAGTGCGTGTGTGCAATGCGTGTGTGTGTGTGTGTACCGTGTATGTGTGCAGTATGTGTGTATGCAGTTTTTGTATAGTGTGTGCGTGTGTGCGTGCAGACTGTGTGTATGCAGTTTGTGTGTGTGCAGTGTGTGTGTATGCAATGTATGTGTATAGTGTGTGCGTGTGTAGTGTGTGTGCGTGTGTGTGTGCAGTGTATGTGCAATGTGTGTGTGCAGTGTGTGTGTGTGTGTGTGTGAAGTGTGTGCATGCAATGTGTGTGTGTGAGAGTGTGCTGTGTGTGTGTGTGTGTGTGTGTGTGTGTGTGCTCTGTGTGTGACACCAGTGTGTGTGCGTTCAGTGTGTCCGTGTGCAGTGTGTGTATGCAGCGTGTATGCAGTGTGTGTGTGTGTGTGTGTGTGTACAGTGTGTACAGTGTGCGTGTGACTGATGATGAATAGACAAAAGACTGTCAACAACACAGGTGCAAAATGCATCTTAACTGTCAAATCTTCAACCATCTGTCGCATAGTGACTGATGATGTCTTTGTATTTACATGCAAGGTGGCATCAATTGGATGAGGGTTGTCAGTCACGTGTTCTGATGACTTTCGTCACATGGTGTCTGTGTGGTCTGTATGCCTATATAATTAAACAGGCAGACAGACCACACACACACACACACACACACACACACACATATATTATATATATATATATATATATATATATATATATATATATATAATAAGTTAAGAGAAAGGAAATGAATCCGTCGGTATAAGTATAGATAAAAGGATATGAAAACAACACAATATGCTGTTAAAGTGAAAACATTTTATATTTTATTCATAGCTAATATTGAACAATATTTCGATTTATAAAAATCATATTCAGAGCTTGTTTTTACTCCAGATTTATCATTTTCAGCTCCCCTCTCGATGAGTCCAGAGTAAAAACAAACTCTGAAGATGATTTTTATAAATCGAAATATTGTTCAATATTAGCTATGAATAAAATATAAAATGTTTTCAATTTAACAGCATATTGTGTGTTTTCATATCCTTTTATCTATCTATCTATCTATCTATCTATCTATCTATATATATATATATATATATATATATATATATATTAATAAAAGATAGTTTGGTATGTAACTGTCGACTTATAACACAAAAACTAGATGTTATTCAGAGTGGAAATCTGCATACATCTTGACATCCTTATAACTAAGAAACACACCAAATTTGGTTATTGATTTTTACTGATTAAGGGATATAATTAATGAATTAAACAAATATCAAACGATTTGCGATAATCGTGGCATAGCTCCTGCTGCGAATATAAAAAAAATCGCTGGATGCTGCTTATATGAGCCGTGCATTAAAATGGCGCCGCTGCTGGTAATTTGAAGTTGATACTAATAGTTTCGCTTAGTAGCTCAACAGGGCAAGAATCTTGCCCCGATGAGCGAGTAAGCGAAACTATTAGTAGGTATATCTGACTCATTGGGTTTAACTTTATTATTTGCTCTACGTAGGTATCGGGCACTTTTTACATTTTTGCTTTAGACTATCAGAGCGGTTTTTATACATATGTATATTTTTTATATATAATGTTATTCTTTTGGTCCAGTATTGTAGTGCTAATCGATTATTTACGATTGATGAGACCTTATTGGTCTTTTCTGTTTTCATTTTTTTCCCCAATTGAATGTTTGTATATTTTTTACTAATAAACTATTTGCCGTTTTTTTCTTACCTCAGGGGTTTACTAATAAGATTAGTATATATATATTTTTTTGGGGGGGGGGAATATGTGCTTAATTGACGTAGAGCCTAATTTTGAAAGTTAATTAATCAATAATTAATTAATTAGGCGAGCATACCTATTCAAATTGTAAGGCTAAACAAATCGAGAAAAATCAATCTCTGTATGTACATTTCGGCCTATTAGGGCTCATCAGCAGAGCTATAGATAGGAAGACCGCCTTGTGCGTGATTCGAACCCTGACTGTCAAGCTGACAGGCGAGACCGTAGCCCTACACCAACCGGACTTTCTAGAAAGAAAAATTGTCGCTAAAAAAGCACACAATAAAAACACATCGTTTGTGTATTTACTTCTCATATGTAATATATATTTATAATATATATATTATATATATATATATATATTATAATGGAGATTCAATGTCTATCTATCTGTAACCGAAACTATGACACAGCTTACCTCACAATACTCTAAGAAATTGTGTAAGTTTATCAATGAGTATTTGATTTATTGTCAAAATCATTAATGCATAGAATAAATCTTATTTATTAACGAAGTCTCTATGAAAATCTGAGTTAGATTTTCTTCATTACATACCATGTTAGGCGTTTAAGAACCTGCAAATTGTCTTATATACACTTTGAAATATAGGTTTACATAATATATGGTGTGGTAATTTGTATACTAGTTTTTAACAAAACTGGTTTAATAAATGATTACTTAGCTCTGAGGAATGAGGAGTACCCCTTCATCACCATTACTCCCAGGTGCACTCTGACACGGAGTGGTAGTACCTGTTAGGGTCCCATCAATGGTTAAATAGAAAAAATGGGTTTAAAAATTGAGTACCATCAAGGATGAATAAAATAAAACGTCTTTGGCATAAAATAGCCCATGTCGAAACGCAACCAAACAACCAACCAACCAACTACAAGTCATTTATTTAGTTAAAAAGTCATGCAATATACTGTAATGTGTGTTACATAATTCGGGGTAGCCTACGAATTATCTATGTAAGTGTCGTTGATTTTGAATTAAAATTCGTTGATATTCAAATCGGGGGTTTATTATTGATAGGTAATGACCTTAGTTGACCCTATGGAGCGTGAGAACAGAAATTAAGTTTTAGTTTTGGCCTTTTAGTCAAAAGAAACAGACGTAAGAATCGCTCGCTCCTAAGATGCTAGCTTCTCACTGTGCGGTTGAAGACCTTTTGCCTTTGGGTTTGATAAAAATAGATGCCTTGAAAAACAATAAAGTCTTGCTTATTCATTACAAACATGAAATAAACACAGACGACCAGCTCAAAAGAAGGAAGCAGCCCAGAAGAAGATGGTGGCCGATGAAGCTGAACAAGTAAGAACCCATCTCCTTTCCTCTCACTTCTCTCTTCCCTCTATTATATCCCAATATGAAGGGTATATTAACATGAAGGGGTATATATTCAGATATGAAGGGGTAATAACTATGAAGGGGTTATATTCCAGATATGAGGGGTATATAGACATGAAGGGGTATATATTCCAGATATGAAGGGGATTATATTCCCGATATGAAGGGATATAACATGAAGGGGTATATATTCCAGATATGAAGGGTATATAACATGAAGGGGTATATATTTCCCGATATGAAGGGTATATAACAGAAGGGTAATATTCAGATATGAAGGGGTATATAACATAAGGGTTATATTCCGATATGAAGGGGTATATAACATGAAGGGGTATATATCCCGATATGAAGGGTATATAACATGAAGGGGTATATACAGATATGAAGGTATATAACATGAAGGGTATATATTCCAGATATGAAGAGGTATATAACATGAAGGGGTATATATTTCCAGATATGAAGGGTATATAACAGAGGGTAATGATCAGATATGAGGGGTTTATTCCCGATATGAAGGGGTATATAACATGAAGGGGTATAATTCCAGATATGAAGGGGTATATAACATGAAGGGGTATTATTCCCGGATATGAAGGCCTACCGAGGTATAATCAGAGAATATTTCTGGAAAACTTGAAGGGTGTAGAATTATGACAGAAGGGGTGAATATTATTCGCACGATATGATAGGTGGTGGTTTTCCTCTATATAACATGAAGGGGTATATATTTCCAGATATGAAGGGGATTATTATAACATGAAGGGGTATATTATTCCGATATGAAGGGGTACTGTATAACATGAAGGGTTATATATCCCGATATGAAGGGGTATATAACATGAAGTATATCCTGATATGAAGGGGTATATATCCATAAAAGGGTATATAACATGGAAGGGATATATTCCCGATATGAAAGGGTATATCTATTATTTAACAGATAAGGGGTATATATTCGATATGAAGGGTATATAAATAAGGGGTATATTCCAGATATGAAGGGGTATATACATGAAGGGGTATATTATTCCAGATATGAAGTGGGTATATATTCCCGATATGAAAGGTGGTAACATAAGCTACACCATATTAGATAACATGAAGGGTATTACGGAATATTCCCGATATGAAGGAGTATAAACATGAAGGGTATTATTATTCCAGATTATGAAGGGGTTTTAAAGCATGAAGGGGTATATATTCCCGATATGAAGGGTCTAAGGGTATATAACATGAAGGGTATATATTCCAGATATGAAGGGGTATATAACATTTTAGGGCGATATATTCCAGATATGAAGGGTGATATATTTATTCCCGATATGAACAGGGGTATATATTCCCCGATATGAAGGGTATATAACAGATAGGTGTAATATTTCCCGATAATTATGAAGGGTATATTACTAATGAAGGGGTATTATCCATTACCGATCATGAAGGTATATATCATATCCTTATATTACGTGAAGGGGCCCTGTAAGTTTGAATATTCCAGATATGAAATTAGGCAGGATATAACATGACTAGGGTAATACTATTCTCCCGATTGAAGTATATGTGTCATGCCTATGAAACATTCTGAGTATATATTCACGTCTATAACATGAAAGGGGTATATATTTCCAGTATTGAAAGGGGATTTAACATGAAGGGGTATATATTCCAATGATATGAAGGGGTATTATCCCATATGAAGCGGTTATATCCGACTAGAAGGGTATTAACATGGGGGTAATTATATTCCCGATATAAAGGTATTATAACATGAAGGGTATATATTCCGATATGAAGGGTATATAAACATGAAGGGCGTATATATCCAGATATGAAGGGTATATAACATGAAGGGGTATATATTCCCCGATTATGAAAGGAGGTATATAACAGATGAGGGGGTTATATATTCCAGAATATGAAGGCTGTAATACGATGAAAGCGGATATAATTATTCCAGCAAGATAATGAATGGTATATAACATGAAGGGGTATATATTCCCGATATGAAGGTATATATAACATGAAAGGGTATATATTCCCGATATGAAGGGTATATGAACATGAAGGGTATATATTCAGATATGAAAGGTATTATATATATGAAGGGTATATATCCAGATAAGAAGGCTGGTATATATACATGAAGGGTTATATATTCCAGATATGAGGGTATATAACATGAAAGGTATATATTCCAGATATGAAGGGTGGTATATAATACATGTGAGTACAGGTTATACCGTCAGATATTCCAGATATGGAAGCGTATATTACATTGAAGGGTATATTCCAAAAGATTATAGAAGGGGTATCAGTAACATGAAGGGTAATATTCCAGCATATGAAGGTATATAACATGAAGGGGTAATATTCCAGATATGAAGGGTATAAACCTTGAAGGGTATATAATCCAGATATAAAGGGATAACATGAAGGGATATATTCCAGATATGAAGGGTATATAACATCAAGGATAATTCCATAAGAAGAGGGTATATAACATGAAGGGTATATATTCCGATATGGGGACATATAACATGAAGGGGTATATATTTCCAGATTATGAAGGGGTTATATAACATGAAGGAGTATATATTCCAGATATGAAGGGGTATATTACATGAAGGCGGGTATATATTCCAGATATAAGGGCGGTATATAACATGAGGGGTATATATTCCCAGATATGAAGGGTAATATTACCATGAAGGGGTATATATTCCAGATATGAAGGGGTATATATAACATGAAAAGGGGTATATATTCCAGATATGAAGGGGTATATAACATATTAGACAAAACGTGACCCATTGGGTCACCCATTGATCATCTGAGTAGATAATTGAGATTAGGGAAAGTGAGTTGGCAAAGTGAATTGAATTTCATAAAAATAAATATGACCGGACAAAAATAAAACCATTTTGGAGGATTTCTAAGAAAAAGGTTTGACTATTATATTACTTTCATGAAATTTAACATACAAATACATTTTCGAATTCTCCCATCTCTCTCTCTCTCTCTCTCTCCTCTTTCTCTCACACACACACACTCACAACACACACACTCTCACTCTCTCCCCTCTCCTCTCTTCTCCCAAAGAAACTAACATATATAACGTGGAGGTGTAATCAAAATATACATAGAGAGGGGAAAGTGATTAGGCAGAATGTAAAGTAAGGAATGGGTGAATTTTTGACACAATTGCAAGTTACGACTAATTAAAACCTATTAGAATGGAATTTTTTTCAAAACATAACTTAATCCTAAATCTAAGGAATAATTTAGTATAACTTTCGTGCCATTAAACTAAACAGTAAAAAGCCTTTAGGAGACAAAAGTTGATTCGCTCAGCTTTAGTATATAATAATAGATGGATCAAGGCATATCTAAAACCTCTCCAAGCGTCTTTCTTCTTTTAATCTTTCAATATTTTATCGCCAACTACTTTCGACTTGTTAGTGTGGTGTGTTGCAATTTTTGTAGATATAAGGCGGGTGATAGATGCCTACTCCTAAATATAGACTCGTCAACTACAACGTGACCCGAGAAAGATTTCTATTGTCCAATCACTGGCACTGCTGCTGCTGCTGCTTCTGCTGTATTAATAGAGACCCCATTCTGAGTTTATGTCATTGACACTTGGACTCTCTTGGACATCGGGCTTACAAAGAATACTATAACACCGGATTCTTATTGGCTTGCTTACTTATTCACTACATCTGGAACTAAGGATGGCTGCCAGATACTTAACATGGTGTGACTGTGAAATTCTAATAATTGTTATGTAATCAATGAAATTTTAAACGGGTGTGTTCGTCACGTGCTGGTGACATCGTGGCTGTTAGGCATCAATGGGTATGACTTCGCCTTGGCTGGAGAGTATTGTACATATAACAGATGCACTTTAATATCCACACTCTTAAGGTAAAATATATTTTGTTTAATGTAGGAAATAATATTCTATGTTATATTTCTATTTAATGTGGCTCGTTTTATAAATGGTAATTGCCACTTCTTCACAGAATAAGGCCATTTCTACAAGTTCGGTTGTGAGCACTCGGGGCCCAAGCGTCCAACTTTGTTTTTACTCACTGTCATACATATGAACCCCTTACCCGGTTTCCTCTCGTATGCGACCGTACGTGAATGAGAAGCCCAACCTTCGACAGGCAGGCCCTGCCACACACGCTACATATAGAGTCCAGCTTAAATGTAGGAAATGTGTCCATGATGTCAGTCATGTGCCACTTACGTAGAGACCGCTTCAGGATGGAGTGTTCGAGCCGTCTTACCTCAAACCCCTTGCAGCTATCATAAACAAGTCTTCTCCAAGCCACACGATTCGTAGCTATTCTCTCCCACTCATGAACGTTTATGTTGAGAGTTTTGATGTTGTTTTTGATTGTATATATATTATATATATATAATATAATAGGGTAAGCCTGTTTCAGAGACTATCTACCTAGGTTTCTCCTAACGGATCATCAGGATAATTCTGACTCAGTCAGAGAGAAAAAATAAAAATAAATAAATAAATATAATCATTGGGGAACATGAAGGTATCCAATCATTATTGGAGCCGGTGGAACAATCTCCTCGAACCCGGATAAGAAATTCTGGAACCAGAAAACGTTGGAAGACTGTAAGTACAAGTTGTCGGGGTGGCCTAAAGTCGGTATCAGCCAGACAGCGAGGGAGTCTATCCCCTTTTCACTAGTGATAGACCAAGGAGATTGTTTTGCGTCTGAGGTGGAGCGCCAAACCTACCATCAGCTACTCATACGCTGAGTTGGCGAGGGCCGGTATCGAAGCAGGAACCTTGTGGTTCCTAGTTGCCCGGACTTCGGTTGTGAATATTGTCATTTTGTTTCCTCTGTGTCGTTCTAAGGGGAAAACAGATCTCTGAGGTTGATGTCAACAAGCAAAACAACGAAAAGAAAGGCGTCTCAAATTTGCGTAGGCGTTCTTCCGGAAGAGGCGTGATCACGAAAAGAAGCAGAGGCGTTCCACCGGAAGAGGCGTGACCTCGAAAAGCTCGTAGGTTGTCTATCGGAGGAGGCGTGACCCTATGAAGTTCAGTGGTTTCCAGAATGTTATATAACCAGTCTGTATTTTGATTCGGTTGTCAGTTGGGTCTAGAGTTGTTAGGGAGTTCAGTTGAGTTTAAGGGGTCATTCAGGTATATATGTTTCTGTTTCTTCTCCTCTCTCACACGAGCTTGTTAGTCGAATGTATCGAGGAGAGAATAAAAGTTATGAAAAAAAATGCCGCCCTGTCGGCTGGGGCGTTAGAATGCACCGACTGCACCTCTGCAGAGGGAGAAGACTCCCCCAATGAGTCCACCTGTTGGCCATGTGCAGCGACCCGTGATGCTTAAGGATAGAGCCCAGGTGGATGAGCAGTTCATGACATGCAATACTCCACTTTGGCCCTATATTGGCTAGACGGGCGGTCGGAGAGGCCCCCTCCGATCAATCGGCTGGTCACGTCAAGCCCTAGCACCTATATGATTTTATCAACCCTATTGCCCTTATGACAAGCCCCAACCCCTTTTTATCATATGGGTGCTAGAAGGCGGTGGCTGCGGGTCTACATGTTCTGGGAATGACGTTAAACTCTATCTGATGGTGCGGTTCCAGTTTTGGAGGTTTGGGGAATGTGGAGCACCCCTTCATCACTATTGCTCCCTGGTCCACTCTGACCCGGGGTGGTAGTACCTGTTCGGGTTCCATCTATGGGTTAAATAGAAAAATGTATTTATAAAAAAATTGTATTATCCATTAAGAATTGATTTATTTCAAAACTTTATCGGCATTAAATGACCCACTGAGGTTGATATGCCGTAAAACAAAACAAACCAAACCAAAATAAAAATGTGACTGTGATGTTACTGAAAGTTACAGAGCATGATGGAACTCAGCGAGAGACACCTCCAGCCAGCGGAGAGACTATACTGTAAAATAATGTGGAAATCAGTGTGTGGCGTCAGCAGTGGGTTGATGTGGGATGAATGTGGAAAAATTAGAAAGTTTAATAATGAAATATATATATATATAGAATTAGTTCGACGTGAGCGATGACATGGATGTCACTGACCTAGTTTCTGGTTGGCCGAGCTGGGACAACAGTGCGAAGAGCGAAAGAGAAAGAAAGCTAGAAGTCTTGCGTAAGTGTTTGAAAGAGACGGACGGAGAGAGTTGGCAGGTTGTTTGAAGGAGACAGACGCAAGATGCAGTCTATCATCTGAAGCCATTTCTCGATGGTTACATTGGGACTGGAGAATAAAGAGCTCTAAAAAAACATCAAGTCAAAATCATTATTCAAATAATTTAATTCTTGTTAATATGAACAACAAAAACAAACTGGAAGAAAGAAAGAAAAACTATTTAAGATTGTTTAATTTTGTAATTTAATTTAGAAGCAACTGACCCTATGTAACACGGCAAGTTCTGTGTCATGACGTCAACTAATCTTTAACGAAAGAGAAAAAGTGTAAAAGTTATTTTTGTTAGTTAAAGGAAATGGTTTTCTTAAAATTGGAAAATCAAAATATTGCATGAATTTTGATTTTACTTAATGTGTTTACAGATACAAGAAAAGATCACTGCAGGCCACTAAGATGATAAGTTTATCAAAGCTGTCAGAAATCAAGGGGGTAGACTTATTTGGGGGGGGGGGCTGGCTTATAGCACTGGTTAACCTTATCATGATTGCAGAATAGTTACAATTTTTCTATATAAAAGACACCCTGAATATTTAAAAAGTCAGTCAGACCGGAGCGCTAGAGGGAAGCTTGTCAAAGAGCCACGAGACTTTTAAAAAATTGCTGAAATTAGAAAGCTTTGCCACTAGAAGAAATGGACCTTGCCGCCAAGAAAAAAACTCAGATAAAAACTGACACAGTCCAGTCCACATTTATTGAATTACTCAATGCTAATTAGTGTACAACACAAATTCATCTCCATTATATATATAATAATAAAACTGTTGTTATTGTTAACGGCGTATTGTCTCGTTCTTAAAATTGACAATAACTACGGCGGCTCATTTCCACTAATCTCTCAACCCGTTACAAAAATGCTCCGACCAAGTTGTGTCGATCCCAGTTCTGCGGATCATCAAAGGAAAGCACAGAGTGGATACAGAAAGGATCGACATATGTGGTAGTCACGGAACTAAGTCATCTTATCAAGTATCGTGACTGGCATAGGACCACACCTACCAGACAACAAATATGAAGAAAAAAAAAGAAGAAAAAAAAAGAAAGAATTGCAAGCTTGGACCAAATTAAAAACCAATGCTCATTCATCATGTAACACGGATAAAAACCAATGCTCATCATCATGTAACACGGATAAAAACCAATGCTCATTCATCATGTAACACGGATAAAAACAATGCACATCATCATGTAACACGGATAAAACCAATGCACATCATCATGTAACACGGATAAAACCCAATGCTCATCATCATGTAACACGGATAAAAACCAATGCTCATCATCATGTAACACGGATAAAACCCAATGCACATCATCATGTAACACGGATAAAACCAATGCATCATCATGTAACACGGATAAAACCCAATGCTCATCATCATGTAAACACGGATAAAAACCAATGCTCATCATCATGTAACACGGATAAAACCCAATGCTCATCATCACACGATAAACCCAATGCTATCATCATGTAACACGGATAAACCCAATGCTCATCATCATGTAACACGGATAAAAACCAATGCTCATCATCATGTAACACGGATAAAACCAATGCTCATCATCATGTAACACGGATAAAACCAATGCTCATCATCATGTAACACGGATAAAACGGATGCTAATCTGTAAGAAATAAATTTCTATACACTTAAAAGAAATTTACATTACTTTTGTAGTAAATGTTTCCTCATCATATATGAGAAGTTATAAAATCCCTTTAGTTTTATTAAATAAAAAGCATAAGTTAGCATTTCTTATCGAATTAAAATTATTTACACTTTTATTATTTATATTTTTGAAGGCAATTACAATGCGTATAACGTATAGCTGTATCCACAACATATACATAGATAGAATTCAATAATTATAATTGAAATAATCACGACAAGCAAACTCAGCGAATACCACGTTCGACGTGTGGAACACTGTACAGCTGTTTCAACCTTATTAGGTCTCATCAGCAGTGTATACCTACGATCTCCCTCTGACAGAGATTGAACCGGAGATCCCAGAACGCAGAGTCTCTACCCATAGGCCACCGGCACGACACACACGAAACTCGCCAAATCAACTTGTCAATGATAAATGCGCCACTACTAGACAGAAACTATGTTGTGGATACAGCTATACGTTATACGCATTGTAATTGCCTTAAAAATATAAATAATAATATACTTTACTTGACAATGCTTCAAAGCAAATTATCAAATACTATTATTTACGCTTTTGTTGTTAACTGTTTTAACAATATGTTAGCACTGTCAGGGATTACTTTAAATATACGCTCCTACATTTGGGGCGCTGGTGGTTGTCGTCAGTGATGTAATCCGCGGGGTTCATTGGGAAGTTTCGGGTCTTCCAACATCAGACTTCCCTCGCCCTGCTGACCCTATCAGAGGTGATCAAACTCTGGTACAACCACCAACAATAGCCTCTAAAAGACATGACAGGAAAATTTTTTTTATTGTATTGAGATGTTGATTTTCTATTCAATTGATCAAGTTTATATTTTTGGTATGATTTTTTTCTTAAAAAAGGAATATATAAAGAAATACAAAACAAAAATAATATCAGATAGAGTTTAACGTCATACCCAGGACACTAAAACAATCAGGCACTACCTTCTAGCATATGTAATAAAAAGGGTTGGGGACTTGGCACAAGGGCAATAGGGTCGGGACAATCATATAGGTGCTAGGGCTTGACATGATCAGCCAATTGACCAGAGGGGGCGCCTCCACCCGACCGCCTTGCCTAATTAAGGACCAAAGTGGAGTGTTGCATGTCATGGACCGCGCAGTCACCAGGGTTCCATCCTTGAGCATCACAGGTCGCCACCCACGGCCAATAGGTGTAGTTGGTATATTCTAAAACCCCAACCGACAGGACTGTTTAAGGGAATTAAATTAAGGACAAGGAACTCTTACGAGTATATCCAGATGCTAATGATACTGTATTGGAGAGTTATCTCCCCTAACGATTCAACCCGATACTCTCTTACAAGAAGGGAGACAAATACTGACAGTCAGACAGACAAGGACTTGGGCCCATGTGTGACTACACACATACACACACTGTTGAATTCTATCAAAAACCATCCGACTGTATTCCGTGTCAGTTAGAATAAATAAAACAAATATTGTTATATGTTAAACATATTTCAATGTTTTTATTATCATTTTGTATTTCCTACATCTCGGGATATATCAGATACATAATACTGCACAAAAGACATGTACGCTTAAGATGAAATGAGAAAAAAATTCAAAGTTTGTATAAGAATCACAGGTAATAAAGGATTATTTGCTCGTAAATTCCTACCATAGAATAAACTGAACCCCCATTTTATGCCCGTGTTTTTTGTATTAAATATCTTATTTTTCTTGCACCCGTTATGTTACAATACAAAATATATTTTCTTTATTTTAATATTCATTTCAATGTGCATATTCTAAAAGTTTTTATTTTGTGAGAATGTTTAGTTTTAAAGTGGGGGCTCGTTTTACAATTTAGGCATAAATTGGATCCTCCTTTTATGACCGTAATTTTGTTTTTTCGTCGACGGTGATTAAAATCTGACGTTTTTATTTTAGAGTATCAAAGCTAAAAAGAAAAGAAATAACAACAAAAAACTTTTTACTCGTAAATTCCTGCCATGAAATTAGGCTTGGGCATTTTATGGTAGGAATTTACGAGTAAAAAGTTGAAGTGTAAAAACGAACGCCAACTTTAAAACTAAGCATTCTCACAAAATAAAAGCTTTTAGAATATACACATTGAAGTGAATATTAAAATAAAGGAAATATATTTAGTATTGTAACATAACGGGTGCAAGAAAAATAAAACATTTATTGCAAAAACACGGACATAAAATGGGGGTTCAGTTTATTTGATGGTAGAAATTTACTAGCAAATAGTTCTTTATTACCGAATCACATGTATCGCATATGAGATTTACAAAAAAACAATTATGATTGATGCTAATTGAATAAGTAAACATATCTATAGGCTAGGTACAACTACCTGCTGTTGCTTAAGTGGTCACCCAATTAAGTATTGAACAGGCTCATCACTGCTTAACTTCAGTTTTAAGTTTGGTTTGTTGGTTGTTTTGTTTTACGGCATATAAACACTTTGTGGATCATTTAATGCCAAATCAAGTCATTTTTTTAAATAAAAAAAGAACTCAGGTTTTTTATAGTTTTAGCAAATTTGGTCACCCAATGAAGTATTGAACTGGTGCATCGTTGCTTAACCTCGGTGATTAACGGGAACCGGTGCTTTCAGCGTGACTTGATCATAATGGAATGGATGGTAGGGTGTGATAAAGTGTTGGTCTAATACCCGTTTTTGCCCTGATGACTGTCCATCAGCCGTTGTCCATAAATCTTAAAATATCTAAAATCCCCACTGACCTACACACACACACACACGCACAAACACACACACACACACATATATATATATTAGGATATGTGCTTAATTGAAGTCATACCTAATTTTGAAAGTTAATTAGTTAATAATTAATGAATTTAGGCGGGCATATATGTTCAAATGTAAGGCTAAACGAATCGAGAAAATGTCAATCCCTGAATGTACATTTCGACCAATCAGGTCTCATCAGCAAGGTTATAGACATGGGAGACTGCTCCGCGTGTGACTCGAAACCTCGACTGTCAAGCTGACAGGCGAAGCCTCTAACCGTTACACTATCTTGCCATTTCCACATTCTTCGTTTGTTTTGCTGATGAGACCTAATAAGTCGAAATGTACATTCAAGGATTGACATTTTTTCGATTTGTTTAGCCTTACATTTGAACATATATGCCCGCCTAAATTCATTAATTATTAACTAATTAACTTTCAAAATTAGGTATGACTTCAATTAAGCACATATCCTCCAAAAATTGTCGGCCATATAAAAAATAAACACATTTGTTTTTTTACTTAACCTCATATATATATATGTATATATATATATATTACAAGACCACATTTTTAAAACACACCTCGTAATTTGAAGAAAATTAACTTTTCATTCATTGTCCAGTTCTATCATACAGTTTCAGTCTCGATACTTTTTGAATACAACTGGTAATTTGAAGAAAATTAACGTTTCGTTCATTGTCCAGTTCTGTCTCAGTAAATACAGCTTCAGTCTCGATACTTTTTTAATAAAACTGGTAATTTGAAGAAAATTAACGTTTTATTCTTTTTTTATTTCTTTCTTTGCTTTCTTAATTTCAAACAGAAAAAAAAAGAATTACATTGAATTTTTGCCTTTTTCTGGTATCGTTATCTTCAACATAAAATTGAATTAGAAAACTAAGTGTGCTGCAATTCCACTCACTTCGGTTGATAAATCGGTTTAATTCGGGATTATCTTTTTAGATAATCAACGAATCATTTCTTTCAACGAAGTTTTAATTTCATATTTTTAGTACTTTTATTTTTTGTCTGAAATGGGGAAAAATTTTAATAAATTCTAGTTATGTGCTCATACTTCTTTTGACACCGACAGCCAAATGGCAAAAAACTGGGTAATCCCCCCCCCTCCACCAGAGCTTCAGAACAGGAGTCTCACAATTGAATACAGTTTAATGTTATACACTAAAAACGTGTACAGAGTATGCAGTTTATGTATTCTAAGCCCCACTGACAGGATGGATTCTAAGAATTATATATATATATATATATATATATATATATATATATATATATATATATGTTTGGTTGAACTCGAGTGACAATTCCTGTTCAATCCTTTCAAGGTATCTGACCATCTTTTTGGTGTCAGGGTGGAACTGGTGTAGCAATCCACCAAAGGTGTCTCTACGAGCGCTTTCGGCATGTCGATCTGCCATCTTCAGGTTGGAAACTGGTGGTATGTTTCGTGGTATCACGTTTTAAAAGAAAACGAGCAGTAGCGTAGGAATTGGTAGTGGGAGGTAGTAACAATTGATAGTGGGAGGTAGTAGGAATTGGTTGTAGTTCGAACGAACGATGCAGTAGAGATTTTGTGGGAAGGAAGGGGGTCACAAGTTTGTGAGAAGGGGAGGGGAATAGTGGAAGGAGGATAGGCGGGAAATTATAGGCATTTGAGGACATGTTGACTTGTTTCGAAGTTTATTTTGTTTGATATATAGAGCTTCGATTATTTGAAGTTTTTGTTTTGTTTTTTCTTTATGTAGTGTGAGTGTATTTTCTGTTAAAATTTTGCGGTTGGTAGAGGGGGGGCATGAATGTGTTTTAAGGTGTTGATTAATAGAACTCATATCGGATAGGTGTAGTGTTAATCTGCGTGATAATGTGGTCGTCGTGTGGCCAATATACGTGTTATTATCTTTGGAGAGACAGTCTCCTACAGGACATTTGAATTCGTACACGATATTGGTCTCATTAAGACGAGTGGTTTTGGGGGAGGAGTTGTTGCATGTGACGAGATTGGTAGTTTTAAACTTTGTGTAGTAGATAATTAGTTTGACTTTTCTGTTGGTGTCGTAATCGTTACGTATTAATTTTTTTAACGCAGTTTCGTCCAGTTTATAGTTAGGGTGCATCTGATTACAGTAATATATGTTTTGGTTTGAGCTATTAAGTGTGCTATTGTTTTCATTGTGGTAAATATTATGGAGGGTTTGTCGGATTTGTTCATCAACAAAGTAGTTGGGGAATTCGTTATTGATGAGAGTTTGCTTAATATTTTTTAGTTCGGAAAAGAATATTGTTGGGAATGGGTTGGGAAGGTGATCCACTGGGAATTATGCAAAAAATTTAATTTTGACCATACAACAAAATGGTATATGCATAAACCAGAATCTGTTCTTGAGAACGAAACACATAAAATTCTCTGGGACTTTGGAATAAAAACGGATCACCTTATCCCAGCAAGAAGACCAGACCTAGTGTTGATAAACAAAAAAGAAAGAACTTGTCAACTGGTGGATTTTGCAGTTCCAGCAGATCACAGGGTAAAGCTAAAGGAAAATGAAAAATTGGACAAATATCTGGACCTTGCCAGAGAACTGAAAAAGTTATGGAATATGAAAGTGAAAGTGATACTACTTGTAGTTGGTGCACTTGGAACGGTTCCAAAAGGATTGGAAAAGGGGTTGGAAAGTTTGGAAATCAGAGGAAGAATTGAAACCATTCAGAACACTGCACTGCTGCAATCTGCCAGAATACTCAGAAGAGTCCTGGAGACCCGAGGATACTTGCTGTCACTCAGACTCCAGTGAAAGACCATCAGCTAACACTGGTGTGAAACACTCAAAAGAAATAATAATAGAGAAACATAAAATTTAAGTATACAAAAAAGCGGTCTTCTTCCGGGCAAGATATTACAACATTTGTTTGCCATCTATCTTTTAACATAACTGTTGGATTCATTTCCATTTTTCTCACTTACACACACACACACGCACACACACACACACACACACACACACACACACACACCACACATATATATATATATATATATATAAGTAAGTAAAGTCGACGGGGCGGCCTAAAGTCGGTATCAGCCAGTCAGCGAGGGAGTCTATCCCCTTTTCAATAGCGCTAGACCAAGGAGATTGTTTTAGCATCTGAGGTGGAGCGCCACACCTACCATCAGCTCCTTACTTTACCGCACAGATCCCTGTGCTACTCATACGCTGAGTTGACGGGGACCGGTATCGAACTAGTAACCTTGTGGCTTCTAGCCGAACGCTCTACCGACTGAGCTAACCCGGCCCCATATATAAACCAAGCGAATCAATGCTTGTCTCCCAAAAGCTTTTCTACTGTTTAGTTTAATGACGCGAAAACTATACCAACTTATTCCTTGATTTCAGGATTGTGTTATGCTTGAAAAAATTTTCATTTTATTTGGTTATAATTACTCGTATTATTAGCGTTGTTCGGACTATTGTCCCCATCTTCATTTCTTCTCGGACTCTGGAACCTTCTTTTCGAACTCGGGAATTTTCTTGTCGTATTCGGGAGCCATCACAGAACTTTGAACCTAACCCTTTATTTATTCCACGGGGATATCCTGTTCTCATTCCGCTAACTATAGCTGGGGGATAGGAGTTGTGCTAATTAATTATTTTTCTAACTGCTTTCACTCAGGATTGAACTCGGGAACCAGAGATAACTGTCACTTAGAACTGTCTTTTAACCAAACTGCCTAATCCACTCCGCCATGTGCCCAATTGGACGAGAAATACCTGAAGAAGGCCGGAGGGTATATCGGCCGAAACGTTGTACAAATAACAATGAAGATGGGGACAATAGTCCGAACAACGCTAATAATACTAATCTTCAAGCCTCATCTCAAACATTTAGAGAAATAATTACTCGTAATTTGCAATTAAGTAAAAAAATGAGCCGTCTCTTACTGCATATTCTGCTTATCACTTTCCCCTCTCTATGTATATCTTGTTTACCTCCTTGTTATATATGTTAGTTTCTCAGAGAGAGAGAGAGAGAGAGAGAGAGAGAGTTATGAAACGTATTTGTATGTTGTTTCATAAGCAACCAGCCCAGCCAACATCTTAGCTCTTAATAAATTTAAATAATGTTAAACGTTCCCTTTCTAAGAAATCTTACAAAATGATTTTAATGTTTTTGGATCAAATCACCAATAAGCACTCCAGCTGCGAGCTGTTTTCAAAAGAACGAAATTTTGTTTTGCACCGCTTCTGGTTGTTAGTAAACAAAATCAACAGACGATTTGTTTTCAAAGGCATGTTTTTATAGTAAAATAATTTTTGATTTTAATAAAAAATAGTTATTTCATGTTGCTGTTAATATATGTGAAAAATTGATTTTGCACTAAAGATAAACTAATATTGTTATTTTTTTTTAAATTATAAAACTTGAAACGAAAGACACGTTTTTATATTAAAATAGTTTTTTCATTCAATCAGAATAGGAATCCAATTGAGATCCCTGGTACCCAGGTATTAATTTGATAATTCAATGCTTATTAATCAGAAGTTGACGAATATTTTTCAATGTTACATAATTATTAGATTCCTAATGTTTATGTACATTAGTGTAGAAACAAGATGGCGTTTTAAGTGCAGCTGACGGCCTTGAAGATTGAGTGACAAGCTTGACCTCAGTCCTAACCCTACCTTCCGGGGATAGCCGTGAGAACCGGTAGAGAAGACCCTCTCTTCCGGTTTAGATAGTAAGTAAGTTTCAGTCAGTTAGAAGGTAGCAGCGAGCTCGAAGGGTAAGTCGCGTTATACGCGCGGTCCCTCATCTGCGCAGATTGTCTGGTTGGGGATTTAAAAATAAAGTAAGATCAAAGTAAATCGAAGTCTTGTGTTTATTATCTAAAAACTAACAATGACACAGGGCTTCTGATAAAGAGAAATCCCCAATAGAAGACCAGACCTGAAGTCCCCAAGACAAGTCCAGACGCTAGACCAGACGCTAGACGAGACATTAGAAAATACCAAAGACGGTCAGAAGAAAAGATGTCCAAGATATAGAAGTAAGTAAGAAGAAGAGTATGCAACATCAACACTTACAATATATTTTTTTTAGATTATAAAAATATTAATTCTTAATTTGATCACATTACGCGTAATCACATTAAAATTTAATAGCGAAATCTTTTTTTATATAAATACTTTTTAATTTTAAATTAATATTGTTATTGCTGTTGTTGTTTTAAATCATAAAACTATTTTCATTTAAATAAACATATCTACATTTCTCTTCTGATTAAATAAAAACTATTTTAATATAAAAACGTGTCTTTCGTTTAAAGTTTTATAAATAAATTATTTAAAAAAAACACAACAATAGCAATATCAATTTTGTAATTCAAAAGTATTTATAAAAAGATAAAAATATTTGAAACAGAGGTGGGGGGTATAATCGAAAAATAGAACAACTGAAACTTACTCTTCCATCAATACCGTCTTTCATTGCTAAATGTTCCTAATTCAATTATTTAGTTAAAATAGGAAGTAAAGAATAAAATTACTGTTACTTCTTCGTGTTGATGGATTTCTTTTAAGATTTATTCCCGAGATTTTTGCTCATATTCCTTAAGATGAAACCAAACAATTAGACATCAATAATACTAAGCACATATCTATTAAAATCAAATTGTTAATATCAATATGCAAATTAGCCTTCCCGTTCACACTCTAAACCGGAATTTTGTTGTACATATAAATACAATTGCATGTTATTAGTACGTAGATATGATCAACTGTATAAATAATGTAAGACGATTTTATTGATAATTGAGGTTTAAAAATAAATAAAATCATGGAAAATGTGACGTTAATAACTTAGAGAATTGTGAGTTTAATAGTAATATAGTTTCGGTTACATACAGTAAAACACACAATCTCCATTATAACAAGATATACATTCTATATATATATAAAAGGAAGTTTGGTATGTACATGTCGAGGTATAACTCCAAAACGGGAGGTCACTCAGATTCGAAATCTTGCATACACATTAATATCCTTCTAACTAAGAAACATGCCAAATTTATTTATTGATTTTTGCTGATTAAGGGATATAATTAATTAATTAAACTAAAATCAACCAATTTACGGAACAGTCCGTATACCAGCTCCTGCTACTAATAAAATTTTGTTCGTTTAGTGAGCAAAATTTTAATAAACAAAATCGCGGTCTAAGCCGTTCAGCTCGGAATCTATCGCCTATTCATGGCACAATCTTTAAGTTATTTATATGGTTATCCGCTGAATTATTTTTCTAGAGCGAGTTAAAAAAAAACTGCTTCGGACAGCCGCGCTGCCTACTTTTTATTATTATATTTATATGGTTAGGAAGAAAATAGAATAATCTTTCTAAATATGGAATTTGTATCTGTTTTTATCCATTGAATTATTTTTTACAGTGAGTTAAAAACATTTTTTGCCTCGGACAGTCGAGCTGCCTGCTTTTTAAAGGGAATCGCAGTCTAAACCGTTCAGCTCGAAATTTCCCGCCTATTTATGGTCCAATCTTCAAAATATTTATATGGTTAGAAAGAAAAGAAAATAGAATAATCTTTTTAAATATGTAATTTCTATGTGTTTTCATCCATTGAAGTATTTATTTACAGCTAGTTAAAAAAAATTGTTTTGGACAACCGCGCTGCCTGCTTTGTATTATAAGCGAATCGTAGTCTAAACTGTTCAGCTCGTAATCTCTCGCCTATTTATGGTCCAATCTTTAAAATATTTATATTGTTAGAAAGAAAAGAAAATAATCTTTCTAAATATGGAATTTGTATGTGTTTTTAACCACTGAATTATCATTTTACTATAAGTTAATATATATATATATATATATATATATATATATATATATATATATATATATATATATATATATATATATTGCTTCGGACTGCCTAGAATTCGAAGTATGATTTTTTTCATTCTAAATTTTAACAAAAAATCAAATCTTATTTATCGCAATCTTTTTATTCCTATCTTTAAAATATTCATTTGGTTAGAAAGAATATAAAATGATCTGTCTAAATATGTAATTTGTATGTGTTTTCATACATTGAATTATTTCTTTCAGCGAATTAAATAAATCAGACGAAAACTTTTAACGGTAACTCAACTTTTTTTAATTAATACTTTCATTTTAGAATAATCAGTATAACCAAAATCTTTCTTGTAAGAAATTATTCATGAAATAAACATTATTAAATAAATATACGAAATATTCCAACTATAAATAAGGTAATGTTTACTTTGTTACTTTTCGGGGTTAAAGAACGAAATAAAATTAAACTGATGAATTCTCCAACAAGGAATTTAAATTTGTCCAACTGAATTTAAATTTGTTGTATGTACAAAAAAGTTTTTAAAAAGAAAAATAAATAAATAAAACACTATTATAAACAAAAAAATGGAATGCGGATATTTGTAAATATTTAATTCTTACTCCTCAACAGAGGTGCAGTCGGCGTGTTGTACAGTCTCAGCCGACAGACCTAAATAAATAGTTAAAAAAGAAAAAAAAGAAAAAAGAAAATAATCTAAATGAATTTATTCTTATCATTTTACCGCAACAAGCAATTGAATTTAAGTTTTTGTCATATATACAAAAAGTTTTTGAAAAATATATATTTCAAAACAGTCAAGTTTAGGAATACATTAAAAAATATATTTTTAATGTACACAAAAAGAAAAATATTTCCTAAGATAAGCAAACATTGTACTATACGAATTATCAGCGATCTTTAAAATTTGATTAATCATTTTCCTCTCTTTTTTTTAAATTTGATAAATCATATTCTCTCTCTTACTCCCGCTTTCTCTTTCTCACTCCCTCTCCGGTGTTCCTAATTTTTTTATAGTCCGGTCATGGAACGGGTACTTTTGCTAGTATATATATATATATATATATATATATATATATATATATAGTATTGGCAATTCAGTCTCGGAAGACTAAAATATAGTTTTTCTGCCCCTGAAGTTACAGCGGCTCCTGTGACTGTGAAGTCCAATGTTTGAAAAACATTCTCGATCACAGATGTCGCATGTGAAGGCTGTCTCTGAAGATGTTGATGTGCCGGTGCTTTGTTGCTGCTGCTTTCTTCTGGTCCTCTTGGCTTCATTGTGTTGCGTCAGAATGACTTCAGACATGAACAGTCCTCCACGGAGAAGCTGCCGCCACCGAGGGCGGTCCTGAGCCAAATTTTCCCAGCTGGAAGGGGCAATGCCAAAACATCTGAGATCCTTCTTGCAGACATCCTTGGAACGCAGCTGGAGGCGACCAATCTGTCTCTTACCAGACGAAAGCTCTGCATAGAAGATGTTCTTCGGGATTCGTCCATCATCCATCCGGCGGACATGACCCAGTCATCGGAGACGAGGCTGTCCATGGGTCCATGTTTCACTTCCATACATGAGGGTGCTGATAACACATGCCCTATACACTTGTACCTTTGTACGGATAGTGAGCTTACTGTTGTCCCACACTCTCGCTGTGAGTTTCCCAAAAGTTGAGGCAGCTTTTCCGATCCGTCAACTGAGTTCTGTATCAAGTGACAGGTTGTCGGTGATGGTGGACCCAAGGTAGGTGAAGGTGTTTACGGCTTCCAGGGTGTAGTTGTTGATGGTGATGGGAGGATTTCCGGTTCACTGACCCATCGGCTTGGTTTTCTTTATACTCATGGTCAGGCTGAAGTCCTGGCAGGCTTGGGGGAACTGGTCCATGAGTGTTTGCAGATGTTCCTAGGAGTGTGCTCCCGAATGACAAATAGTCTGACCTTTGTTTTGTCCAGTAAAATCAAAGGCATGTACGACGGCATAAAAAAGGCGCTTGGACCTTCACATCGCAAAATCGCTCCTCTGAAATCAGCCTCAAGAGAAATCATAAAAGATCGATCTAAACAACTCGCTGGGTAGAACATTACTCAGAACTCTACGCCAGCGACAATTCCGTTTCTGATGTAGCCCTCCGTCATGTATAGCGACAACCAGTAGCGGAAAAGCTAGATAAGGAACCTACAACTGAAGAACTTTGCATAGCACTTGATAGACAAATCACCTGGCAGCGACGGAATCACAGCTGAAGTTCTAAAGTGTGGGAAGCCTGTTCTCCTAGAAAAAAAATCCACAAGCTCCTCTGCCTTTGCTGGAGTGAAGGGGTTATAGACATGAGGAATACCACCATCGTAACTCTGTATAAGAACAAGGGAGACAGGAGTGATTGTAATAACTACCGTGGTATCTCTCTACTCAGCCTTACAGGTAAATTCTTTGCTAGAGTTGCACTAAATAGGCTTCAGATGCTCGCAGAGAAGACTTACCCTGAATTACAGGCCGGTTTCAGAGCAGGAAGGTCCACTACTGACATGACCTTCTCTCTGAGACAGCTTCAGGAGAAATGTAGAGAACAGAGAAGACCACTCTACATAGCATTTATTGACCGCACAAAAGCTTTCGACCTTGTAAGCAGGAGTGGTCTCTTCCAGTTGATTGAACGAATAGACTGCCCCCAAAACTCCTCCGCATCCTTTGGAATTCATTGGAATTAACCCTGAAGATCCATATGGTGAAACTCAAGTAGGTTATTTCAATACACACTGTAATACTATATATATGTGTGTATATATATACTTCATACATATATATATTTATACACACACACACACACACACACATACACAGACACACACACACACATATATATATATATATATATATATATATATATATATATATAGGTGACGATGCCCGAACGGTTATGCTGAATCGATCGGGTTTTTATCCCGGCTATCGGTAGCTAACAAATGTCAAGCCACACTGAAGAGACGTGATACGTCGAAGCACGGTGTCTGTGGATGAATATATATGCACCCTATCTCACAGCGGGTTGAGCATTTAGGAGGGGATTTCGCTGACGACCACTAACTAAAGCGTAAACTCCTATAAAATGGATGGAGCACTCTATGGCGGCCTTTACATACATACAGATGTGTGTATTAAAACAGTTAAAATCTCCTTCCCATTCTGTAGGTGACGATGGCCGAATGGTTAAGCTGTCCGACTTATACTGAATCGATCGGGTTTCTATCCCGGCTATAGGTAGTTTACAAATGTCTAGCCACACTGAAGAGACGTGATGCGTTGAAACACGGTGTCTGAGGATGACTATATATATATATTATATATATATATATGTATGTATGTATGTATGTATATATAATGTTTTTAGTATTTGAGAATTGAAAATAAAATACTTGATTACAAGTATAAGAGCTGTATTTGTTATAGAGTGCAATACATTTAAGGGAAGTTGTTACCATTGGTTTCAAAGTAGCGTGTTGGCCTCTTGTATGCACTTTGTCTTGATAATAAGTGGCTAACAGGCTGCTTTGAAACCAATGGTAAAAATGTCACCTTAGATATTTCGTACTCTATAACAAATGCAAAATAACTTTATACTTTATACAATATATATATTATACTGACTAGCAAGAATATTTGCTCTCCGGGCGTAAGTATCTAAATTTAAATGAAATATATTAAATAAGAAAGACTAACGAAATTAAATAAGAACGTATATAAAAATATTACATTCACCTTAATCATATTTTTATTGGCTTGGATTGATTTTTAATACGTTGTAGAATAAAACAATAATATTAGAGATCAATAACACCAAGTGGTTATTTATTAAACCCGGTTTTGGTTAAATCAGTATGCAATACAACCACACCAAATATTATGTAAACCTTTATTTCTTAGAGATATATAAGACGCACTGCATGATTTTAAATGTACCTATAATAATAGGTAAAATCTAACTCAAATTTTAATAGAGATATTGTTAATAAATAAGATTTATTCTAAGTATTAATGATTTAGACTAAATTAAATGCTCATTAATAAACTCACGCAAGGGTATTGTGACGTAAACAGTGACATAGTTTTGGTTACAGACAGACAGATACCGAATGTCCATTATAATAATAATATGTTTTGTCACTTTTAGCATGCAGGTGTATTTTTCGTTTTGTGTCTGTGTGTACGTGCATGTGCGCGCGCAACGTCTTCAATCTCAACATGCACGAATTCTCGTTTTGTGTGTCTGTGCGTGCGCGCTGATGGTCTCATAAAAGACTCAGCTGGGTAAACGTGGGGAGGAGGAGGAGGAGGAGGAGGAGGAGGAGGAGGAGGAGGAGGATGGAAGAAAGAAGAAAACTCCCAGGAAAAAAGCGGGAAAGTAAAGGGGAAAATTTACGACCACTGACATAGGCTACTTGTGCATTTAATTACGGAATCTTTACGACAATTTGAAATTACAAAGCGGTCATGATTTACTGGGGGTCGCGAAGAGACCACGTGAGAGAGAGAGAGAAAGAGAGAGAGAGAGAGAGTAGGGGGGGCAATATAGAAAGGGGGTGGGTGGGAGAGGGGAAAAGAGATAAATGAGAAAGAGAGGAACAAGTTAATAAAAATAAAGAAAATGCTATTGGCCATAGATAAACACATGAATAGATAAATAAATGGAGAAAGGAAATAATGAAAATAAATAAATAAATAAAAGAAAGAAAGAAGAGGGGAAGGAATGGAGGAAGGGAGGAAGGAAGGAAGGGGTGAAGGGACAGGAAGAAAGGAAGGAAGGAAGGAAGAAAGAAAAGGAGGAAGGAAAGAAGTGAGAGGAAGAATGGAAGGGAGGTAATAGAAGGGGAGGAAGGAAGGGGCAGGAAGGGGTGAAGGGGCAGGAAGGAAGGAAGGAAGGAAGGGGGAAGGAAGGGAGGAAGAAGGAAAAGGAGGAAGGAAAGAAGTGAGAGGAAGAATTGAAGGGAGGTAATAGGAAGGAAGGGAGGGATGAAGGGGTGAATGGGCAGGAAGGAAGGTAGGAAGAGGGAAGTAAGAAAGGAAGAGAGGAAGGAAGTGAGAGGAAGGATGGAAGGGAGGAAGGAGGTAATAGGAAGGAAGGAGGTAATAGGAAGGAAGGGAGGAAGTAAGAGAGGGAGGGTGGGAGGGAGGAAGGGCAGGGAAAGAAGAAAGTAAGAGATGAAGGAAGGAAGGGAGGAACTAAGAGAGAAAGAAAAGAGAGGAAGGAAGGAAGAAAGAAAAGGAGAAAGGAAGGAAGTGAGAGGAAGAATGGAAGGGAGGAAGGGAGGAGGAGGTAATAGGAAGGAAGGGGGAAGGGAGAGGGAAGGAAAGAATAAAGGAAGGTGGTAATAGGAAGGAAGGAAGTAAGACATAAAAAAAGATGAATGAGAAAGAGAGGAACAATAAAGATAAAGAAAATGCTTTTGCCAATAAATAAATAAATAAATAAATAAATGGAAGGAAGTAAGAGAGGGGAGGGAGGAAGGAAGTTATATGAACAAAGCGAAAAGAAATATAAGCATATATGAAAAAAAAAAATGAATAAAGGAAGGAAAGAAAGAAGGAAGGTAGGAAAATAAGGAAAAAAATTAGAGAAAGAAAAGAAAAGAAAAGAAAAGAAGAACGAAAGAGAGGAAAAAGAAAGAAAGAAAGAAAGAAAGAAAGAAAGAAAGAAAGAAAAGGGAAATAATTTAGAAAGAAGAAAAGAAAGACAAACGAAGGGATATTGAAAGAAAGAAGAAGAAAGAAAGAAAGAAAGAGGAAATAAAGAAAGGAATAAAGAAAGTGAGAAAGAAAGAAAGAAAGAAAATGGAGAAAAGAAAGAAAATGGTGAAAGTGAAAAATAATTAAAAAAGATATGAGTAAATATGTAAAGAAAGAATGAAGAAAGGAAGAAGAAAGAAAGAAAAGTAGGAAATATGAAAGAACAAAAGAAAGAAGGAAGGAAAGAAAAGGAGGTGATGAGGAGGACAGAAATGAAGAAGAAAACAAACAAGTAATCTATTAAATAAATTGTGAAAGAAAGAAAAACGAATATATATATATATATATGAAGAAAAAGGAAAGAAAATGCGAACAACAAATGGAAGGAAGGAAGTAAAAATAAGATATAGAAATAGAAGAATAAAGAAATAAAGAAATAAAGAAAAGAAAATAACCAAAAGAAAGTAAAAGAAGGCTGAAAGAAAGAAAGAAAGAAAGAAAAAGAATGAATGAATGAAAGAAAGAAAAAAGAAAGAAAGAAGATTCAAAAGACAAGAAAGAAAGAAAGAAAAAAAGAAAGAAAAATCAGAAAGAAGAAGAAGAAAGAAAGAAAGAAAGAAAGAAAGAAAGAAAGAAAGAAAGAAGAAAAAGACAAAATCAGAAAGAAAGAAAGAAAGAAAGAAAGAAAGAAGAAAGAAAGAAAGAAAGAAAGAAAGAAAGAAAAATATTTAAAATATGAAATAAGAGAGAGAGAGAGAGAGAGAGAGAGAGAGAGAGAGAGAGAGAGAGAGAGAGAGAGAGAGAGAGAGACGGGAAAAGGAGGAGTGAAGAGAAACAAACAAACAAACATTGCACGAAATAAACAGGAGAAAATAATAAAAACTAGATAAGTAACTAAATAGAAAACTAAAAAAAGACAAATAAAATAGAAAGAAAAAAGAAAAACATAAAAAGAAAAAGAAAAAAACAAAATTTTTTAAAAAAGAAAAAACAAGAAAACCAAAACAACAAAAACAAAAACTAAATAGTTAGAAAAGAAAAGTAAAACAAAAAACAAAAACAAATAAAGAACAAAAACAGACTATAAATAAATAATCAAATACAAAGGGAGATAAAAAAAAAGAAGAAAAAAAGAAGTATAGTAATCTTTTTGCGCATGCGTCAAATGTGTTTGCGTAACTTTGTCTTGTAAATCTCATTAGCACACGCAAAATCTCGAGCGAGCCTGCGTGACTCGCGAAATGCGTTACGTCACTGCGTCTCGTATCCAGTCGCGACTCTCTCTTTCTCGCGACGCACGCCCGTTTTGTGTGTTCGTGTGTTGGATGCCTGATAAACGACGTGTGTGTGCCTTTCCGGAACATTGTCTACAACACATCGTTACCCCCTCGCGTCTAAACACCGCACCGTCACTTGACAAAGGAGAACGGACAAAAAGACTTTTGAGGAAGAAATCGTCTGACCCCCCAACATTTATACATTAATATTCTTGTTACTTAATCTTCCGACCGTTATCATCTGGTTAAAAAATCAGACCGTCCAAATGAAATGCAAAAAATGTAAATCCTGACTATCTGGAGTTGCTTATCTGCCGAATTCTTATTTCTTAAAAGCATCGTCACCTCAGCTAAATAATGGATCATTCCGCTTTTATTATAAAGAAAGAAAGGGAAGGAAAAGGACATGCTGCACAGAAAAATATTATAAAAAAGAAAGAAAGAAAGATAGTAGGGGAAATATAGAAAAATGGGACAAGCGCGCGGAAGCGATAACGCTAATCTGTTTCAATCGAACATAATGAAAAGATGAAAAGAAGGAAGGGGAAAAAGAGTAAGAGAGAGTTAAATCAAGATTTTAGCTCAGTCGGTAGAGCACTTGCCTTGGAATCGCAAGGTTCCTGGTTCGATACCGGAACTCACCGAATCAGAGAGAAGCACAGAGATCTGTGCGGTAAAGTGGGGAGCTGGTGGTAGGCGTGACGCTCCACCTCAGACGTCAAAATAATCTCCTTGGTCTAGCGCTAGTTAAAAGGGGATATACTCCCTCGCTGTCCGGCTGATACCGACTTTAGGCCGACGACTTATACTTTTTACATATTGAACTATTTAGCAATAGGTCTTAAGTAAAAATATCAAACGTTGTTATAGTTAAATTATCATACTGTGGTATATCCACAGGTTCTGCTTGTCAAGATTATTATACTTTTTACATATGGAACTATTTGCAATAGTTCTTAAGTAAACATATCAAACATTGTAATAATTAAATTATCATACTATGGTATATACACAGATCCTGCTAGTCAAGATTATTATACTTTTTATATATTGAAGTATTTTTTTTAGCTCTTAAATAAACATGTCAAACTTCCCCTCCTCTCTCTCCCCCCCTCTCTCTCTCTCTCTCTCTCTGTCTGTCTGTCTGTCTGTCTCTGTCGATTGTCGATGGGGTATAGAATAGGCTGACTAAATACCTAACCCTCACTCGACATAGGGAAGAGAAAATACTTTTCATGTAGACATCGTCTGACCACCAACATGGCCGAATCTTACCAATCCTTAAAACTCTCCCTTGTCCCTCTCTTTCTGTGTCGATGGGGCTTAGAATATGTTGACTCTATCCCCTGCAGATATTATGAATTTAAACTGTATCTGGTGGTGAGGATACAGTTCTGGAGATCTGGGGAGTGTATTGTATCCCTTTCTTGTTATTACTCCCAGGTTCTCTCTGATCCGGAGTGGTAGTACCTGTTCGGGTCCTATCTATAGGTCTAATAGATATGTTTGAAAATTATTCGTGTTCGATATGAATACTCCATATCATAAAACCGTCTACAAAAAAAAATCAGATGAAACTATATTGAAAATAAACATAACCGTACAATGTACGCTATTCCCTAACCTCCAAGTAAAAAATAACCCAAGACGAGTTGACATGCTGTTAAAATCTCTCTCTCTCTCTCTCTCTCTCTCTCTCTCTCTCTCACACACACACACACACACACACACACACACACACACACACATATCTAAAGTTATAATAATTAAATTATCATACTGTGGAATATTCACAGGTCCTGCTAGTCATTGAATATTACCTGTCCCTACCTCTCTCCCTCACTGCCCCTCCCCTACACCCTCTCCCCTTCCCCACCCACCTCTCTCTCTCTCTCTCTCTCTCTCTCTCTCTCTCTCTCTCTATCTATCTTCTTTTTGTGCTTAAGGATTGCAGCAATATATAAAAAGTACTAACAGGGACATTTGCCATTGCCCGGAAAGAAACAACTTCAAATACGACTTCACAAGTAAAAGATATACATTAATACATGTAGTATCATTCTGCTGACACTTGTGGCTGAGTATTCCATGACATGCAACACTCCACTTTGGCCCTTTCTTAGGTTAGATGGGTGGTTGGAGAGACACCCTCCAATCAATCGACTGGTCACATCAAGCTCTAGCACCAATATGATTGTCCCAACACTTTTTATAATATATGTGCTAGAAAGCGGTGACTGATGGTCGTAGTGTCCTGGGTATGATGTTAAACTATCTGATGAAGTCCAGTTCCGGAGCTCTGGGGAGTGGGGAGTATCCCTTCATTGCGATTACTCCTAGGTCCGCTCTAACCTGGAGTGATAGTACCTATTAGTGTTAAATCGAAAAAAAAAAGAGTTTTAAAAAAGTTTAAAAAAGATTGAGTGTGAAAAAAGATGAGTATCCACCAAGAATGAATAAAACAAAAACGTCTTCAGTATAAAATAAACCTAATGGGTTGACATGCCGTAAAACCTAACCAACCAACCAAGAATACATTTCCACAAACAGAATAAAAACCAGTTGCAATTTTTGGAGGACTGGGGAATCTAAGGTTGAAATTATCTTCGCAAACAAAACAATTATTTCTCTGAATGTTTGAGATGAGGCTTGAAGATTAGTATTATCTGCGTTATTCGGACTATCCTCATCTTCATTGTTATCTGTACAACATTTCGGCCTTTTCAGGTATTTCTTTTCAGGATTTCTCGGACTCGGGAACCTTCTAAAGACAGTTCTAAGTGACAGTTATTCTAGATTGCAGGTTCAACCCTGATCAAGGGCAGCAGTAACATAGAATAATAATTAACACAGCTTAACACCTCTACCATATGGTTAGCGGAATGAGAACAGGATACCCCAGTGGACTGAATAAAGGATTAGGTTCAAAGTTCAGTGATAGCTCCCGATTACGACAAGAAGGTTCCCAATTACAACAAGAAAGTTCCCGAGTCCGAAAAGAAGGTTCCCGAGTCCGACAAGAAATACCTGAAAGAAGGCCGGAGGGCATATCGGCCGAAACGTTGTACAGATAACAATGAAAATGAGGACAATAGTCCGAATAACGCAGATAATGCTAAAACACAATTATTTTGTAAAACGATGTTTTGAACCAAAGTTATTTAAATTCACTCGGGATGTAATCAGAGGAAAAAAAAAAATTAAAATTCGGAATGAAGTTGCTGTAAAAATTTCGTTCTTTATTAAATCTTGTTATAATGGAGATTATGTAACTGTCTGTCTGTAACTAAAACTACGTAATCATTAACGTCACGATTTCCTTAGTTATTTAAATTAAATTCTCAACGATTATAAAATAGTGATTATTTAATCTTAATTAGTATCTTATTAACGATGTCTGTATTAAAGTCTCGCTGAGTTAGATTTGCCGCAAAACTGTCCATATTACTGATGCATTTAAAATTCTGCAATATGTATTATATATCTTTAAGAAATAAAGATTTGCATAGTATATGCTGGGAATGATTCGCACAATAATTTTAATAAAATTGGGTTTAATAAATAATTATTTATTGTTGCTGATTTATAATACTATCATATTATTCTCAGACGTATTAAAAGCAATCTATACATATATAAAGGGCAGTTGTGTATATATGTATGTCCAGAGGAAACTTTGAAAATAAAACAATTAACGACAAAGTAAATATATATACACATTAAATATCACCAGGGCTTGATTTTTGAGCAAAAATAATAGAGATTTGATTTATATTCGTGAAGATAATTAAAAAAATAAAATTTAAATGATAACAGCATGAGTTTTTTTTTTCATTTCATATTTTAGATAGTAGACATTAACATTTCATTTCAGAGTAGCTGGATCAATGCAAGGTATTTTTTTTACACAGGGATTTAAATGGGGCATCCCACGAGGATTCAACTCACAATTCAGTAATAATGGATCTGCGGGACTAACTTAAAAAAACCTCCTGCTAGTCCTATATATAATTAGAAAATTCAATCAAAATGACATTAAAATAAGTGTACTGTTTTCACATGCGTTCTTATTATAGCACAATGCATGGATGCAGTATGCATCTGTGCATGCGGGTGTAGGTGTGTATATATAATTCTAGGTAGATAATTGAATAGATAGTAAGAAAACCCACATATAAGATAAGTGCGTGTGTGTGTGTGTGTGTGTAAATTGGTAATGGATTAGGATCCCCCATAATGGGTGTGTGTGTTCAAGTAGATCATGTGTGTATGTATATATAGATATAGATATATATGTGCGTATGTATACATACATGTGTATGTGGGTATACATATACTGTATGTGTAAGTAGGTGTATTGTTGTGGGGGTCAATAGTTCAGTCCACCCATTAAAACTTAAGGAAGGTCAAGAAGGATGATAATCTCTTCTTAGGAGACAGAGAGACTGGGTTTTGACCACTTTGAGGGTCAACTATAGGTTAGAACATAATAAAAATTGACCCATATTAGAACAAAGGATTTTGGAAATCTCGTGAGGAATCCCAGGGAATGAAAGTGAGATGAGATCTGAGGGATTCTGGGAGATTTTTGAAAGTTTAGTCAGTTAGTTTTCTGGAGCCGAAGAAGGCAGTTAAGTTTTGGACACCGGGTAGGACAGTTGGGATTGTCTAGTAGAAGCCAGCGTTAGCAGAGGTTCCCAAAGAAAGCGGGGGGCAACCATGGAGAAGTGGGAGATAGCAGCAGATGGAAATGAATTAGAAGCAATGCGAACTATATACCTCATCTCTGACCATTTCTGAAGTTCACCTGACTGATTTCGTCTTTGTTGTTGTTGTTCTCTCTTTCTCTTTTGTAATACTTGTTTGTTGTGCACCCCTCGGTGAGATATTTTAAGCATATATGTACAATGTGGCGATCCAGGGAAATTGCTAGACGACACGAGATGAACGACCAGAAAGAAGTGCAGCAAAGATGCAGTGAATGCAGGAGAGATGCAGAAATATGCAAAGAGACCTCGCAGCCCGCCGGTGGTGTTACATTATTTAATTTCGTTAGTCTTTCTAATTTAATAAATTTCATTACATTGAAACTTGAATATTTACGCCCAGAGGGTGCATATTCTTGCTAGTAAGTATGATAGACAAGTAGTAGATCCCTGGTTATGGTTCTCAAAGTAAACCAGCCTCCCTTTAATGCCCCACAAATAAAACTAGGCCTCTCATTATGACACAGGTGCTTGACCACACGTTTGCCTAAGGTCGCAAGTATGGAGTATCCAGTGATGATTGAACGATAGTAATGGATCTGTGAGACTAGCTTGCAAACTATTACACCCCGATGAGACGCCCCGCAGCATACTGGTATAGTTCCTATCTAATAGAATCAAATTTGTGAACATTCATAATTCAATTGGACACATGGCCTAGTGGATAAAGGAGTTAGGTTAAGACGGTTCTAAGTGACAGTTACCTCTGGACTGCAGGTTCAATCCTGGCCAAGGGCAGTAGTAACATAGAATAATAATTAACACAGCTTAACGCTTCTATGGTTAGCGGAATGAGAACAGGATACCCCCGTGGATTGAATAAAGGGTTAGGTTCAAAGTTTCGTGATGGCTTCCGATTACGACAAGAAGGTTCCCGATTACGTCAAGAAGGTTCCCGAGTCCGAAAAGAAGGTTCCCGAATCCGGGAAGGTTCCCGAGTCCGACAAGAATACCTGAAGAAGGCTGGAGGGCACATCGGCCGAAACGTTGTAGAGATAACAATAAAGATGAGGACAATAACGCAGATAATACTAATCATCAAGCCTCATCTCAAACATTCAGAGAAATAATTCATAATCAAGTTCTAAGCTTCACTTGAAATGACATTAAATATACTAGCAAATATATGCACCCTCCGGGTGCAGGTATTTAAGTTTTAATAAAATATTGTATTAAATTAGAAAGGCTAATGAAACTAAATAAGAATACAGATAAAAAGATTTGAAACAGAGGGAGTATCATAAAAGATTTGAAACAGAGGGAGTATAATAAAAAATGGAACAACTGAAACTTACTCTTCCATCACTCTCGTCTTTCATTGTTATTTTTTCTAATTTAAGTATTTAGTTAAAAGAGGAAGTAAAGAATAAAATGACAGTTATTTTATCTTGTTAATGGATTTCATTTAAGATTCATTGAAGAGATTTTTGCTTATATTCATTAAAATAAAACCAAACAGTTACAAATCAATAATACTAAGCACATATTTATTAAATTCGATTTTTAAATATCAAGATGCAAATTAGCCTTCCCGTTCACACTGTAAACCGCTATTTTGTTGTATATATAAATATAATTGCATGTTATCAGTATGTAGACATAGTTAACAGTATTAATAATGTAAGACAATTTTATTAATAATTGAGGTTTAGATAAAAAAATAAAATCATGGTGAATGTGATGTCAATAACTAAGAGAATTGTGACTTGAGTAGGAATATAGTTTCGGTTACAGACAGAAAAACACACAATTTCCATTATAATAAGATTAGGGGCTATTTTGCCGGTCCTGATGAAATTGACAAACCTACGTTTATGCTTATTTTACCGGCCCTGTAAATATTTTTTATTATGAATGTAAGTAATGTTAAAAATAACAACACGGATTTAACACAAAAGTTTATTTATATTCATTTATATTTATATTTTGTGAAGGATAAAGATACAAAAAATTCCTCTAAATGAAAAATATAGATACCGTTAATGACTTTGTGATCAAACGTGAATTTTTACAAAATTAAAAAAATTAAAGGAAATGATAAAGATAAATTAGATTTATGATTTTTTTCCAAAGTGGAAAAATGGCATTTTCCATAACAATTGTTAAAACCCTAACCCTAACCCTATGCCCTAACCCTAACTCCAAGCCTAACGAGATGAATTCTTGTCAAGTACCATTTTAAGAAATTAGCTTTTTGATAGTTTGTATTGCAGAATTGCACAACAACTACTTTTTAAGCAATTACGTTTTAGATAATCCCAGATTGCTCATCAACAGCCATTTTGATCTTTTAGCGTTTAGATAGTTTAAAATATATTTAAATATGTTTAAGATATATTTGCTGGAAAAATAGCCTGGTCTATTTTACTCCGACCGGTAAAATAAGCTCGAAAAATCATGTTTATTTTACCGGGACCGGCAAACTAGCACATTCGAATATATTAATGCATTTGATAAGGTACTTGTTAAGACAAAATAATCCGACAAATCTTATACTATGTGTTCCAGTCAACACTAGAAATTATTAGATTAATGCTGTTACGAAGCGTTAGGAAAAATGACGACCTAGGCTTCCTAGGGACAAAACATAAATGTTGAGGCCAGAAATATTACAATGCAATTAGAACTGGACGATCCTATCAGCACTGTAAATAAGCTGCAAGCTTTCGTCTCCATTCGAAATCACAAATCCAGTTTTTAAAAAATCAATAGATTATAGGTTTTGTTGATTGGGTTTTATCATTACCTAGGTAGTAATATCTCATCCACAGAGAATGATATTAATACACGAATAGGAAAGACATGGTTGGCCAAATTATCAGTCATATGGAAATCCGATCTCACTGACAAGCTAAAGCGACACATCTTCCAGGCTGTGGTTATATCAGTACTGCTGTATGGCTGCACCACTTGGATCCTAACGAAACGCCTTGAGAATAAGCTGGATGGGAACTGCACAAGAATGCTGCATGAGATCTTGAACAAGTCATGGAAGCAGCACCCCACAAGGAAACAGCTGTTTGACCACCTGCCCTCCATCTCACAAACCATCCGAGTAAGACGGACTAGGTATGCAGGACACTGCTGGAGAAACAAGGACGAGCTCATAAGCGACGTTCTCCTGTGGAGGCCAACACATAGGCATGCAAATGTGGGCCGCCCAGCAAGGACCTACATTGACCAACTATGTGAGGATGCTGGTTGCTGCGCGGAAGGACTCCCAGAGGTAATGAATGATAGGGAAGGTTGGTGAGAGATTGTCATGGATATCCGTGCTACTTGCACGACATGATGATGATGATGATTGAGTTTTACGACATGTCAACCCTTGTTGGGCCATTTAATGCCGAAGACGTTTTTGTTTTATTCATTCTTTTTTAGGTATTCAATTTTTAAAACTCATTTTTAAATACGTTCTTTTAAATCTTTCTCTACCAAATTTCCCCAACGGTTTTACCAAATTTTCTTGGTATTTTGATTCCCTATTGCAAAAGTATCAAGTACCAGTCTCAGGGTTGGTTTACAGACGAAACAAAATATGTCAGGGCTTTGTTCGGTGTAAACAAGTAACGCGTGCGAGAGCTGCTGACAGTGGTTTACGGTAGGCTCGCAGAGGTAGGAGAGCCGTGGTGACCGGCATAAAGTAGGTGAAGAGTTAAAACTCATTTTTGATCACAGATGGAAATCTAACAGGTACTACCTTTTCGAGTCTAAGAAGACCTGGGAGTAATGTAGACATATTTTCTGTTGATAAAACTGGCGTTATGGTTATACATTCTATTTTTACAATACAATTCAGTGGCTCCGATATATATCCTTTCATTGTTATTATCATTTCCCTTTTTTCGGATGTTAGCTATAACTATAAAATTATCAATAACATTATCAAACAATTGATCAATGGATTAGAATGGAAAGATAAAAGAGAGAGAGAGAGAGAGAGAGAGAGAGAGAGAGAGAGAGAGAGAGAGAGAGAGAGAGAGAGAGAGAGAGAGAGGGAGAGATCAGAAGAGCGAAAGGAGGAGGAGTGAAAGACAGAGGAGAGAGAATAAGAGAAGTGGTAAAAAAGAGGGAGGGGTGAAGAAAAGACAGAGGCGAAAGAAAGAGAAGATAAGAGTGAAAGAGAAGGGAAGAGTGAAAAAAAGAGAAATTTAGCGATCGTCTGCCATTGCTTGCCTGATACTCTGCTAGTGCTACTCGCCAGATTTACCACTGTAGCGATTGTCTGCCCTTGCTGGGATAGATTTGGTCCAAAAGGGTTATCTTCCCTTGTCGCCAGGTTTTCGCCAATAGGTGGCTGTGTATTTAAACAGAAGCCCAGGAATTCTCTCTCTCTTTTCCCTTGGTCTAGCCACCACTAAACATGGGCTAGACGCGTGGTGTCTCTGTCCCTTAAGCGGGGCGGAGGGCTTTGCCCCCAACTATCAGTAAGTGACTATTTCATATTCTCACTTTTTAAGGACCATCGTCTTATATATTTTTGTGTATCTCTTTGTTCTATGTATTTCATGTATTTGTTCATCGTCCATGTGCTCAGACAATAAAGTCTGCATTGTTATGTTTTACACCTTTGGATTATTTTTATGTATATGTATGTACCTATATTGGAAGGTTACTCTGAGCCTTTTAACGTATTATAAGAACCCAACATTTTATTCTTATTCTAACAAGTGCATTTCTAAAAAATCAGGTTAGTTGTAATTCAGGCGACCATCTGTTCGCTCCCAGTCAAAAACTCCAGTCAGACCTTTACTTATTATTGTTTTACTCGAGATACAAAACACTATACATAGTGAAAGAATAATTTGACTGCTAGGGGGGATTATATAATCAAAAGGTCAGAGGGCGTTTCTTGGGGCTATTTGACCTTCTAAAAGGTAAACCAATATGCCCGTTCGATTTGGTCAGGTCAGTTCAGAGTTTGTTCCTTGGACCTAGTTGGCTTTGTAAAAGGCAAATAAACAGGCCCATTCGATAAGTCAAACCAGATATCATTCATTAGAGCCATTTAAACATTTTTAAAAGCAAACCAGCTTTCCTGATCAATGAGTCCAGGTAAGGTCAACTCAGGTCAGGTTAGAGGTCATTCCTTGGAGCCAGTTCATCTCGTAAAAGTCAAACTAACTTTCCTTGTTGATGAGATGTCAGAGATAATTTTTTGGAGACATTTAGTTTTACAAAAGGTAAACTAGATTTCCTGTTCGATGGTTGGCCATGCCAAACCACAGATCATTTCCTATTGGATAATTGTTTTGGTCCGATAACAAAGACTTTCTTGGAGCCATTTAGTCTAGTTAAAGGCAAACCAACTTTCCTGTTCGATGATTGGCCAAGTTAGATCGGAGATCGTTTCTTTGAGCCATTTAGTCTCGTTAAAGACAAACCAGCTTTCCTAGTGGATGATTGGTTTGTTCCGATAATAGTGAGTTTCTTGGAGCCATTCAGTCTTATAAAATGCAAATCAGCTCTCCTGTTTGATGATTGGTCAGGTTAGGTCAGGTCAGATCAGAGATAATTTCTTCGAACTATTAAGTTTTGTTAAAGACGAACCAGCTATCCTGTTCGATGATTGGTCGGGTCGGGTCAAAGATCGACCCTTGGTGCCAGTTAGCTTTGTAAAAGCCTATCCAATTTAGACAGTGTAATTGGGCAATTTTTCGCCTCTTCGTCCAGATGTGCTCTTCATGGGGGGAGAGTGATCACAGCATTAAACCAACATTGTGTCATATCTGGAGATGGAGGCAGGGTGGTTAATCCATCCGCGACCCAATCCTGATGTGTTTTTTTAAAGCTTGTCTACAGACTCGATTTCAGCAGAACGTGGTGAACGCTGTCGACGGATCGATGGGCCCTTCTTGGAGATCCTGATTGATTTGGTGCATTGATTCAACAGAGGTTCAATGGAAAAAAAATCACAGAAAAAGCAGACATGTTCCCAACTGCGGCGAGTTGGAAATCAATGATTTCCTGACATTGTCAATGATTTGATGGAACAAAAACCATTGTGAAGACGGACTGCCACTTTCTCTATATGAAACTGGAATTGAAAAGGTTTAGCAAATATTCAATCTATCTATCTATCTATCAATATATATATATATATATATATATATATATATATATATATATATATATATATATGTGTGTGTGTGTGTGTGTGTGTGTGTGTGTGTGTGTGTTTGTGTGTGTGTGTGTGTGTGTGTGCAAGTATGTATAGATATATATATTTCTGTCCATATCTATCTATGGCATTCAGCTGATATCTATTCATCTATCAAAGCCAGTCTGTTTCTATCAATTTATCTACCCATTCTGCTCATATCTATGTATCTATCTATCAATGATTCTATCTATATCTATCTATATCTATCTATCCATTGTGTGTGTGTGTGTGTGTGTGTGTGTGTGATATATATATATATATATATATATATATACAAGCTGTTCGGGATAAATTTGACATACTTATATTTAGTTATTCTTCTCCGTCGGTTGGAGGTATTGACGCACACTACGTATCATTTAAAAGCTTGGACCCTTCTTTATTCATATACGCGATGACAGATATAATTGATGCCTGGAACCCACCTGAATCATGGAAGAGAATAACTTGTATCATGATGATCTGCGCCGGCCATCAAAATGAGGAGATTATTGTTGCTGCCCAATGCTCCCTGAACACTGTAAAAACAATCAGGCATGAACAAGAGAATTGCAATGGAAACTATGAGGCTGTGGCTAGAAGAATGCAACATAACAGACGATGGGATTGCGTTCGTACAGCAGAATTCCTCAAAAATCTACAGAAAAAGTGCTGGACGACCCTCAGATGCCTACTTGGAGTTGTTAATACTGTAGTTAAGCCCAATGTAACAAGGTTAGCCAAATGGTAGGCCATATGTATGGCAGCAGGATTCGGCCCCCTACCACACCTCTGGGAAAAGTCAAAAATGGTTGTCGGCCAATTTTTACGACTACACCAGTCCCAATGTTTGGCCTCCAAACTCCCCATGGATTATTATGTATGTGGCACTATTGAGAAAGACACCAATCGCCGTGCCAGTACGACAAAAGCCCAGTTAATCGACAGAATTAAGGTATTTTTGAGACCCTTCCTAGGGAAACTGTAACAACAGCTTGCTCCAGGTTCCGGAGCAGGATTGAGGATGTTATCGACGCTAATGGCAGTTATTTTGAGTGAAATTTGTTGACAGCAGTGTAATTTCCGTACCTGTTGAATTTCGTTACAATAAATTAAAGTTTGTAGTTAACAAACACTTTTTCTTTTTCCTTATGAAACTGTCAAATGTATCCCGAACACCCTATATATATATATATATATATATATATATATCGGATTCTGCTTATATCTATCAATCAATCTATCTATCTATCTAACTCTCTCTCTCTCTCTCTCTCTCTATATATATATATATATATATATATATATATATATATATATATATATATATATATATGTGTGTGTGTGTGTGTGCGTGCATGTATGTATCTATCTATATATCTAATTCTGCTCATATCTATCAACGTCTTTCTACTCACATCTATCTATATCTATCAATCAATATATATATTATATATATATATATATATATATATACAAACATACATATATATACATATATATGTGTGTGTGCATGTATGTATCTATCTATATATAATTCTGCTCATATCTATCAACGTCTTTCTACTCACATCTATCTATATCTATCAATATATTATATATATATATATATATATATATATATATATATATATATATGATTTTCTCTGCTAGACAGCTTTTAGAAAATATATTGAACAGTGTGTGTCACTTTGCCAGGTCTTTGTTGACTTACCTAAAGCTTTTGACTCAGTGAATCGTGAGGCTCTCTGGAAGGTTCTCGGAAAATTTGGCTGTACACCTGCTTCTGTTAAAAAGTTCAAGCAGCTACATCATTGTGTAAAGGGTCGTGTTAATTTCAATGGTCAGCTGTCTGATGAATTTCCCATTGATAACGGAGGGAAGCAGGGCGATATACCAGCACCAACATTGTTCTCACTTTACCTGATGGCTGTACTATGGCATGCCTTCCATGACTGTGATACGGGTGTCTATATTAGATTCCGAACAACTGGAAAAGTTTTTAACTTGAGAAAACTCCAAGCCAAAATCCTTGTTAGAAATGGATTTATCAGGGAACTTTTATATGCCAATAATGCTGACCTGGTTGCACATTTTACGGAAGAAATGCATGGACCGCTTTAGTAATGCGTGTACCTGCTTTGGTCTGACAGTTAGCATTAAGAAAAGCAAAGTCATGTACACTCCGGTTGCTGGTGATCCTTACGTGGAACCTGACATCTTTGTCTATGGTAAGCATCTTGAAGTAGTCGAGGAGTTTGTATACCTTCGTAGTTTTTTTTATCTAGTGACGGTCATCTTGATGCGGAAATCAAACAGAGAATAAGCAGGACATCTGGGTCCTTTGGTAAGCTAGATGACAGAGTCTGGTCTGATGGTAATCTAACTCTTGCAACTAAAGTGTCTGTATATCAAGCATGTGTGTTGTCATCCTTGCTCTATGCTTCTGAAACCTAGGCGTTGTATCAGTCTCATATGAGGCAGCTTGAAAGATACTATCAGCACTGTCTTAGATATATCCTTGGTCTGAAGTGGGAAAGCCATGTTTCAGATACAGCTGTCTTGACCAAAGCCAAATCAACTAGCATTGCTGCAAGTGTGATGAGAATCAGATGCGTTGGGCGGGTCATCTTGTTCGGCTTGATGACTGTGTGTGTGTGTGTGTGTGTGTGTGTGTATCTATATCTATCTATACATCTATCTATCTCATTCTGCTCATTATCTATCTATTAATGTCATTCTACTCATAACTATTTATCTATGTGTTATGACCTGTTTAAGGGTCAATAAATAATAACTCAACACGGGGATAAAATGTAGGGAACAGATGTATTCAGCAATATGTCAATGTACAATGAACGGGTTTCCTTGTTACAGCGTACACAAAGAACGTGTATCTGCTACTTCTCACTTGAGTAGTTTTGCTCTGTTAATATATAACCTTTGGGTAAGTCCATGTTCGTGTCATAAGTGAGTCACCTACAACACTATCTCTCTCTCTCTCTCTCTCTCTCTCTCTCTCTCTATATATATATATATATATATATATATATATATATATATATGGTCAGTGTCATATACGTCAGACTAGTAAGATACTCCAGACTAATTTGATTAACTAACTAAATCGTTCTCACCGACAGGGTGGTCACATGACCAAACCCACCAATGAGGTAACTGTTCTTAGGTTAATCAGGTATGAAAATCTTGTCTATCATACCCATATGAATTTTTGCATGAGTTGTCACTTTGAAACCGTTATTCTTAAATTCTACACTTACATTAAAAAATAAATATTCAATCTATTCATTGTGTAACAAATTGATCTGAATCTTAAATTTTGATTAATTTAGTTTTTACTCACGAGAGGGCGTTGTAATTCTCATTCAATAATGACAAATGGACTAATTACTGGTACATTACCGTGTTATTAGTATTGTAGATAAGACCAACAGTGTTAATAATGTAAAACACTTATTAATAATTGAGGTTTAAATAAAAATAATTTGATGGAGAATGTGACGTAAATAACAAAGGGAATTGTGACTTGATATAGTTTCAGTTACAGACACAAAAAACCACACAATCTCCATTATAATAAGATTTAAGGATTTCTTTTGAAAATATGTTTAAGGATATTTGTTTATCATTTATTTTTATTAGTAGTAATTTTGCAATTCAAAAACAAAGATAAAAATAGAATGTCTTTTAATGAGAAAAAAAGTATTGTGCTTAACCCGTACACGTGGGGTACGTGGTAAATATCCTAGTATATAGATAAGGCCAACAGTATTAATAATATAAAATAATTCTATTAATAATTTAGGTTTAAATAAAAAATAATTTGATGGAGAATGTGACGTAAATAACAAATGGAATTGTGACTTGAGTAGTGATATAGTTTCGGTTACAGACAGACAAACACACTATCTCCATTATAATAAGAAGATTAAGATTAAACAAATAGAATACAAAAAAAAAAAAAGAAAAAAGAAGCTTGATCGGTGTTATAATCAAAGACGAAGGTGAGGTAAGACTTACTGGTGTTGAATTGGGATTTGGACCAATAGGAGAAAGAGATAATTTCCAAGCGCGGATAAACGGATAACAGCAACACATATATTAACTCGACTATTTCTTTATCAGTTTAAAAGTTTAAAAGTTACATAATGGTAAAAGAAAATTACTCATACCGTTACGATTTTTGTGGCCATCCTTTAGGCTTCAAACAAGAGCGCTATCCAGCGGAGATCCTTTGTGTTAAGCAGAGCGTGATCCTTAATGAAGAATCCTTTGATTGTTCCTTGGTGCTCCTCAGTCTTGCAGGTCCTTTGTGAATGATTGCAAATGGACGTCTGTCGGTATCCGCCAATTAAGTAGTTAACCAACCACGTATTCGGGCTGTTGATTGGCTGAGGTTTAAACCACGTGGCCTCGCTTAGTCTATAAATTTAAGTGGTGGTTTGCAGCATATTACATATACCTCATGTGGTGTAATGGCTATCAAGCTAGATTCGCAGACTATTGTTAGTGAATTCGATTCTCACTGGGCACCCCATACTTCTGGCCTTGTGCCACATCTAAGCTAAGCTTAGTAAATAACTATATACTAAAAATAATCCAACACATACTAGCAAAAATATGTGCCCCCCCCCCGCTAGGTGTAAGTTTTAATATAATGAAATAATTAAATTATCTGTTATTTGTGTTCTTGCTTTTTTTTATTGTTTTTAAATTTTTATCCCATGCCCATACAGAACCTTTGTACAAACATTATAAAGCCCTTAAAATTAAAGATCTTGTCTACGTAATGAATTGTCTGCTCGCCTATGGACAAATGACTGGTATATTACCCTTATCGTTCAAAAACTATTTCATCCCTAAAAAATAATTATACACTGTCTCTACTAGGGGATCAACTGTAGGTGAACTCTTCAAACCATTTACCAACACTAAAACCTATGGCCTTAAATCTATTACAGGATCCTGCAACAACAATTGGAATACACTAACAAACAAAAAATTCCAAACATTAATTTCACCAAAATGTTTGCTCACCAACTCAAATTATTTATCAAAATAGAAATTTTTAATAATAAGTAAACTTATAATCAAGTTTTAAACTAGGTAAAATAAAAAAAATAAAAAAATAAAAAACAAAACAAAAAAAACCCAACTAAGTGGTCACTACTAGAATAGGCTCAGTCATATATAGTGATCACCTTCCACACATTAATACAACAACCAGCATTACGTTTTTTTTTGGGGGGGGGAGGTTGTTTTATGTGACATTGTTTATATTGTGTAATGTGTGAAAATAAACCATTGTCTTTTCTTGTCTTGACAATATATAATAACTAGCAAAATGATGGGACTAAAAAATAGGAACTCCAGAGAGTGAGTGAGAAAGAGAAAACAGGAGTAAGAGAAAGAATAAGTGGAAAAGGATTTATCAAATTAAAAAAGATCACCGAGAATTCGTATAGTACAGTGTTTATTTATTCTAGAAAATCATTTTTTTCATATTTAAAATATTATTTAAAAAATTGTATTCCTAAACTTGAGCGTTTTGAAACTTTTTTTTCTTCTAAAAACGTTTTTGTACATATGACAAAAAGTTAAATTCAGTTTTTAATTGCTTGTTTTTCTTAAATGATTGTTACGTCAAAGTGATAAAGATAAATTCGTTTAATTTTTTTTATCCCTAAAAATGTAACAATTAAAAGGAGAGGGCCGGGATAGCTCAGTCGGTAGAGCGTTCGGCTAGTAAACCACAAGGTTCCTAGTTCGATACCCGCCCTCAGCGTATGAGTAGCACAGCGATCTGTGCGGTAAAGTAAGGAGCTGATGGTAGGTGTGGCACTCCACCTCGGATGCTAAAATAATCTCCTTGGTCTAGCGCTATTGAAAAGGGGATAGACTCCCTCGCTGCATGGCTGATACCGATATTAGGCCGCCCCGACGACTTTACCTTTTTTTACATATTAAACATGTGTCCTTATCTTTTTAGGTCTGTCGTATGGGGCTGTATAATATGCCGACTGCACCTCTGTTGAGGAGTAAAACTTCCTTCCAATTGGGCCACCTGTAGGCCGTGAGTGGCGACCCGTGATACTTATGGACGGAATCCTGGTGGCGTTGTAATTCTTATCGAATAAAGTAAAGTTGGCGGAGTGGTCTATTGTATTACCTAATTCAGCTATAAGCAAATGCGCTCTGTCGATAGGGCTTAGAATATGCTGACTGTATCCCCGAAGAGGATTAAGAACCCTGCTAAAGTGGCCTGGATAGGACAATAAACAGCATATAATGGTGAGGCTCCAATTCTGAAAATCGTAGAATATCCCTCTGCCATTATTCCTAGGTCTACTGTTACTCAGAGTGGTAGTACATGTTGGTGTCCCATTGATAGGACCATGTGCATCAAAAAACAAATTAGAATTTTTTTAAATTAAAATTATTTTAATACTTATTATTATTTCAAAAAAAAAAAAGTAAATTTGGCAGAGTGGCCTATTGTCGATATCAGCCGGACAGTGAAAGAGTCTGGCCCCTTTTCGCTAGCGCTAGACCAGGGAGATTGTTTTTGCTGAGGTGGTGCGCCATACTCTTCTTTACCGCACAGATTAGATTAGCCAATCATATGCTGAGTTGGCGGGGACAGGTATCGAACTCAGAACTTTGTGATTCCAAAAGTCCTGTAGGTTGGGGCTTTAGAATACACCGACTGCATCTCTGCAGAGGAGTAAGGCTCTTCTAATAGGCCCACCTGTTCGCAGTGGGGGTGGGGGGCGACCCATGATGCTTAAGGGCTGAATCCTGGTGGATGAGCATTCTATTACATGCAAGATTCCACTTTGGACCTTTATTTAGACTTGACTGTCTTTCGGAGAGTCCCACTCCGATCAATCGGCTGGTCATATCAAGCTCTAGCACTTATATGATTGTCCCGACCCTATTCCACTTATGGCAACTCCCCCAATCCTTTTTTACTGACAATGAAATCAATGAATAGGTTAGTGAAATAGGTCCTCCTGCTTGGAACAGTCTATAAATATAAGTTGTGGTTGTTCGTACAGCTTATACCCAGGAGATATCCAAAACATGGTTAAAAAAGTCCATAAGTTTCGATTCAATAAAGATTTATTAACTGATCGATTAAGAAAAAAAAATACCAAAAATCCGAGAATTAACCAAATTTAATGAAATTTTCAATGTTGATATATTAATGAATAAAAGATATAATGCACCAGTTATTTTATTTAAAAACTTTTACATTTTTTCAGGTCAGTTAACTTTGAACCACGTATTGAGAATCAAAGATACGTGGTTCAAAGTTTAACTGACCTGAAAAAAATGTAAAAGTTTTTGAATAAAATAACTAGTGCATTATATCTTTTATTCATCAATATATCAATACTGAAAATTTCATTAAATTCGGTTAATTCTCGGATTTTGGTATTTTTTTTTCTTTCGGCGGGGAGACATACAATGGTGGAATTTAGGTCCGTTAAGTTCGATTTAACCAGTGATGTTCGGTGTAAACCTACACATGAACACGTCAGTATAACAACTGGTCTATTATAAATTAATTTGAAAGTGGCAATCAGTGAAATTTGTGCGTGAGATATTTTCAAGCGGAAAGGGGTCACACAGACCCCCAGTCAACTATCTTGGCAGTCCCAATTTATTCGGTCCTACAAAACATATTCAAGAAACTATACTGCAACACTATGTGAAACGCGTTTATTTGGAGAGGGTTTCCTTACAGAAATGGGAGAAGGCTACACCTTCTCCTGGAAAGGCTTAACAGAAGGAGTACAACGCAATTATGGTATAGCTTTTGCTGTCAAGACATCCATGCTATACAGTAGGAGCATCTCTGTTATAGGTGATACACCCTATAAGACTAATGGAATGCGCCGACAGGTTACTATAAATAACAGGGATAATTGTGGCTTAGCGCTAAGCCAATGCGAGTATGCCAATAACTCTGTTCGTCGGACGTAATATCCACATCTCTCTATTGTATTTGTCTACTTTCTGTTAATACATTTTTCTACATTTGTTACCCGTCGTTTTGTTCTTATTTGACCTCTTAAAACCTCACAACAATCTCCGTCCTTGTAATCTCGGATAAGGTTCTCGCCGGGATTCTACTCTCCCGACTTCTTGCTCTCTCTGATAAATTGATTTATTTTAACTGGTCCTTTTATAAAAGAGGGTACTATCCTCAGATATCTATGTGAGGTTATTTCCTATAAGTCTAACATAAACAAAGAGGAACCACTCTTGACTGATGAATTATTTATTTATTTATTGATCTACTAGGAAAAAAGAAGACGGGGTTAGGGTTAGGGTTAGGGTTTATTGTTAGAGTTAGGGTTAGGGTTTAGGATTAGGGTTAGGGTTTAGGGTTAGTTTAATGGAAAAATAACCAAATAATTTATCAGTCAAGAGTGGTTCCTCTTTGTTTACGTTAGACTTATAGGAAATAACACTATGTGATATATAGGAAATTATGGACTCTCTCGTCGATTTTCGACGCATGAGGGTTCACACACAGAATGAACACCCACACAGTGATTTGTTTATAGTGGTGAAGGCTTGTGTTGTACAATCCACACTTTTTGGCACAGTCGATAGGAAAGAATTGGTGCATCAAGGGTTGCCACAAACCCAATCAACGACCGACCTCAGGAATTTTGAATTCAGAGTTATCCCTCTCCTAGACTGGTTACCTACCCAAGGCTGAAGGGCCCAGTCTGCCCTACTATTTAACCATAGCTGGGGGGAATTTTGAATTCAGAGTTATCCCTCTCCTAGACTGGTTACCTACCCAAGGCTGAAGGGCCCAGTCTGCCCTACTATTCAACCCATAGCTGGGGGGAATTTTGAATTCAGAGTTATCCCTCTCCTAGACTGGTTACCTACCCAAGGCTGAAGGGCCCAGTCTGCCCTACTATTTAACCCATAGCTGTTGGGAGAATATATGGATTCATACCTTTCCCAAGGGTATTAGCGCTATGTGAAATGCCAACAGCTTCGTCTTGGAATTGAACTCGAATCGACGAGTCCATTTCCACGACTCTAACCACTAGCCCACACGCCTCCATATATAGGAAATAATATCCCGTTAAACATGTCTATTTGAGAATAATATAACTGTTTTCAATAGAGTTGATTAATATCACTAGCAAGCATATACATCCTCCACCGGGCGTAATTATTTAAGTTTTAAAGTTTAAGCTTATTTGGAAAAGGTATGAATCCAACTACTTCTTTTTCTTTTTCTTTTCTTGTCGATTAGGTTGGAGGCACGTGGTGTAATGGTTAGAGTCGGAGGAAATGAACCCGAGATCAAATCATGGACGAAGCTACAGTTCACATAGCGCTAATACCCTTGGGAAAAGTATGAATCCAACTATTCTCCCTCCAGCTATGGGTAAATAGTAGGGTAGACGAGGCTCTTTAACCTTGGTTAGACAACCAGTCTAGGAGAAGGAAAACTCTGATTTCAAACCTGTTAAACTTCACTTGGAGTAGTCACTAGTAGAATAGGCTCAGTCCTAATTAGTGATCTAAAAATGTAATGAAATATATTAAATTAGAAAGACTAACGAAATTAGATAAGAGCGCTTATAAAAAGACTTCACTTATCTTAATTATATCTTAATTGGTTTCTATATAAAATCATTCGCAGGATTGATTTTAATACATAGCAGAATAACACAATAATATTATAGATCAATAACACCAAGTAATTATTTATTAAACCCGATTTTGTTAAAACCACTATGCAAATTAACCACACCATATATTATGTAAACCCTTATTTCTTAATATCATATATGACACATTGCAGAATTTTAAATACACTAATAACATGGATTGTTTGGAGGCAAATATAACTCAGATTTACATAGACATCGTTAATAAATCAGATTCATTCTTGTAGTGAGAGAGGAGACCTACCTCGAAATTGAGGTGTATTTAAAGGACTTATTCTCACAGACCAGGGAGAACGACTGCAGTAGTATTTTGTTGGACAAAGAAATAATTTTGGATATTGGATTTTGGAGCGTGATACAGTTGGGAGTGTTTAGACTGTCGATTGGAACCTTGCGTCAGACTTGACTTTGACCCCCCCCCACACACTGCTTAGAATTCTATTTATTAATGATTTTGACAATGACTATAATGTAAATCAAATTAAATACTCATTGAAAAACTTACGCAATTCCTGGGGTATTATGACATAAGGCTCGACATAGTTTCGTTTACCAACAGACAAACACCGAATTTCCATTATAATAAGATAAAAAGTTTCACGTGGCGCTGACAGGCATTGTCTTGTATAGTATATTACATCATACAGAGTAATGAATGTGGTGCAATTAAACCAATTATTGTATTCCTTTGACAAAAGTACACAATGGACAACTTAATATGCATTTGTGTATTCACAATGTGTACATAAGAATATTTATCATTCCTTTTAAAAGATTCATTTTTAAGAAGGAAAATGTCAGCAATATATATATATATATATATATATATATATATAGAGAGAAGAGAGAGAGAGAGAGAGAGAGAGAGTGTGTGTGTGTGTGTGTGTGAGAGAGAGAGAGAGAGAGAGAGAGAGAGAGAGAGAGAGAGTGAGAGGGCTTTCACGATCGCGTTGTCTTGACGATAAGTGGTTAACACGTTCCTTTGAAACCAGTGGTAACAATCGCACCTTAAATGTATTGTACCCTATAACAAATGAATACACCTCCTACACCCGTAATCAAGCACTTTATTTTCAATTGTCCAATACCAGAAAAAACTCACTCACAAACACACACAATATATATATATATATATATATGTGTGTGTGTGTGTGTGTGTGTGTGTGTGTATGTGTGGATTAATCCTTGACTTATGGCCACAAAAATCATTGTGGTATTAATAGTGTAAAACCACTTTAATAAAGAATATTGCTTTAAATTAATAAAATCAATGCCTGAAAGAATTAAATTTGTCATAATAGTTTGAGGACAGGCAAAAGATTAACCCAGCCCTGTCCCTTTTAGACGAGGGTCAGGTGTTGGCCTTATCTTACCGGTCCAATGACAGAAGGCATTGGACACAGGATCAGAATTGCACAAATCTCCTCGGTATCCTTCTTTTAAGACGTCTCGGGCACTGGGAAATAAACCCAGCCCTGTCCCTTTTAGACGAGGGTCAGATATTGCCTGGGGCTTGGCCTTATCTCACCTGTCCAATGGACACAGGACCCGAAGGTCTGGTAAGTATACGCAGCTGTCGAAATATCTTCGACTAAGCTTTTAAAAAAGTATACCATGATATTATTTTCTTTTTATTCTTTTCTTTTATAAACCATATATCACCCACACTCTTTAACACACACACACACACACACACACACACACACACACACATATATATATATATACATATATATATATAATAACTCAACAAAAGTGGAAGACCATAAAACCAGTAAACCATATATATATATATATATATATATATATATATATATATATACTTGGCTTGCGGGTTTTAAGGTTTTCCACTTTTGTTGGGTTATTTCATGCCGAAGTCAGTTTAACAATTATAGTCTCCATTTATATACATTACAAAAATGTATTTAGGAGAAGGAAAACTCTGAATTCACACCTGTTAACACTTGTACCTGGTCATGGTTAACGGAATGACAACAATCTACCTCAATGGATTAAATAAAAGGTTCGGTTCGAAGTTCTGTGAAGACTCCTGATTTTTATATAAAGGGTCCCGAGTTCGACAAGACATACCCGAAGTAGGCCGCAGGGCATGTCGGCCGAAATGTTGTGTTTATAACAATAAAGATGAGGGTTACATCCCGAAAAATATAAATAAAACAAATTATCTAGTTTGTTTAATATATATTTTATGAAACCAGAATGTTCGACAATTAAATAAGAATTGTTTTGTGTCTTAGCTGTTATTAGTTTATTTACTGCTAAATAAAAAGTCAGGGTTAACATCCTCTAAGTGTGCTAATTTCACAATTCTTGCTCAATATTTTTCCAGGGTTGATGATGGAAGATATGAAAAAAGGGAGATGCCTCCTCCTCATCATCATCTTCATGTCGCGCAATTAGCACGGTTATCCATGACAATCTGTCGCCAACCTTTTCTATCATTCATTGTCCCAGGGAGGTTCTCTACGCAGCATCCAGTATCCTCGCAAAGCTGGTTAATGTAGGTCCTTGCGGCCCCACACTAGCATGTCCATGAGTTGGTTTCCACAGGAGAACATCGCTTGAGTTCGTCCCTGCTTCTCCATCAGTGTCCAGCATGTCTTGTCCGTCTTACTCGGTTGGTTTATGAGATAGGGGGCAGGTGGCCGTACAGCTGCTTCCTTGTCGGGTGTTGTTTCCACGACTTGTCAAGACCGCACACAGCATTCTTGTGCAGCTCCCGTCTAGCTTATTCTCCAGGCGGTTGTCGGGGTCCAAGTGGTGCAGCCATACAGCAGCACTGATACGACACAGCTTGGAAAAATTGTCGTTTTAATTTGTCTGTGAGATCGGATTTCCATATGATTGATAATCTGTTTATAGCCGACCATCCCTTCCCTATTCGTGCATTAACATCGCTTTCTGTGGATGAGATATTACTACCTAAGTATGTGAATTGTTCTACTGGCCTTAGAGGCTTACCGTCGAGTGTGGAGATGTTTCCTTTCTTTTTAAAACACATGAACTCAGTTTTGTCGGAATTCACATAGAGACCGATATTCTTTGCTGTCTTCTCCAAGCTATGTAGTAGTGACTCGGTCAGTTCCGGTGTATGCCTAAGGAGGCATAACAAGCAAATACATATTTTCAATCGCTTAGAAGATTTTAATGCTATTGCCCTAACAAAACTCTCGTTATGATGTGCCATTTTTAAACTGTGTTATGGTAATATATGTGAGTGTCAAAGATTATCTGCGCTTTCGCCATAACCTACCTTTATTATTGTCACAATTCGTTCTGCACATGCGTGTTTATGGTTGGCACTGTTATGGTCACATAATCAAACTTTGAGCTTGATCATGCCATTTTGCTTGCTGTCTTTATAGTGTAAACATAGTCACTCCACTAGCAGTATGCACCAAGGAAATGGCCTAATTTACCTGGTTGGAAGGAGTGTCAGGGGCTGAAATTTCTTTTTGCTGATACAAAATGGCAACCTTAAACCAGACTTAGCCGTTAAGCAAGAGTTAATTCCCACTTTTTTTTAAATTTAGATGTTGCTGTTGTGTGTGTGCGTGCGTGTGTATGTGTGTGTGTGTGTGTGTGTGTGTGTGTTTGTGTATCTGTGTCTGTGTCTGTATGTGTGTGTGTGTGTGTGTGTGTGTGTGTGTGTGTGTGTGTGTATTTTTATTTTGCTTTGCTACTGCTGCGCTCAACAACGTCACGGCAATCTCTCCCTGAAGAGTTTCAGTCTAATTTACTAATGAATCCATTGTGCGCATGCGCAGGAGAACGACGATGTATTTGATAAGATTGTAGCCATGTTTCTCGCCTGCTACTTTGAGTCAAAATGTTGATTTTATACAATCATTTTAACACTGATGAATAATTCAAGAAATAAAACTGAGAACAATGCGTTTTCCTCACAATAATAATAATAATAATAATAATAATAATAATAATAATAATAAGAATTAGAAACCCTAGTACAAACCATCAGAATATATATAGCCAAGATCTAGGGATGGAATTCGGAATCGAAAAATGTGCTATGCTAGTAATAAAAAGTGGGAAAGAAAATTAATGGACGGAATATAACTACCAAATCAGGACACTATAAATCACTTGATGAAAAAGAAATACTTAGGAATTTTAGAAGCAGACAATATCAAGCAAACAGAAATTAAAGGAAAAGTTAAAAAAAGAATACCTCAAGAGAACAAGAAAATTCCTAGAAACAAACCTCAACAGTAGAAATCTTATCAAAAGAATAAATACCTGGGCCGTTCCCATTATTAGATACTCTGGGCCATTCTTAAAATGGACAAAATAAAAACTCGGACAGATTGACCAAAGGACTAGAAAATGAATGGCAATGCAAAAGACCCTACACCCTAGAGACGATAGAAATAGACTATATGTATCAAGAAAGGAAGGGGAAGAGGTCTTGCCAACATAGAGGACTGTGTAGACCACACAATCCAACGACTCGAAGAATACACAAAAAAGAGCAAAGACAGATTACTTATGGCAACCAACAATAGTAGATGTAATATATGGACAAACAGAAAAACAATAAAAACTAGAAAACAAAGATGGGAAGAAAAACAATTATATGGACACTTCAAACGACAAATCGGAGAGGTTATACATGAAAGGACCTAGACATGGTTAAGAAGAGTGAACCTCAAAAGAGAAACCGAATCACTAATAATTGCTGCACAAAATAATGCCATAAGAACTAATTATATCAAAGCAAAAATTGATAAGACGCAACAAAATAGTAAATGTAAAGTGTGCGGTGACAGAGGAGACTGTAAACCATGTATTAAGCGAATGTAGTAAACTAGCACCACGGGAATACAAAACTAGGCACGACTGGGTCGGGAAGGTGATCCACTGAAAATTATGCAAAAAATTAAATTTTGACCATACAACAAAATGGTAATGCATAAACCAGAATATGTTCTTGAGAAATTCTCTGGGACTTCGAATAAAGACGGACCACCTTATCCCAGCAAGGAGACCAGACCTAGTGTTTATTAACAAAAAAGAGAAAATTGTCAACTGGTGGACTTTGCGGTTCCAGCAGACCACATGGTGAAGATGAAGGAAAAGGAAAAGATATACAAATACCTGGACCTTGCCAGAGAATTGAAAAACTATGGAATATGAAGGTCAAGGTGATACCAATTGTAGTAGGTGCACTTGAACGGCCCCAAAAAGATTGGAAAAAAGATTGGAGAATCTGGAAAATAGAGGAAGAATTGAGACCATCCAGAATGCTGCATTGCTGCAATCGGCTCAAAAAGAGTCATGGAGACCTGAGGAGATTTGTTGTCACTCAGACTCCAGTGAAATACCATCAGCTAATGCTGGTGTGAAAAACTATATAATAATAATAATAATAATAATAATAATCGAATGTAGCAAAGTAGCATATATGGAGTAGAAAACTAGGCATGACAGGGTGGGAAAAGTGATCCCTAGGAATTGTGCAAGAAATTAAATTTTGACCATGCTACTAAATGGTTTATTCACAAACCAGTATCTGTCCTAGAGAATGAGATACATAAAACTCTGTGGGATTTTGAGATACAGACGTATTCCAGGACTCTCCAGAGTATTATAGCTGTTTTCAATATTGCTGTTGTCTGGATGATCTCAATTCTTCCCCTGATTTCCAGTTCCTCTGGTCTCTTTTCTAAGCTTTTGGGGATCGTTCCAAGTTCACCAACTACAATTAGTATCACTTTCACCCTCATATTCCACAGTCTTTTTTTTTTTCAATTCTCTAGTAAGGTCTGGGTATTTGTCTATATTTTCATTTTCTTTCATCTTCATCCTGTGATCTGCAGGAACTGCACAATCTACCAGGTGACAAGTTCTGTTTTTTATTTTTTTTTTATTTTGTCAATTAATACTAGGCCTGGTCTTCTGGCTGGGATAAGGCGATGCATCTTTATTCAAAGTCCCAGAGAATTTAATGTGTTTCCTTCTCAAGAACAGATTATAGTTTATGCATATACCATTTTGTTATATAGTAAAAAATGTTTTTTGCACAATTCCTAGTGGATGACCTTTCCAACCCAGTCGAGCCTGTCCTTGTATTCTCGTTGTGCTAGTTTGCTGTATCTGCTTAATATATGTTTCGCACCATTAAAGAGGAGGGGCGTTTCATTGTTTTTGTTTGATTGTGTGTTTTTTTTGTTTTTTTTTTTGCTAGTAATAATAACAATAGTACCAAAAACAACGAATAAAATTCAGCAATTTGGTTGAGGAGGGAGATAATATGATTGCAATATAATATCTATTTTGATGGTAAAATATCCCCCAAGAAATAATAGAATTTTGTCTTATTAAGTTTAGAAGAAAATTTAAAAACTGAATTTAAATTAACTTTTTATAAAAAAATTTAATTAATTCTTTTATTCATGGGCGATACTGTATCTTGCATTTTATTTGCATTTTAGTTGATAAATTATCTATCTATCAATCTATCTATCTATCTATCTCAGTTTATTCATACTTATGTATGTATGTATGTATGTATGTATGTATGTATGTTTTCTTTTATTGATTTGTAAGTCTAGGAATTAATTGCACGAATTTTCATTCACAATTAAATAATCTATTAATAATGGAGATCCAGTCTTAATTTGTCTGTAATCGAAACTACGTCACTGCCTACGTCACATTACCCAAAATCGCCAATACATAGAATAAAGAACAACCTTGAATGTGTAAAATATCCAAAATAATTATTCAATTGATAATTAATAGATGCACGCAATATCTTATTTGAGGGAGACAGAACCAAGTTTCCATTTCAAATTGCTTTATTTTATTTTATTTTTTACTCCTTTAATAAATTTGAAGATTTTACTTATGATGCAAACCATCTAACATTAATTTTTTTAACTCCCACCTCTCTCAGGCAATATCTTTCAAAAATAATTTTTACACCGCCCGAAGGGTGTTTTGTTATTTTTTGCAAGTTAACTTAATATAGAATAATCGAAGATGGGTTGAGATGCCTCAAAACCAACCAACCAACTAACCAAATAGAATTAGTAGGACAAGATTTCACAATAGCACTGTCAGTAGCCCCCATTCAATTATCAAACACAAAATGGCCTAAGCATAGACATCGCAAACATCTATTTGGGCAATTCCATGTCAAATCATCCAGAAAAAAGAAAAATTGTCACCCACCCACTTCAAAGATAGTTCGGAGCAAACTCCGAACTATTTTTTTTGGTACAAATAATGTTCAATAGATATGAAATAATAATAGAAAAAAATCTTTGTCATAGATTCAGTGCCACATCGGGATATTGATCTTGCTATGAAAAAATCAGAAATCATCAATAACTTAAAATTGGTTGATGTTGAGACTTTCTTGACAGACAAAAATAGATTACAAAATGTCACCATTTTTCGTGACCCCCCTCAAATTTGGAGAGATAAAATCGACCAATTTTTCGAATTGGAAGCTTAAATTTTGGGGATTGTCTAACTTTAACATAGTCCACACCTGTACAAAATTTCAGAAAAATTGAAGGGTGTGGGTGACATGGCCTTGATGATTTGACATGGAATTACCTATATATTAATACTCGTGTCCCTTATTTGTATGACCGTTATCGTCTTGGAACACCCTATGGTTAAAAATCAGACCGTCCGAATCATCCACGATGAAATGCAAGAATCTAAATCCTGATTATCTTGTGTTGCTTATCCACCGAATTCTTATTTCTTATGAGTGCCATCACCTCAGCTAAATAATGAACCATTCTGTTTTTATTATAAAGAAAGAAACGGAAAGAAAAATTATATGCTACACAGAAAAATATAATAACAAATAAAGAAAGAAAAAAGAGAGTAAGGGAAATATATAGAGAGAGGTGAGCACGTGGAAGCGGTAACACTAATCTGTTTCAATCGAACACAATGAAAGGATGAAAAGAAGGAAAGAAAGAAAGAAAAAAGAGTGAGTGAAAGTTAAATCAAGATTATTATACTTTTTACATATTGAACTATTTAGCAATAGCTCTTAAGTAAGCATATCGAATGTTGTAATAAATAAATAAACACACCCATAGGTCCTTCTAATCATTATTATTATTATTATTATATTATTAACAAATATATGCACCCTCCGGGTGCATGTATCTAAGTTTTAATGTAATAAAATATTATATTAAATTAGAAAGGCTAATGAAACTAAATAAGAATACAGTTAAAAGATTTGAAACAGAGGGGGGTATAATCGAAAAATTAAAAAAACTTTGAAACTAACTTTTCCATCATTTTCCATCACTCCCGTCTTTAATTGCTAAATTTTCCTAATTTAACTATTTAGTTAAAATAGGAAGTAAAGAATAAAATTACAATTATTTCTTCTTGTTAATGGATTTCTTTTAAGATTTATCCCCGAGATTTTTGATCATATTCATTGAGATAAAACCAAACAATTAGAAATCAATAATACTAAGCACATATTTATCAAAATTCAAATTAGCCTTCCCGTTCAAACAGTAAACCGCTATTTGTTGTATATATATAAATACAATTGCATGTTATTAGTATGTAGATATGACCAACAGTATTAATAATGTAAGACAATTTTATTAATAATTGAGGTTAAAATAAAAATAAAATTTTTATTAAAATCGAATATTTTCGTGTGCGACGGGCCGGCAGCCCAGTGGTAGAGTCTCTGATTCTGCGTGCTGGGATCTCGGTTTCGATCTCTGTCGGAGGGAAATCGTAGGTATACACGGCTGATGAAACTTAATAAATTTGAAACAGCTGTACGGTGTTCCACGTCACGCGCGTTATTCGCCGAGTTTGCTTGTCAATAATTATCGAATTTTATACGATATACGCATTGTAATTGCCTTCAAAAATATAAATAATAATATACTTTACTTAAAAATGCTTCAAAAGCAAATTATCAAATTCCAAATTTTTAATATCAATATGCAAATTATACTTCCCGTTCAAACTGTAAACCGCTATTTTGCTGTATATATAAATACAATTGCATGTAGATATGTCAACAGTTTTATAATTTAAAACAATTTAATTAATAATTGAGGTTTAAATAAAAATAAAATCATGGAGAATTTGACGTTGATAATTAAAGGAATTGTGACTTAAATAGTAATATAGTTTTGGTTACTGACAGTGAACATACAATCTCCATTATAATAAGATTTGTTTTTGCTTCCTTGGGTATTTCTTCTTTTTATTATATTCTCACATTAACCTTAGAAAAGAAAATACCAAATATATGTAATAAGGGGGAAAATAAAGTAAGAAAGATCCTCTGGTTTACACCACCATTCAACATGGCCATAGATAACAAATTAGGCAAGGATTCCTTTAGGTTAATAAAAAGAACACTTTTTTCTTTTAATATTTTACATAAAACTTTCAATATAAATATGGTCAAATTAAGCTACAGTTGCTTGCCCAACGTAAGGAACTTAATTAATAAAAATAATATTCAAAAATCATCGAAAACCAATACAATAAGCCCCTTAATTGTAACTGTATCAATAAGAGTGAGTGTCCCCCTAAAGGAAAATGTCAACAAAAGTGCGTATTGTATAAGATAGAAGTATTTAGCAACAAAAAAGTAAGTAGATATGGCCAAATGTAAAACAATTTTATTAATAATTAAGTTTTGAATAAAAATAAAATCATGGAGAATTTGACGTAAATAATTAAGGGAATTGTGACATAGTTTTGGTTACAGACAGACAAACATACAATCTCCATTATAATAAGATTTGTGATTACTTCCTTGGGTATTTCCTCTTTTTATTATATTCTCACATTAACCTTAGAAAAGAAAATCTTTGCACAGAATTCAGACAATATTAATATAACAACATCGCATCGGTTGGGTCAGATGTATTGGTCAATACGAATGTAAGGTAATTCCGTTACTCCAAAACGTCATCTTATTCCTTCTTGCGACGCCTAACTGAATTCGAACCCCGATCTCCTTCTCAGCTATCGGGGGAGGGGGAGTGTATTCAATATATATTGTTCTGTCTTCATCGATAATAATCGATAATAACTTAGGGAACCGCGGCGGTGTACTGGTTAGAGTCGTAGGAAATGGACTCATCGACCAGAATTCAATTCCTGGACAAAGCACTAATACCCTTGGGAAAGGTATGAATCCAACTATTCTCCCTCCAAATATGGGTAAATAGTAGGGCAGACTGGGCTTTTTAACCTTGGTTAGGCAACCAGTCTAGAAGGAAAACTCTGAATAAAGATAACAGAGGAAATTAGTTAAACAAATATATCAACAAAGAACAGTAGTACAAACATATACAAATGAGAAGGTCACTCGCGGGGCAATCTATCAACTATCCGCTGAAATATTGACTCTCACTTAAGAGCAGAACCTGGTGCTATTTTCAGTTGGAAGAGTTCATGCGTGCGTGGTAAATTACCATAACAATTACTCTGCTTGCTGGTTCTACTGGCCCTAACTCGTCGGCCCTTTTCTCTGTTGATCTGTTGTGCTTCTATTAAGGGTTAGTCTTCTTCTTTATGCAGGGCTGGACATTTTTCTTAATATCCACTTAACAACAAGTCTTGGTGTTCTTTATAATAAATGTTATTTCCCAAGCCCATGATTCCGCCGCGGGTGAGTTGTGAATCCTAGAGAGACATACTCTCTGATAGGGTGCCGGCCTGCATCTGCTAATTAAGCTAAAACTTATTTTCATGGCGCTCAATTGCGAGCCTTCAAGAGATCACGGTTATTAACCGTTACAACTGGGTAACTTTCTATGGGACCCCGTTATTTTAAATTAATGGACCCTAATCCAAATTCTAACTACAGATACGTTCATAATTTATGGCTTCTTATGAATTCTGTAACACCATGAACTCTAATTCATATATAAAAACTATATAATTACATACATAAAAACACTCTCTCGCCAAGCTCTGTCAAGCCTATAAATGACACATCGGTTGAAACCCCAAAGAAACAGACTGGACAATAGGGAAGGTCGATTTTTCACTTTTTTTAAATATCAAATTGTCCATCTATGCGAAAGTTGTGTGTTAGTATACTGAATACTGATACAAAAATTAGATCTTTCACTTGCACCATTGTTTGAGGAAATAGCATCAAAGATCGTCTATTAAAATGCACTAAAAATCCTCGTTTTCTAAAGGCTAAATTTTGATAAAACGAAGATTTTAGTGCATTTTAGTAGACGATCCTCAAATAATGGTGCAAGTAAAATATCTAATTTTTGTTATCAGTATTCAGTATAAAACAACAGAGGAAATTAGTTAAACAAATATATCAACAGAGAACAGTAGTACAAACATATACTAACACACTAGTACTAACATACAATTTTCGCATAGATGGATAATTTGATATTTTAAAAAAGTGAAAAATCGACCTACCCTACTGGACAATTCTTGAAACCGCCAATTCAAAGTCATCTACGTCTTAAGATTTTAGCGCTTAATTTGGGACTTTCACCAGTTCCCTCTGAGTTTGTCGTTCGGTCCAGACGTATAAAGACGACTCTCCAAAGAGACATACTACATTCCTTTAATCTTTTTACGCGATATTAGTCGAACGATATTGAACTTTTTATGTCCTTTTCTGTTATTTCTTTTTAAATGTATTGGTCAATAACATAACTTTTCATCATCATCATGTCGCGCAATTAGCACGGATATCCATGACAATCTCTCGCCAACCTTCCCTATCATTCGTTGTCCCAGGGAGGTCTTCTACGCAGCATCCAGCATCCTCGCATAGTTGGTCAATGTAGGTCCTTGGTAGGCGGCCCACATTAGCATGTCCATGTGTTGACTTCCACAGGAGAACGTCGCTTATGAGCTTATATTGCTTCTCCAGCAGTGTCCAGCATGCTTAGTCCGTCTCACTCTGATGGTTTGTGAGATGGTGTGTGTGGGGGGGGGCAGGTGGCCATACAGCTGCTTCCTTGTGCGGTGCTGTTTCCACGACTTATTCAAGACTGCACGCAGCATTCTTGTGCAGCTCCCATCTAGCTTATTCTCAAGGCCTCGTTAGGGTCCAAGTGGTGCAGCCATACAGCAGTACTGATATAACCACAGCTTGGAAGAATCGTCGTTTTAACTTGTCAGTGAGATCGGATTTCTATATGACTGAAAATCTGTTTGTGGCCGACCATTCCTTTCCCTATTCGTGTATTAACATCGCTTTCTATGGATGAGATATTACTGCCTAGGTATGTGAATTGTTTTACTGGTTTTAGAGGCTTACCGTTGAGTGTGGAGATGTCTCCTTTCTTTTGAAACACATGAACTCAGTTTTATCGGAGTTCACATAGAGGTCGATATTCTTTGCTGCCTTCTCCAGACTATGTAGTAGTGACTCGTTCTGTGCCGGTGTATCTGCAAGACGTGCAAGGTCATCAGCGTAGTCTGCATCTGTGACAGTCTGTGCAGGATATCGCCTGCTTCTTGCCCTTTTTAGTGTGGGGCCTTTTTCTTTTATGGTATCTAATGATGTTCGGAGTGCATAGTCTAAGCATATTATAACTATATATGGTGCTAATGTATCTCCTTGTAGGACTCCAGCGGCAATGTCAAAGAAATATGTGTCGCCATCAGGTGAGCGTACCATTGCTTTAGTGTCTTTGTAGAGCACCATTATAGCGTCAACCGTTTTTTGGGGGGAGAAATCTACGAATAGCAGCGTTTCCTCTAGATTCTTTGCTCGAAATCCTTCTATGATCCGCCGAATAGTCAGGATCTGAGAGGTTGTGGATCGATTTCTGCGGAATCAGTTTTGGCTTTTCCTAAGGATTTTCTCTATTTCAGGTCGGATGCGATTAAGAAGACGGGCATTATATATATTAGCTGCAATAGGAGTAAGAGTTATGCCTCTGTGGTTTTTAGCGATTCCGAGGTCTCCCTTTTTAAGGAATGGGAGGATGCAGTCTTTCGTTCATTTATCTATTCTATTTTGTCTAAGCAGTATGTCATTGAACTTTCCAATCTTCCATACCTCGGGGAGTATTTCGTCAAGATCTGCAGATTTTCTACATTTTAGTTTCTTTAAGACTTCGTTGAGTTCTTCTGTTGTAAAATCCCCCAAAATTTGATGTCTAGTTGTCTATCTACGATCTTTTGGGTATTATTTTCTATGATTTTAGGGGGGTTCCCCAGAAGTTTCTGGAAGTGATCTTTCCATTTCTAAAGTCTATCATTTTGGCTGGTTCTTTTTTGTATGTTTGGGTTAATTCTAATTCATGTCACTCCAATGATCAGGACATTGTGTTTGGGAATCTGTCTGCATTGGGAGGATAACTCATTATAGAACTTTTACGTTATATTTATTGTCTTCAGTTTGGCTGCCGTTTGTTTAAACTGATGCTCAGTTCCTTCGCACAAGTGAGAAGGCAGAATATCTATATGCAGATCAAATTCTATTAAACATTTTATCCTGTCTGCATCCTTCCATCGGCAAAAGACGATGGTTAGTGTGTCCAAATGGATTTTTTTAACAACGTAGCCTTGGGGTGTTGATATGGAGGATGTGCTTTTGCTCAAGCAGCATATATCCTCTCTCCACACTGCCGCTGTGGTCCAAAGGTAAGAAGCTAATGCAGTTTGGCAACAGCAGTGTCACAGGAGTTGCTGTGTAGCACTGAAGTTCAGCGTTACTCCATCTAAGGGACTCCCGATTTGTTTTCGGGGTTGACTCCCATAGCTCTCCTCAGGATCATATAAAGCAGCTCGGCAGCGATGGTTTTGTAACAAAGCAATTTATCCTAAAGTTCCAAAAAAGATAATTTTCACCTTTAGTTGTTACAATTCCTAGCAAATAAGGCAATTAGATTTTTTGAAATATCAAATTAGCATCAAAGATCGTCTGTTACAGCTTAATCAATGAGGTAAAAAGCTGCATATCAGAGATGTCGGTGGTGATGGGGGCACATTTTCAATTTGAATTCTATTTATAATATTTAATTCGTTTCATTTTTATAAAATAAAATAACATTTCTGATTTAAATATTGAAAACGGTAAATATTCTAACCAATTTCAAGGCTAAATTTTGCGAAAGCGAAGATTTTAGTAGACAATCTTTGATGCTATTTCCTCAAACAATGGTGCTAGTGAAATATCTAATTTTTGTTATCAGTATTCAGTATACTAACACACAACTTTCGCGTAGATGGACAATTTGATATTTTGAAAAAGTGAAAAATCGACCAACCCTAATGTGTAGGTATTCACAGGAGAACGTCACTTATGATTTCGTCCTTGTTTCTACAGCAATGTTCAGCATGTCTTGTTCATCTTATTTGGATGGTCTGTGTAATCGGAGGCAAATATTCATACAGCTGCTTTTTTGTAGGGTGCTACTTCCAAGACACACAGCATCTTTGTGTAGTTCCCATCTTTAGCTTTTTCTCTAAGCATTTCGTTAGAGTCCAAGTGTTTCAATCATACAGTAGTACTGACACGGCTAAAGTTTGGAAGAATTCTCGCTTTATATTATAAGAGAGATCAGATTTACATATGACCGATAATTTGTTTATAGCAGTTCATGCTTTTTCTATGCATATATCAACATCGCTCCAGTGAGTGGAGTAGTCTTTCATTGCCATTACTCCCAGGTCCACTGTAACCCAGAGTGGTAGTACTAGTTAGAGCCTTGTCTAAGGATCAATTAGATCTGTATAAAATTATTTGTATTCGATACGACAGTGTGCAAACTCTAAAGAAGTAACTTCACAAAAGTATAAATATATCTTATTATGGATGAAAACAGAACAATATATATTGAATACACTCCCCCTCCCCCGATAGCTGAGAAGGAGATCGGGGTTCGAATTCAGCTAGGCGTCGCAAGAAGGAATAAGATGACGTTTTTGGAGTAACGGAATTACC
>CM042168.1:19378556-19429092 GCA_023376005.1 Doryteuthis pealeii
AAAGAAGAGATGAAGGTGAGTACTTTATAAATAATATTGATTATACCATCTAATATGTCAGTATTGAGTGATGTGTATGTGTAATGAATGTAGTCGGAGAGAGCTATAATACAAACAATAATAGGTACACTTACTACACCAGAAAATAAAATCCTTCCTCTCCCAGGTAGCCAGTGCGCCTCACTATCTTAATTGAATGAATATATATTATGATTACTTAATACATTGATTTTCAGTGGACATAGTTGCTCATACCAATTCAAAGACAAAAATGATGTTCTGCGATTTTAGAAACTGTAATAGTCCTCCCATGTGCGAAGTTGCACCAGTTGACATAAATATCACACACAAAAATTTTTTTATTTTAGGAATAGATTTCAATATTTATCTATATATACAGAAGGTCGTCATTGGTGAAGGAGGGCATTTTCAATTCATGGAGTATCCACCCCACCTTGTTAAGGGTAAACAATGAGATAAAATAAATTCATATATACAAATAAACAAATAGACTCATACCACCATCTTTCTATCTCACATGAGTGGACTATGAAAGTAACCAACAGTCTAAGTAATAATAAGATAAATAAATTCACCATATACAAATACACAATAATATACAAGTATCTCATAGTACACTATCTTACCTCAGGTTTGATAGAGATCCATCTACTTACCATGTATTATGTATAAAGGGGTATTTGGACACAATATAATACGACATCCTTGGACAACGCTAATCATTCTCGACAACTCAGGACACGGAATCCGATAGCCCCTGACCTATCGCATTACAATGATTTGTACATAAGACGTCGAACGGAAATCTGCCCTGTTAAGTCCGTCGGTTTCGAACAGCGTCGAAATCTCCTTCAACTTCAGTCCAATAGGTGGCAAGCAATTTTTCTGAACAAGGCCTTTCCCACGCCAATCGCGGGTATAGGCCGTGCGAATTGGAATCGACGTCATGCAAGCTTGGGACACGTGCAGTATTCTTCATGCGGTCCTCGGTCTGTCATGTGTGATGCATGGGTCGCAAGCTGGAGTAAAGACGGGGTGCATAGTAGGGCTTACGTTGAGAGTCACCGGACAAGGACAGACACACTAGTCGAATTGGTACGCAGGTTGACCACTGCAGAGTAGTTGCCACGGCACAGCGGCGGTCTTGTTCGCTGAACTCTTGAAATTGATCAGAGAGCCTGAAAAAAGGAAAAAAAAGAAAGAAAGGACAATATAATAACAAAGGAACTATTAAAGGCACTGACAATTAAAAGTACTAACAATTACAGGACTAACAATAGCTTGAATTTTTTAGAATAGTCTTTCTTTTAACCAAAACAGAATAAAAAAATCTATAATATCGGAGATTCGGTCTTAATTTGTCTGTAACGAAACACATCACTGCTTTAATAACATTGCCCAAAATCCTAAAATTACGTAGAATAAAGAACTAACTTGTATTAATATACACTCAAAATTGAATATGCCAGCCCCAAACAGTATTATTGTTTTTAAAACAAGTTTTATAAACATGCCGGATCTTATTTGTATATAGTTTTTTCATTTTGAATAATTTTAAAGTTACTAACAATAAGAGTTTTAAATCATCAATACTAAGAATAAAACCTTGTATTAATTTATTGAACATTTGAGAATGTATGGCAGCCAGATCGAGAATGTGTGTATTTGATTATTCAGACTATTGCCTTATCTTTATGTTATCTGCCCACTTTTTTGTTTGATGGTGCCTCTAGGCCTTCTTCAAGTATTTCTTGTTGGACTGGAGCCTTCTCAACCGGGAACTCTATTTTCAAACCCAAGAACCTTCTTGTGTAATCAGACATCATCGGAACTTTGAACCAACCTTTATTCAATTCCATGGGGTTATCCGTCTCGTTCGCTAACCATAGCTGGGTAAAGTGTAACTGTGTTAAATTATTATCTAATGTTACTGTCGCCCTTGAACCAGATTGAACCTGCACCTAGAGATAACTGACACTTAGAACTGTCTTAACCCCAACATCTTATCCACTATGCTATGTGTCAATGATGTAATAGAACAATGGTCAAACACATACAATAAGAAAACCCTTGTATTCATATACACTACTCAAAATTTGATTGATTTGGTTTGGTTTAGTTTGTTTTACTGCAATATAACTCAGTGGTCATTTAATGCAACAGTTTGAAATAAATTCATCTTAAGGGATTACTCAATTTTTTCTAGAATATCATTTTTCTATTAAGCCATAGATGGACCTAGACAGTCTCCACTCTGGGTTAGAGTGGACCTAGGAGCAAATGGTGATGAAGGGTGCCAACATTCCCCAACCTCCAGAACTGGACCTCACCATCAGATATTTTAACATCAACTCAGGACATGAAGACCCTCAGCCACCACCTCTAGCACCCATATGATAAAAAAGGCATCGGTTGAGGGCAATCATATAAGTTCTTGGGCTTGACGTGACAAGCATGATTGATCGGAGGGAGGCCTCTCAACTGCCTGTCTAGCCTAAGTAAAGCAAAGTAGATCAAATTTGAATCATGCCCAACATAGACGGTCCTTATTGTTTTTTAAAACATTTTTGATAAATACATGTCTGGTATATATATTTGTATATAGTTGTTTTTTATTTTATATATAATTAAATTATCTAACATAAGAGTTTTCAAGAAAAATTATTTACAAACAAGAAATTGTATTTTTCTGTATCAAAAGGTTAACTAAAAAACTATAAAAAATGAATCCATACGGATCGATTTTGTGTAATTATGTATAAAATATCAAATAACATTATGATATTATTAGATGCACGCAACAATTATTTGAGGGGACAGAACTAAATTTCCATTTTCAAATTGTCTATTTTTTTTTTTTTACTCCTTGATAAATTTAAGTTTACTAATTAGATACAAAACAATCTGACACTGAATTCCTAGCTCTTCCCCTTCCAAAAAATATCTTTCAAAAATTAATATTTACACTGCTAAGGGTGCAATTTATTTGAGGGGGAACAAACTAAGTTTCCTATTTCTAATTGTTTTAATTTGTTTTTACTCCACTTAATATTTGATGATTATTCATTACATTATAACACATCATACACAGATTATATACAGTCAAGCCACAACACACATAACACACCACTTTCTTTTTACCCCAACCACAAAACAAGGAAACGAGAATCTTATATTTTATTTATGAGACATGGATAACAACCTACAACATATATAATCAACACCTGAATCTTGAAAAACAAAGTATCTTAATACATAATAATGATTAAAAATTAGTCTACAAATTATGCATGCATTTGATAACACCAACAGACATACAATATCTAACATGGAGATTCGTGGACAAAGGATCAATGGAGAGAGATACACAAACATCTTCTAAACTCAGACAAGGACTCAACTTACATGACAAAGATCCTACCACACATCGTAAACTGCTTTCACCTACAGCCCTAATGGCCACATATCGTCATCACTCACCTATATCAACATGACGGACACACTAACAACTACCAATCCAGAGACAAACCACACCTCTTACCCTTTCTTCTTCTATTACCTCCACTACTACACATCCTTCTCTCTCACTTACTTACTAATATCTTACTCTCCATTACATCTCTTCATCCTTCATTCCTCCAATACCCCACCCAAATTCGATGCTTTAATTGAGCAACCATACGATACAATATACCGACCAATACTCAGTACACTAGATGACCATCACGTGAAAAAGAAACCCATCCACAGGAATGATTAGTCTGCTACTAGCGCCATTATGACACTTTGGAGTAGACTTACCTATCAACACGCTGCCACATATAACTAACACACATCACCTCATCCTTTTCTTCTCTTTTTGGTCCAGAGGTGGTTCCCATATTGTTTATTTTTAGCAAATTATTTGCAATGCATTTCTATATAGTAAAATCCTTAATAATCATTTCAATAGTAAAATCATTGATAAGCTTTCTATATAAATCATTGATAATGCATTTCAATAGTAAAAATCAATTGATTAATGCTTTTTCTATAGTAAAATCATTAATAATGCATTTCTATACGTAAATCATAATAAAATGCATGTATGTATCATACATATAATAGTTGAATTCAATCAAAGTCTTGTATTAATTCCCACTAGAAAAAATCCTTTTAATAAAGTAAGAAATTGCCTCCCTCCCCGAAAATCAGCCATCCAGCATCAACTACCAACAAATACCAATCATGGTTTGAACTGTTTCGGTCATATGAATATATATATATTAGGCATTGACTATATGCAGAAATCTGAGGATGGTGACCACCCCCTATAAGGTTTAAAGGGGCCATGTACAGATCACAGGTAAACCGTGCTGGGGGGGGGGATAGCACCTTCCCAGTCCAAATGATGAGACATAACTGCGTATACGTTCTAGCTGAAGATTTAGAAAGAGGGTTTGACTTTTGCGACTGTCTTTAAAATATCCAGATCAACAATGCCACCTAACACAAACTGTAGTAATAATTGGTTGGTTGTTGTATGGTTGGTTGGTCGGTTGGTTTGGTTGGGTTTTTACGGCATGTTCAACCATTGTTGGATCATTTTATGCGAAGAGATTTGTGTTTATTCATTCTTCATGGGTACACATTTTCTGATCTCAATTTTTTAATAATTCTTAGAACCCATTTTGTTCTATTTACCCATAGATAGGACTCTAGCAGGTCAGGTCCTACACTTCCGGGTCAGAAGTGGACCAGGGAGCAATGGTGATGAAGGGGATGCTCAATATCCCAGAACCTCCAGAACGTGGAACCGTCACCATCCAGATAGAGTTTAAAATCTTCCCAGGATATGAAGACCTCAGCCAAATAAAAAGGTTGGGCATACAATAAAGGGCAATGGTTGGGCAATCAATCATGGGATGCTCGAGGGCTTGAGAACTGTGACCACCTGACTAGATCGAGGTACCTCTCCCGAGACCACCTGTCCGCCTAAGTAAGGGTCGACAGTGGAGTGTGCATGTCATGGACTGCTCATCCATCAGATTCCATCTTTAAGCATCGATGGATCGCCACCCAAATATGACCCCATATTGAGCGGTCTTACTTCTCTACAGAAGTACAGTCGGTGTAATTCTACATGCTCCAGCTGAAAGGTGGCCATAGCAAGTCCCAGGGAAGGTAATTCATACAGTTCACCACAACATTTATGTATCAAATATAGCAAACTTTGACTCACCCCTAGTTTTCTTTTAGAAATCTCCCTGCTAAAATTATTAAAGAACAAGTGAAGAATCTCCCACCCCTCATAAGCTCTGCATCAACAACCACAATATACAACCATATGTTGAACTGTTTCAGTCATGTGGATATATGTGCTACAAACTAGCATATAAAATATTGCAAAACTTTGACCTCCAGCTCTTATATCTTTCAGAAGTCCCCTTGCTAATTATAGGAAGTAAGAAATTTCCCCCCACCTAATTAAGCACAGCATCAACACCACATATTACCAACCATGTTTGAACAGTTTCGGTCATGTGATATATGCACTGCACACAACGTACTAATTAAAAGTAAGTAATTAAAGTTGTCAGGTGTCCTAAGTCAGTATCAGTCCCCCAGAGGGAGTAAATATCTCCTTTTCACTAGTGCTAGATCAAGGAGATGGTTTTAGTGTCTGAGGTGTAGTGCCACAGCCTTCAATCAGCTAAATAAATAAAGAAATAAATAAATCACCCTGTTGTAAAAACCGGACTGTTTTAACTTATTTTTCAAGATAATGGTGACTAATTTTTACCATCGCCATAATTTGATCTTTGAATTAAGGAATAACCATAATGGGTCACGTGATCAGTTGCCATATTGAATAAACAAAGTAAATATTTAACTTGGTTTTTTATAATCTTGCAAAAGAAAAGTAAACACAAACAGAGTTGTCTACAAATAAAACAGTTAATTTAAAGTCAAACATTATCCGATTCGGGAAAATAACACCGTTATTTAAAAAATAAATAAAACTGTTTTTACATGCAACAGGGTAATTATCTTAGACAACGGGGACTGCAAATTTACACATTATCTCTCTTTGAACAATTAACATTTAAATGTATGGGTGTCTGTAGCTGACATAAATGTTTTTTTTGTGCATTCAATAACGACTATTGATTCAACGATTTTTGAAAATTTTTTTTTGTGTAGTTCAGATACAGCCCCGAATATTTTTTTTAGTTGAACTTAAATTGTGTAACCTGAAGCGAAGAAAAGACAATAAGTTTACAAATATTGTCAGTTTTGCTCTCCATATTATAGAATTCAAACAGTTACTATTAACCAATAAAAATTACAAATTCTTTTTAAAAGTATAATATATTGTGGATCGGCACAAAATTTTTAGGAGGCCTGAATTCGTAAATGCAGGTTAGTATTAGATGGAGATGAGTAGTGGGAGAGAGAGAGTGGCGAGTGGTGACGCAGAGAGAGAGAAGATGGGTGAGAGAGATTAAGACAGCGAGAGAGAGAGAGCGCGAGGAGAGAGTTGTGTGGTCGTGTGTAGGAGATGGTGTGTGTGTCGTGTGACGAAGGTAGGCTGAATGAGGAGGAGAGGACGAGTGAGCGAAGTAAAGAGAAAAAAAAAGTTTTCAAATAATAAATTATGACATTTTTAGCAACTTTTATTTCAGAATCAATATTTTTTCTACAAAAACTAACCGCCTATGAATTTTAATACAAATCTATTGATAAGTTATTCAGAACTCTTAACTTTATAGAAAAAAGGAAAAAAGTCATTTTTCCGGTTCATTTTTTCATATCTCATAAATAAATAGGGGGGGGGTAGACCTCGTAAAAAAAAAAAAAGAAAATATATTTCCCTTAATATGATTTAAGAAAAAACTATTTCAGAACATATTTTCATAAAAAAGCAATCTGGAAATTTTCGGAAAATCGGATCATTAATGATTTTCATAGAATTTTTAAAAAAATTTCTCTTGTCGTAACTTGTTTTTGGCTACGTAAATTTCAGCCTATTTAACGTCAAAATATAACAACATTGTTTTTCATCATAATTTTCATATTTCCATAAGCCTGAAATTAAAAAAAAAATCATCAGAGGTTTGTTTTTAATGTTTCTTCTTTCAAATGGACAAAAAAATGTTCAAGATAATATTAACCTTTATGCAAGTTTCATTGTGTTAAATAAGGAGGGTTAATTTCCAAACAGGGAAAATTGGTGTACTATTGAATTAACTGTTTTTCTTTGTACATATCTTTATGTCCTTATTTATTTATTTATCTATTTATTTTTGCGAGTTTTAAAAAGAGTTAAAAAAATATTCAGTTTCTTCTTCAATATGCCTAAACTATCAGTGACGTAAAATTAGTGGTAACTACAGTTCTGAAGTAAAAAAAATTGTATAAGGACTGATCACTACGCAACAACTTTAAATTATAAACATCAATTAATTGTCATTATTAAAAAAAAAAACGACTATAAAATGATTAACGTATTAAGTTATTTTTCCTTAGGTTTATGATTTTTTATTAAAAGTTAATCCCCATTTGAGAAATTAAAATATATACATTGAACTTCATTTTATATCCACTAACATCTATTCTGGTAGAGTATCGGTAAACAATTTACGGCCCTATTCACAGTCTATCCAAATCTAATATTTTTTTTTATCCTAAAAGGTAAGATGCATTTATACATGAGATTTTTTTCGGTCACGTGTGTCGCCATATTCAGAAGACATCCCAGAACGCAGCTGCACCAAAGATTCTTCGAAAGCTGTAGGTGGGACATGCTAGGAATAGTTTGTTTTTTTTAATTTTTATTTGTTTGTTTTTAAACAAGTTAAAGCAATAACAGCCGAGTTTACTGTCAACTGCTGAGAGTTTAAAAAATATATTGGACCCAAAAAAAAAACTCTCTAATCTTTATCAGAGAAACAAACGAAAATGATAACGCAATGTCCCTAGACTGCACGAAAACCAAGCACTTCTGGAAGAATCGGCGAAAAATAAAAAAAATAAAAAAACCAAGTTGAAGAGATGGCCATGTCAGAAAGTAGTTATGCTAGTCCCAATACAATTTTGTTTTTAAACAACTAACAGAGAATAGTTCTGGAATTCGTGAATTGTTTATCTTCATTTTGGAACTTTTTTTCTTTCAACCAGATGTTTGTGTTACTTAATAAAGTATACTCCGACAACGTCACTGACTTTCTCTCACAGTAAGACAAACGTCAGTAAATTCTTATAATAATAAATAATAATAATAGATAATAAATAATACTTTTTCACTAGTACATTTAGTTGAACCTTTCAGCTTTTCGTTAGATCAAACATTCATCTTAATTCAACGAATATTTTAATCTTTCACAGATTAATCCAACCTTGCCTTCAAAAGAATTCAGAGATGGGCATTCACTACTGATTGTAGTTCCAATTCCATGAATAGAACACAGTTAGCGAAAGCAAATTTTGTTATAACTTAAAAAAAACAAAAAAACATCTTCTATATTTAAACCTTGCTTGTCTAATACTGTGTAAATTTTGTCTTTCGAACATTTATGAACGCGGATTTACGCCATTTTAGATAACGTTTACGGCCATATTTGAGCAAAATCCGGAAAAACAGTTGTTAAATATAGTTTAAAAATTACATGGTATATTATTGTTGCTTTTTATATAGGTATAACGACCAAAATTGACCGTAAAATCCGAATGCAAAAATGAAATTTAGCCCCCATATAGAAATAATTTACACAAAAATCAGGGAAATCGATTTTAATGAATTTTTCAGTGTTGATTTATCATGAATGTCATTCAATGTCATTTAAATAATGCTTATAAGTTCATTCATGAGAGTGAACTTAATAAGGATTATTTATTTTATTTCAAAACTTTCTGATTTTTTTCCGGTCACTTAATTGTTGACCCCCCTTAATTTTTGCCGGGCGTAACATTTTTGGGAGTTGGTAATTTTCTGTACTACTTACAGTATAAATAAAGAGATAAAAGCACCGAAGTTATGAATATAAAAAAAAAATTTTAGGGGGGTTTTGAGAAAATAAGTACCGAAAATCGAAAATAAAATGTAAAATAAAAATAATTTTTGGAGATTTCCCTTGTTTTACTCATTTCGAAATTATTTAATTGGCTATTCTTATAAAAGAAAAAATTATACATCGTTATTTTTCTGCTTAAAGGGGGGGGGGCTAAATTTTTCAATAGAGTTTTTATTCAAAACTTATAACTTTTGGTACCTAAAATAAGGTTGCATTAAATAGATATTTATTTCTAGAATCTAAAAATAACATTTTAAACTTAACACAGGCTTTTCATATTTTAAATGAATTTTATATATTCTTTTCATAGCAAAAATACTTAATTAAAGTTTTGAAATAAAATAACTGATGAATTATAAAATTCATTAATTGATAAATCAATACTGGAAATTTCATTAAAATCGGATAATTACCTGATTTTTGGTAATTTTTTTTGGAATCGCGAATGTTACATTAAATTGTAAACAATCCCATTTTAAGCCATTTTCAAAACCAGCGTGCTAAGACCGAAAGCTGATCGAAATTGACCGAAAAAATCATTTTAAATGTATTTAAAATGATGTTAAATGTGTATTAATTTTTAGCTTTTTTATTTTGGTCATTATGTTACTACTTATCGATTTAGACAAAGTTTGACTTTAAATAATCGATTTAAATTAATTTTAATTCGTTTTAAAAAAACATTAACAGACTTTAGCAGACGATTTTTAGGTAACCCTAGTAATAATTCATTTTTTTTTTTTTTCATTTGTGAGGTGATGGCCGATAAAATTTGGACCCAAAATAACGACTAAAACTCTTTTTGTTTTTAACTTGAGGTAGAAAGTGAAATTTAAAATTTGTAGTTATGTGGGAAAACATTGACTTTCATAACTTCACATTTTCGTAAGGTGAAATTTAACAAAAAAAAATCATCAGGAGTTCTTTTTAATGTTTCTTCTTTTGAATGGTTTAAACATTTTTCAAGCCATAATATTAACCTTTAGCAAGTTTCATTGTGTTAAAATATAGGTGTGTGTGGTGTGTGTGTGGGGGGGGTCAAATTGACAGGTTAAATTGGAGGTTCCTAATTTTTACTATTGTTACTTTGCACTTTTTCTTCATATTTAATACTAGCAGGACCTTGGATAGACCATAGTATGATAATTTTAATTTTAGAGGGGAAAAATTACTATTCGCATGGTAATTTGCCCAGTATTTAAACGATATTCCATTGTCAGAGTAACAATAATAAAATAAAATGTCCCACTTTTGTAGTTCTGGGGCCAAAAAAGTTTATAAGAACTGAATCACTACGCATGAACTTTAAATCTATAAAACATCAATTTAATGCTTTATTTAAATTTTTTTAAAACTTTATAATGAATTAAATTAACGATTATTTTGTTTCCTAGAGTTTTAATTTTTATTAAAAGTATTAATCCAAGTTGAGAAATTAAAAAATATATACATTGGACTTCATTTCATATTCCACTAACATCTGTCCATAGCTATGGTAAAAATTTATGCCCCTCAATTCACAGTCTACCCATTTTCATTGGGAATCAAAATGTTGTAAATTTGGGAGAACATTTTAAAAAATCTGTTTTGTTTTTTTTTTTGCCCTGGCGTTTTGCTATGCAATCTTTGATACAATTATGCCCCTTTGAGCTGTAGCAGCTAAGCCTTAATTTATAAAAAGTTAATCAGTTAATATGGTTATATGTGTGGGTGGGGGACTGAGTGGATAAAAAATAATTACCCAACCGTTCACCACTGGTAAGATTTGACACAAGGTCACAAGTACAGGGCATCCAGCTAGGATTGAACTCGCTTTTCTGTAGTAATGAATCTGTGAGACGAGCTCACTAACCATTACACCATGATATGAAACATGGTAGTAGTAATATCCAATATTTTTCTTAGTGACAGTTTGATCATAGACATGGTGCACAGATACTACACTCTCATCCTAGCAGAAAAAACAAATAAAGAAACGAACAAAAAGTCACACTATTCAGATATTCAATTTGAATTACAAAGTAAATTTAAAAAAGCATTTATTTGGGTGAATACTAAATGTTTTCTGGGTGCTGTGGTATTAGAATCATCCCAGGGTTCCTGCCCTCAATAGCGCTATGTCATTTTGATTTTTTTTTTTTAATTTCACATATTGAACTATGTAGCAATAGCTCTTAAGTATAGATATCAAACGTTGTAATAATTAAATTATCATACTGTGGTATATCCACAGTTCTCACTAGTTAGTAGTAATATTTAATACTAACCAAGAGCTCCCCAGTGATGAAGATGTGCAATTTTTATTAAAAAGAGCACATTTTCAAAAGAAAATAAAATGGCAAAAATGTGCCAATTTTGACAGAGATATTTTAATTTATAAATTTCTGCTATTTTAAAGACTGTAAAACATTTTTACATGTGATTTTTGAAAATTCTTTCTCTTTATCATCGTCAGGTTGCACTGACAGCACGGATTTCCATGACTCTTTTTCACCACCTGTCCCTATCAGTCATCGCCCTTGACAGGTCTTTCTGCACAGAGCTGATTTGATGTAGGTTTTTTCTGGTCTGCCTACACTGGTGTGTCCACAGGAGAACGTCTCCTATGAATTAATCCTTGCTTCTCCAAAAGTGTCCAGCATTTGTTTTATCTGACTTGGAGATTTGTGTGATAGGAGGTAAGTGGCCATACAGCTGCTCCTTCAACAGAGTGGAGATACCGTTAAAAACTGTGAACAGCAGAGGACTCATAAAACTATACACTTGTACCCAAGATTTTCCATCAAACCAACCGACCCCGCCTCCAAAAAAAAAATCAACGGTCTGTCCAATACTGTATTACTTTAACCATCCCAGTTAAAGAAAACTTTTTTTTTTTTAAATTAAATACATTTTGACGTGTTCATTCTCTAACACAATGTCTTCTGACAAAAGTTTGGTTTTGAGTCCTTCAAGACGTCCGCTATTTCCCACAATTCTATAAAGGATACATTTTACTGTGGTAAGGAGATAAAAGAATCACTTGATGAGCTTTTGAAAGGGTGTATTACAGTAGACTGTATACCCAAAATTAGGGTTGCAGAAAAAGATGGAAAATATTATTCTATGGACAATAGAAGGCTATGGTTTTTCAAGGAATATGAAAAAGAGAGTAAAAGCAAAGTCAAAATTGAATGTGTTAAAACCAATATGGATAGCAGTAAGTTTACTACAAGAAATGATGGAACAGATATCAAAATAAGAGAAAACAATTATTCTGGTTGGGGTTTGATGATTGGAATCTTTGTGATTATCATTATCTAAAATAATTCATGTTCAAAATTATGGTCATCATGAGAAAAGTAATGATGATGATACTGAAAATGGTCAAAATGATGATTATGATGATTATTCTGGTTGGGTTTGATGATTGGAATCTTTGTGATTATCATTATTTAAATAATCATGTTCAAAATTATGATCATAATGAGAAAAGTGATGATGATGATGATGATGATGATACTGAAAATGATCAAAATGAGTCTGAAAACTCTCATGGTCAAAATGAGATTATGATGATTATTCTGGTTGGGGTTTTGATGATTGGAATCTTTGTGATTATCATTATCATTATCATTATCTAAATAATCATGTTCAAAATTATGATCATAATGAGAAAAGTAATGATGATGATGATGATACTGAAAATGATCAAAATGAGTCTGAAAACTCTCATGGTCAAAATGATGATATGATGATTATTCTGGTTGGGGTTTTGATGATTGGAATCTTTGTGATTCATTATCATCATCTAATAATCATGTTCAAAATTATGGTCATAATGAGAAAAGTAATGATGATGATGATACTGAAAATGATCAAAATGAGGCTAAAACTCTCATGGTCAAAATGATGATTATGAAAGTGATGAATGATGATGAAAACTCTCACATGGTCAAAATAATGATTCTAATGATGAAAGTGATTATACTGATGATAATGATGATGATCAAAATGATGATAGTGATTATGATGATGAAAATGATCAAATTGATGAACATTATCATAATCAAATAATAATCATGATGAAAATGATTATCATCAAGTGATGATTATGATGATGAAAGTGATGATGATAATGAAATAATTATCATGATCAAAATGATTACAATCAAAATGATGATCAAACCTCTTCTGACACTGGTTTAATTTTGAATCTTTCAGAAATCCGCTATTCACAAAAGTTCATAAGTGATACTTTCTGTCATGGTAAGAAAATACATGAATCACTTTTTGATCTTTCTGCAAGGACATATTACTGTAGACTGTATACCCAAAATAAGGGTTGCAGAAAAGGATGGAAAATATTATTCTATGGACAATAGAAGCTATGGGTTTTCAAGGATATGAAAGGATAATAAAACCCAAGTCAAAATTAAATGCATTAAACAAATATGGATAGCAGAAAGTTTACTACAAAAATGATGGGACAGATATTGTTGTAAAAACAAATCTTGTTTTAGTTTTGAGGATTTGACTCTTGATGATGATGATTTATGAAAGTGATGATGCTGATGAAAATGATGATGATGAAAGTGATGATGCTGATGAAAATGACAATGATGAAAGTGATTATGATCAAAATAATGATGATGTAAATTATTGTGATGATGATCCTGAAAATGATCATGATCAAATAATGATTATGATGAGAAAGCGATGATGCTGATGAAAATGATGATGCTGAAAGGATCAAAATAGGGATTATGATGATGATACTCAAATATGATGTAAATCAAAAATGATGATTATGATGATGAAAGTGATGATGATGCTGAAATGATCATAATGAAAATGATATTGATGGTGATAATGATGATTATGATGGTGAAAAGGATTATAATGATTATATAAATCCATGATCTCATGATGATGATCAAAATGATTATTATGATTATCCTGATGAAAAATGATTATTATGATTAATGATGATTATCATGATAAAAGTAATGATAATGAAAATTATTATCCTGATCAAAAGTTTGAGTTTGAGTCCATCAGAAATCCCCTATTCCCAAAATTCAATAAGTGATACATTTCAATGTGTAAAGAAGATACAGGAACCACTTGATGAGATTATGAAGGGACATATTACAGTAAACCATATACCCAGAATAAGGGTTGCAGAAAAGGTTGGAAAATATTATCTATGGGTTTCAAGGAATATGAAAGGAGAAGGAGAACCCAAGTAAAAATTAAAATGCATTAAAACAAATATGGAGGGAAGAAAGTTTACCACAACAATAATGGAACATATTGTGTTGTAAAAGAACAAATCTTATTTTTGTTTTGGTGTTGATGATTTAGGACTTGATGATGATTAAAATTATGATGAATGATGATGAAAATTATTATCATGATAAAAATATTTTGATTTTGTTCATGGTCTTAATGATTTCGGTTATTATGATTTCAATTTTAATTACTTTTACTAATTACTTCATTTTATTTTAAGTTGAAGCAATTCAACATGGAAGTTCCCACAAGTTCTACTGGTCCCTTTATTTTTTTTTTAACCATTTCCTGACAATGGGTCAGGTGAAATTTTTATGAAAGGATTTTGAGCTAATACAAAATTTCTATGAAAATTTAATTTAAAAAAAAAAAAATTTATATGATTGTCATGTTTTTTTGTTTTTGTTTTTTAATATAATTTTTCTGTGAATTTTTTCATTTTTTTTTTTTTAAACTTTTCCTGGCAGACTGGTCAGATTAAATTTTATGAAAGGATTTTAAACAAATAATAATAATCTGTTTTTCAATGATGGAAATAAAAGTTGAATTTCTGTTCCAAAATTCTACTACTACAACAGGAATAATTCTTGTTAGGCTGTTTTTGCATATACCTTTTTCATCGGTCACCATGGTACATCTTACAAGGCATTAGGTTGGCAACCACTGACCCCACGCAAAATATTGAATAATACTTTTAACATTTAATACTTATATATTTAAGAATACTTTTAACATTTAATACCACCTAATTCTTGATCACAAAACTTAAAATGTCACAGTTTTATAAAATGCCCCAATGGGTCCAGGTAGTTTAGAATTTTTCTAAGAATAACTGATGAAAATGACTTATATCAAGATTTAGATAATATATCAAACAATGATAATAGCTAAATATGAAAAGTTCATTAATTAAATCTGCCCTAGAAAATTCTAAAATGACCCCACCAAAAAATTAACTTCATTATCTCACATGATTAAAAATAATAACAGGATTTAGTTTTAAAAGATATTTACAAAATTCTTGTATGCATCTTTGAAAAAAGGATTGGACGCACGAATGAGGCTAGCACATTTCAACTACTAAAAATACTGTTGTCTTGGAATATCTTATTTTATATTTGAAGCAGAAAATTTACATTTGGATAATGTCTATTCTCTTAAAATTTTTCAAACACCAATTTACAAATTTCGGTACTCTATGAGGAAGTTCGTCCCGGTCCCCTGCCTCCAAATTTGCTGTTCGGTGATGTATCAAATTTCAACCCCAACTATAACCGCTAGAACCGAACAGCAAATTTGGAGGCAGGACCGGGACGAACTTCCTCATAGAGTACCCAAATTTCAATGAAAATTTTTGGTTTATTTTCTTTAATAATTTTTGATTGATTTGGCATGTTTTTTGTTGTTTTTAAAAAAAAAACATAATTTTTCTGTGAATTTCTCCATATTATTTTAGCAAATTAAATTCCTGATTAAAGATAAAAGTAATTTTTAGTTGAGATGTTTTTTTCTTTATTGAATCACTATTGAAAGAAAAGTGAAACCAGTTCTTTTTAAATGTTTCAATTAAAATAAGAATCACTTACGTTCAATAAAGAAAGAAAGAAAATAAAATATGTTCTTCCATCATAACACTGTTTTTTGTTTTTTTTTTCTTTCTTTCTTTTGTGCACACACACACACTAGGTGTGGTCAAAAAGTATTGGCTATTGCAAGGCTACATCAAGCAGCCTGCAAATGCAGTCGACTTGAAGTGGACATGTAGTGACCTAAATGTACAACTAACTTGAAATCAATTTTCATGGTGTTGCTCATAGCACTGGTTCTTACTGTTTTTCTTTCTTTACCCCCTCTCCACTTTGGCCCTTACTTGGCTAGATGGTCAGTCGAGGAGGTCCTCTCCGATCAATCGGCTGGTCACATCAAGCCTAGCACCCTATATTAATGTCCCAACCCTATTGCCCTTATGGCAAGCCCAACCCTTTTATCATATGGGGCTAGAAGGTGAGACTGAGGGTCTTCATGTCCTGGAACGACGTTAAACTCTATCTGATAGTGGAGGTTTCCAGTTTTGGAGAAGTGGAGGCACCCCTTCATCACCATTGCTCCCTGTCTACTCTGACCCGGAGTGGTAGTACTTGTTAGGGTCCCATCTATGGGTTAAATAAAAAAAAACATGAATTTATAAAAATTGAGTATCCATTAAGAATGAATTTATTTGAAAACTTTACTGACATTAAATTACCCACTAAGGTTGATATGCCATAACCCCCCCATTAGGTGTGGTCAAAAGGTGGTAAGATTAATATTGTAGCAGAAAATTTACATGTGTAAAATTCTACAATCTTCAACAAAATTTTATATGCCATGCGCAAATGACAAAGGATTGGATACATGATTGAGGCTAGCACATTTCAACTAGTAAAAATACTTTTTGTCTTGGAATACTTACTGCTATATTGAATAATATTGTAAATAAATTCTATCCTCTTTATACATTTTGAAACACAGGTTTAACAAATTTTATAAAATTCGTTATAAATTTTAATAATTTTTGTACGATTTGCAGTTTTTAATTTGACATATCTATTTTCAAAACTTAATCAAAGAACACATTAGCTAAAATTAAAGTCCCGGAGGCAGGCCTGATAAATGTCTTCGCGGACTGAATCCAGCCGCCGGGCCGTAGTTTGGTGACCCCTGCTGTAGACAGTTTAACCCAGAATAAGTGTTGCAAAAAAGGATGAAAATATTTTTTTTAATAAATTTCAAGGAATTTAAAAGGAGAGGAGAACCCAAGTAAAAAATTAAATGCAATTAAAATAATATGATAGCAGAAAGTTTACTACAACAAATGGTGGAGAACGGGTATTATTGTAAAAGAGGGTGAAATTCTTGGAAAGTCGTGAAACAATAAGTGATGTAAGCAGTGACATAGTTTTGGTTACAAGACAAATTAAGACCAAATCTCCATTTTTAATTAGATGTTATTTCTCTTTATTGAATAATTATGAAAAAAAAAGTGAAACCATTTCTTTTAAAATGTTTGAAATTAAATACTATCACTATTGTTCAATACTGAATATCATGGTCTTAACAATACCTACTTAAATAATATTATATATATTGGGAAAAATCCAACAAAGAAATCTTCTCTTCTGATAATAATTATTCGACTCTTATTTTTATAGAAAAAATTTTAAAACTATTTTTATTTTTTTATTGGTTATTTTTTCATATTTCATAAAATAATAGGGGTGTAGACCTTGTAAAAAAATATATTTCCTAATTATTTTAAGGAAAAACCTATTTTAAATATAATTTCATCAACAGGTGAATGAATAATTACCAAAATTTTTTGTGAAAATTTGACTCTTAATTGATTTTTCATAGAATTTTAAAAGAAAGCAGATTGTCATAACTTGTTTTGGCTACGTTAAATTTCAATTGATTTAATGGTGTGAAAATGTAAACATTGTTTTGTTCATAATTTTCATTATTTCCATAAGCTGAAAGATTTTTTTTAAATCCTCAGAAGATTTTTTTTAATGTATCTTTTGAATGGTTCAAAGGGGTGGGTAAATTTGACATGGCAGATTGGACATCCCTTCAGCGCGCAGATACTACACTCTCATCTTAGCAAAAGAAAGAAATAAAGAAACAATAAAAAAGTAACACAATCAGATTATCCATTTGAAGTACAAAGTAAAATTTAAAATGCAGTTTATTTGGTGAAAATGCTACCCAAGAACTAGGTATGAATTAAAAAAAAAAAACAGGGGGGAGGAGAAGAAATGTCACAACTTAAAAGAAATGGAAGTGCAATAGTGTACTGGTTACAGTCATAGAAATGGACTTCATCGACCAGAGTTCAAATCCTGGACAAAGCCATAGTTCACATAGTGCTAATACCTTGGGTAAGGTATGAATACAACATTCTCCTCCAGCTATTGTGTAAATATAGGGCAGACTGGGCTCTTTAACCTTGGTTAGGCTAACCATAGCTGGGTACAAGTGTTAAGCTATGTTAATTATTATTCTCTGTTACTGTCCTGAGTTCAAGAAAGCTGGAGGGCATTATCAGCTAAAATGTTGTACAGATAACAAAGATAAGAACAACAGTCTGAATAATCTAAATAATAAAAATACAAGCCTCATCTGAATAATTCAAAGAAATAGTTAACAAAAAATACTTTTTTTAAAAATTTTAGTTAAGAGTAAACATTTATTTAAAAAAAAGTTCTTTTTTTATTACTTCATAGTTTATTAAAAATCAGATTGTTGATTTTTGTTGATTTAAGAAAAAATTCTCCCTTGTTATAATAGGTATATCCAATTGTTGAAAAATCGTGTTTTACAAAACAAATTTACCCCTACCCACGATTGAACCCCCCCCCCCCCAATCAGGGAAATTATCCAATTATGATGAAATTTTCAGTGTGATTTATCAATGAATGACATTTATAATGCATCAGTTATTTTATTTCAAAACTTTCTGATTTTTTCAGGTCACTTAACTTTGACCCCCCCCCTTATTTTGGGAGCGCAAAAATATATCAGTGGGGTTATATACTTTCGAAACTAATTACAGTATGAATAAAAAGACCGAAGGTGAGAATAGAAGAAGAATAAAAAAGTTAAGGGTACTATGAACTAAAATATGAAATCAGAAAATAAAATGAAAATAAAAACTAAAAAATACTTTAGAGAATTCTTTTTTTTTTTACTCTTGCGATTTTCAGTTTTTATTTTCTATCAAGAATAGTACCTTAACTTTTTATTCTTCTTCTATTCTCACCTTCGGTCTTTTTATTCATACTGTTAATTAGTTTTCGAAAGTATATAACCCCACTGATATATTTTGCGCTCCAAATAAAGGGGGGGGTCAAAGTTAAGTGACCTGAAAAATCAGAAAGTTTTGAAAATAAATAACTGATGCTATTATAAATGTCATTCATTGATAATCAACACTGAAAATTCATCATAATTGGATAATTCCCTGATTGGGGGGGGGGGTTCAATCGTGGGTAGGGGTAAATTTGTTTTGTAAAACACAGATTTTTCACAAATTGGATATACCTATTATAAACAAGGGAGAATTTTTTCTTAATCAACAAAAATCAACAATCTGATTTTAATAAACTATGAAGTAATAAAAGAACTTTTATTTTAAATAAATGTTTACTCTAAACTAAAATTTTTAAAAAAAGTATTTTTTGTTAACTATTTCTTTGAATTATTCAGATGAGCTTGAATAATTTTTATTATTTAGATTATTCAGACTGTTGTTTCTTATCTTTGTTATCTGTACAACATTTAGCTGATATGCCCATCCAGCTTTCTTGAACTCAGACAGTAACAAGAATAATAATTAACATAGCTTAACACTTGTAACCCAGCTATGGTAGCCTAACCAAGGTTAAGAGCCAAGTCTGCCCTACTATTTACACATAGCTGGAGGGAGAATAGTTGTATTCATACCTTACCCAAGGGTATTAGCACTATGTGAACTATGGCTTTGTCCAGGATTTGAACTCTGGTCGATGAGTCCATTTCCTATGACTGTAACCAGTACACTATGCACTCCATTTCTTTTAAGTTGTGACATTTCTTCTCCCTCCCCTGTTTTTTTTTTTAATTACAATACCTAGTTCTTGGGTAGCATTTTCACCAAATAACTGCATTTTTAAATTTTACTTTGTACTTCAAATGGAATATCTGAATTGTGTTACTTTTTATTTTGTTTCTTTATTTCTTTCTTTTGCTAAGATGAGAGTGTAGTATCTGCGCGCTGAAGGGATGTCCAATCTGCCATGTCAAATTTACCCACCCCTTTGAACCATTCAAAAGAATAAACATTAAAAAAATCTTCTGAGGATTTAAAAAAATCTTTCAGCTTATGGAAATAATGAAAAATTATGAACAAAAACAATGTTTACATTTTCAACCATTAATCAATTGAAATTTAACGTAGCCAAAAACAAGTTATGACAATCTGCTTTCTTTTAAAATTCTATGAAAAATCAATTAAGAGTCAAATTTTCACAAAATTTTGGTAATTATTCATTCACCTGTTGATGAAATTATATTTAAAATAGGTTTTTCCTAAAAATATATTAGGGGAAATATATTTTTACAAGGTCTACACCCCCTATTTTATTTTATGAAATATGAAAAAATAAACCAATAAAAAAAAATAGTTTAAAATTTTTTCTATAAAAATAAGAGTCTGAATAATTATATCAGAAGATTTCTTTGTTGGATTTTTTCCCAATATATATAATATTATTTAAGTAGGTATTGTTAAGGACCATGATATTCAGTATTGAACAATAAGTGATTAGTATTTAATTTCAAACATTTAAAAGAAATGGTTTCACTTTTCTTTTCATAATTATTCAATAAAGAAAATAACATCTATTAAAAATGGAGATTTGGTCTTAATTTGTCTGTAACCAAAACTATGTCACTGCTTACATCACATTATGTGTTTCACGACTTTTCCAAGAATTTCACCCTCTTTTACAATAATAACCGTTCCACCATTTGTTGTAGTAAACTTTCTGCTATCCATATTTATTTTAATGCATTTAATTTTTACTTGGGGTTCTCCTTCTCCTTTTAAATTCCTTGAAATTTATTAAAAAAATATTTTCCATCCTTTTTTGCAACACTTATTCTGGGTAAACTGTCTACAGCAGGGGTCACCAAACTACGGCCCGCCGGCTGGATTCAGTCCGCGAAGACATTTTATCAGGCCTGCCTCCGGGACTTGAATTTTGCTAATGTGTTCTTTGATAATGTTTTGAAAATAGATATGTCAAATAAAAACATGCCAAATCGTACAAAAATTATTAAAATTATAAACGAATTTTCATAGAAATTTGTAAACCTTGTTTCAAAAATGTAAAGAGGATAGAATTTATACAATATTATTCATATAGCAGTAAGATATTCCAAGACAAAAGTATTTTTACTAGTTGAAATGTGCTAGCCTCAATCATGTATCCAATCCTTTGTCATTTGCCAGCATGCATATAAGAATTTTGTGAAGATTGTAGAATTTATACACATGTAAATTTTCTGCTACAATATTAATCTTACCACCTTTTGACACACACCTAATGGGGGGGGTTATGGCATATCAACCTTAGTGGGTAATTTAATGTCAGTAAAGTTTTCAAATAAATTCATTCTTAATGGATACTCAATTTTTTAAAAATTCATGTTTTTTTTATTTAACCCATAGATGGGACCCTAACAAGTACTACCACTCGGGTCAGAGTAGACCAGGGAGCAATGGTGATGAAGGGGTGCTCCACATTCTCCAAAACTGGAACCTCACTATCAGATAGAGTTTAACGTCGTTCCCAGGACATGAAGACCCTCAGTCTCCACCTTCTAGCACCCATATGAAAAAGGGTTGGGCTTGCCATAAGGGCAATAGGGTTGGGACATTAATATAGGTGCTAGGCTTGATGTGACCAGCCGATTGATCGGAGAGGACCTCTCCGACTGACCATCTAGCCCAAGTAAGGGCCAAAGTGGAGAGGGGGGGGTAAAGAAAGAAAACAGTAAGACCAGTGCTATGAGCAACACCATGAAAATTGATTTCAAGTTAGTTGTAATTTAGGTCACTACATGTCCACTTCAAGTCGGACTGCATTTGCACGGCTGCTTGATGTAGCCTTGCAATAGCCCAATACTTTTTGACCACACCTAGTGTGTGTGTGTGCACAAAAGAAAGAAGAGAAAAAAAAACAAAAAACAGTGTTATGATGGAAGAACATATTTTATTTTTCTTTCTTTCTTTATTGAACAGTAAGTGATTCTTATTTAATTTGAAACATTTAAAAAGAACTGGTTTCACTTTTCTTTTTCATAGTGATTCAATAAAGAAAATAAACATCTCAACTAAAAATTACTTTTTATCTTTTAATCAGGAATTTAATTTGCTAGAAAATAATATGGAGAAATTCACAGAAAAATTATGTTTTTTTTTTTTAAAAAACAACAAAAAACATGCCAAATCAACAAAAATTATTTAAAGAAAATAAACCAAAAATTTTCATTGAAATTTGGGTACTCTATGAGGAAGTTCGTCCCGTCCCCTGCCTCCAAATTTGCTGTTCGGTTCTAGCGGTTATAGTTGGGGTTGAAATTTGATACATCACCGAACAGCAAATTTGGAGGCAGGGGACCGGGACGAACTTCCTCATAGAGTACCGAATTTGTAAATGGTGTTTGAAAAATGTTAAGAGAATAGACATTATCCAAATGTAAATTTTCTGCTTCAATATAAAAATAAGATATTCCAAGACAACAGTATTTTTAGTAGTTGAAATGTGCTAGCCTCATTCGTGCGTCCAATCCTTTTTTCAAAGATGCATACAAGAATTTTGTAAATATCTTTTAAAACTAAATCCTGTTATTTATTTTAATCATGTGAGATAATGAAGTTAATTTTTTGGTGGGTCATTTTAAGAATTTTCTAGGGCAGATTTTAATTAATGAACTTTTCATATTTAGCTATTATCATTGTTTGATATATTATCTAAAATCTTGATATAAGTCATTTTCATCAGTTATTCTAGAAAAAATTCTAAACTACCTGGACCCATTGGGGCATTTTATAAAACTGTGACATTTTAAGATTTTGTGATCAAGAATTAGGTGGTATTAAATGTTAAAAGTATTCTTAAATATATAAGTATTAAATGTTAAAAGTATTATTCAATATTTTGCGTGGGGTCAGTGGTTGCCAACCTAATGCCTTGTAAGATGTACCATGGTGACCGATGAAAAAGGTATATGCAAAAACAGCCTAACAAGAAATTATTCCTGTTGTAGTAGTAGAATATTTGGAACAGAAATTCAACTTTTATTTTCCATCATTGAAAAACAGATTATTATTATTTTGTTTAAAATCCTTTCATAAAAATTTAATCTGACCAGTCTGCCAGGAAAAGTTTAAAAAAAAAAAAATGAAAAAATTCACAGAAAAATTATATTAAAAAAAAAACAAAAAAAACATGACAAATCATATAAATTTTTTTTTTTTTAAATTAAATTTTCATAGAAATTTTGTATTAGCTCAAAATCCTTTCATAAAAATTTCACCTGACCCATCTGTCAGGAAATGGTTAAAAAAAAAAATAAAAGGGACCAGTAGAACTTGTGGAACTTCCATGTTGAATTGCTTCAACTTAAAAATAAAATGAAGTAATTAGTAAAAGTAATTAAAATTGAAATCATAATAACCGAAATCATTAAGACCATGAACAAAATCAAAATATTTTTTATCATGATAATAATTTTCATCATCATTCATCATAATTTTCATCATCATCAAGTCCTAAATCATCAACACCAAAACAAAAATAAGATTTGTTCTTTTACAACAATATGTTCCATTATTTGTTGTGGTAAACTTTCTTCCCTCCATATTTGTTTTAATGCATTTAATTTTTACTTGGGTTCTCCTTCTCCTTTCATATTCCTTGAAAACCCATAGAATAATATTTTCCAACCTTTTCTGCAACCCTTATTCTGGGTATATGGTTTACTGTAATATGTCCCTTCATAATCTCATCAAGTGTTTCCTGTATCTTCTTACCACATTGAAATGTATCACTTATTGAATTTTGGGAATAGGGGATTTCTGATGGACTCAAACTCAAACTTTTGATCAGGATAATAATTTTCATTATCATTACTTTTATCATGATAATCATCATTTTAATCATAATAATCATTTTTCATCAGGATAATCATAATAATCATTTTGATCATCATCATGATCATATGGATTTATATAATCATTATAATCCTTTTCACCATCATAATCATCATTATCACCATCAATATCATTTTCATTATGATCATTTTCAGCATCATCATCACTTTCATCATCATAATCATCATTTTGATTTACATCATATTGAGTATCATCATCATAATCCTCATTTTGATCCTTTTCAGCATCATCATTTTCATCAGCATCATCGCTTTCCTCATCATAATCATTATTTTGATCATGATCATTTTCAGGATCATCATCACAATAATTTACATCATCATTATTTTGATCATAATCACTTTCATCATTGTCATTTTATCAGCATCATCACTTTCATCATCATCATTTTCATCAGCATCATCACTTTCATAAATCATCATCATCAAGAGTCAAATCCTCAAAACTAAAACAAGATTTGTTTTTTACAACAATATCTGTCCCATCATTTTTTGTAGTAAACTTTCTGCTATCCATATTTGTTTTAATGCATTTAATTTTGACTTGGGTTTATTTATCCTTTCATATTCCTTGAAAACCCATAGCCTTCTATTGTCCATAGAATAATATTTTCCATCCTTTTCTGCAACCCTTATTTTGGGTATACAGTCTACAGTAATATGTCCTTGCAGAAGATCAAAAAGTGATTCATGTATTTTCTTACCATGACAGAAAGTATCACTTATGAACTTTTGTGAATAGCGGATTTCTGAAAGATTCAAAATTAAACCAGTGTCAGAAGAGGTTTGATCATCATTTTGATTGTAATCATTTTGATCATGATAATTATTTTCATTATCATCATCACTTTCATCATCATAATCATCACTTTGATGATAATCATTTTCATCATGATTATTATTTGGATTATGATAATGTTCATCAATTTGATCATTTTCATCATCATAATCACTATCATCATTTTGATCATCATCATTATCATCAGTATAATCACTTTCATCATTAGAATCATTATTTTGACCATGAGAGTTTTCATCATCATCATCACTTTCATAATCATCATTTTGACCATGAGAGTTTTCAGCCTCATTTTGATCATTTTCAGTATCATCATCATCATTACTTTTCTCATTATGACCATAATTTTGAACATGATTATTTAGATGATGATAATGATAATCACAAAGATTCCAATCATCAAAACCCCAACCAGAATAATCATCATAATCATCATTTTGACCATGAGAGTTTTCAGACTCATTTTGATCATTTTCAGTATCATCATCATCATCATTACTTTTCTCATTATGATCATAATTTTGAACATGATTATTTAGATAATGATAATGATAATGATAATCACAAAGATTCCAATCATCAAAACCCCAACCAGAATAATCATCATAATCATCATTTTGACCATGAGAGTTTTCAGACTCATTTTGATCATTTTCAGTATCATCATCATCATCATCATCATCACTTTTCTCATTATGATCATAATTTTGAACATGATTATTTAAATAATGATAATCACAAAGATTCCAATCATCAAAACCCCAACCAGAATAATCATCATAATCATCATTTTGACCATTTTCAGTATCATCATCATTACTTTTCTCATGATGACCATAATTTTGAACATGATTATTTAGATAATGATAATCACAAAGATTCCAATCATCAAAACCCCAACCAGAATAATTGTTTTCTCTTATTTTGATATCTGTTCCATCATTTCTTGTAGTAAACTTACTGCTATCCATATTGGTTTTAACACATTCAATTTTGACTTTGCTTTTACTCTCTTTTTCATATTCCTTGAAAACCCATAGCCTTCTATTGTCCATAGAATAATATTTTCCATCTTTTTCTGCAACCCTAATTTTGGGTATACAGTCTACTGTAATACACCCTTTCAAAAGCTCATCAAGTGATTCTTTTATCTCCTTACCACAGTAAAATGTATCCCTTATAGAATTGTGGGAATAGCGGACGTCTGAAGGACTCAAAACCAAACTTTTGTCAGAAGACATTGTGTTAAGAGAATGAACACGTCAAAATGTATTTAATTTAAAAAAAAAAAAAGTTTTCTTTAACTGGGATGGTTAAAGTAATACAGTATTGGACAGACCGTTGATTTTTTTTTTTGGAGGCGGGGGTCGGTTGGTTTGATGGAAAATCTTGGGTACAAGTGTATAGTTTTATGAGTCCTCTGCTGTTCACAGTTTTTAACGGTATCTCCACTCTGTTGAAGGAGCAGCTGTATGGCCACTTACCTCCTATCACACAAATCATCCAAGTCAGATAAACACAACATGCTGGACACTTTTGGAGAAGCAAGGATTAATTCATAGGAGACGTTCTCCTGTGGACACACCAGTGTAGGCAGACCAGAAAAAACCTACATCAATCAGCTCTGTGCAGAAGACCTGTCAAGGGCGATGACTGATAGGGACAGGTGGTGAAAAAGAGTCATGGAAATCCGTGCTGTCAGTGCAACCTGACGATGATAAAGAGAAAGAATTTTCAAAAATCACATGTAAAAATTGTTTTACAGTCTTTAAAATAGCAGAAATTTATAAATTAAAATATCTCTGTCAAAATTGGCACATTTTTGCCATTTTATTTTCTTTTGAAAATGTGCTCTTTTTAATAAAAATTGCACATCTTCATCACTGGGGAGCTCTGGGTTAGTATTAAATATTACTACTAACTAGTGAGAACTGTGGATATACCACAGTATGATAATTTAATTATTACAACGTTTGATATCTATACTTAAGAGCTATTGCTACATAGTTCAATATGTGAAATTAAAAAAAAAAATCAAATGACATAGCGCTATTGAGGGCAGGAACCCTGGGATGATTCTAATACCACAGCACCCAGAAAACATTTAGTATTCACCCAAATAAATGCTTTTTAAATTTACTTTGTAATTCAAATTGAATATCTGAATAGTGTGACTTTTTGTTCGTTTCTTTATTTGTTTTTTCTGCTAGGATGAGAGTGTAGTATCTGTGCACCATGTCTATGATCAAACTGTCACTAAGAAAAATATTGGATATTACTACTACCATGTTCATATCATGGTGTAATGGTTAGTGAGCTCGTCTCACAGATTCATTACTACAGAAAAGCGAGTTCAATCCTAGCTGGATGCCCTGTACTTGTGACCTTGTGTCAAATCTTACCAGTGGTGAACGGGTTGGGTAAATATTTTTTATCCACTCAGTCCCCCCACCCACACATATACACCATATTACTGATTAACTCTTTTTTATAAATTAAGGCTTAGCTGCCTACAGCTCAAAGGGGCATAATTGTATCAAAGATTTGCATAGCAAAACGCCAGGGCAAAAAAAAAACAAAAACAGATTTTTAAAATGTCTCCCAAATTTACAACATTTTTGATTCCCAATGAAAAATGGGTAGACTGTGAATTGAGGGGCATAAATTTTTACCATAGTCTACTGGACAGATGTTAGTGGAATATGAAATGAAGTCCAATGTATATATTTTTTAATTTCTCAACTGGGATTAATACTTTTAATAAAAATTAAACTCTAAGGAAAACAACATAATACGTTAATTTAATTCATTTATAAGTTTTAAAAAAATTAAATAAAGCATTAATTGATGTTGTATAGATTTAAAGTTCATGCGTAGTGATTCAGTTCTTATAAACTTTTTTGGCCCCAGAACTACAAAAGTGGACCATTTTATTTTAATTTTATTGTTACTCTGAAATGGAAATATCGTTAAATACTGGGCAAAATTACCAGCGAATAGTAATTTTCCCCTCTAACATTAAATTATCATACTATGGTCTATCCACAGGTCCTGCTAGTATTAAATATGAAAGAAAAAGTGCAGTAGACAATAGTAAAAATTAGGAACCTCCAATTTAACCTGTCAAATTTGACCCCCCCCCAACACACACACACACACCTATATTTAACACAATGAAACTTGCATAAAGGTTAATATTATCTTGAAAATGTTTAAACCATTCAAAAGAAGAAACATTAAAAAGAACTCCTGATGATTTTTTTTAAATTTCACCTTACGAAAATGATGAAGTTATGAAGTCAATGTTTCCCCACATAACTACAAATTTAAATTTCACTTTCTACCTCAAGTTAAAAACAAAAAGAAGTTTTAGTCGTTATTTTGGGTCCAAATTTTTATCGGCCATCACCTCACAAATGAAAAAAAAAAAATGAATTATTTACTAGGGTTACCTAAAAATCGTCTGCTAAAGTCTGTTAATGTTTTTTTAAAAACGAATTAAAATTAATTAAATCGATTATTTAAAGTCAAACTTTTGTCTAAATCGATAAGTAGTAACATAATGACCATAAATAAAAAAAGCTAAAAATTAATACACATTTAAATCATTTTTAATACATTTAAAATGATTTTTTCGGTCAATTTCGATCGCTTTCGGTCTTAGACGCTGGTTTAAAATGGCTTAAAATGGATTGTTTACAAATTTAATGTAACATTCGCGATTGCAAAAAAAATTACCAAAAATCAGGTAATTATCCGATTTTAATGAAATTTCCAGTATTGATTTATCAATTAATGAATTTTATAATTCATCAGTTATTTTATTTCAAAACTTTAATTAAGTATTTTTGCTATGAAAAATGAATATATAAAATTCATTTAAAATATGAAAAGCCTGATGTTAAGTTTAAAATGTTATATTTTTAGATTCTAGAAATAAATATCTATTTAATGCAAACCTTATTTTAGGTACAAAAAGTTATAAGTTTTGAATAAAAACTCTATTGAAAATTTAAGCCCCCCCCCCCTTTTTAAGCAGAAAAAATAACGATGTATAATTTTTTCTTTTATAAGAATAGCCAATTAAATAATTATCGAAATGAGTAAAAAAGAAATCTCCAAAAATTAATTTTTATTTTACATTTTATTTTCCGATTTTCGGTACTTATTTTCTCATAGAAAACCCCCCGTAAAATTTTTTTTTCTATTCATAACTTCGGTCTTTTATCTCTTTATTTATACTGTAATTAGTACAGAAAATTACCAACTCCCAAAAATGTTACGCCCGCAAAATAAGGGGGGGTCAAAATTAAGTGACCGGAAAAAATCAGAAAGTTTTGAAATAAAATAAATAATGCCTTATAAAGTTCATTCAATGAATGAACTTTATAAGGCATTATAATGACATTGAATGACATTCATTGATAAATCAACACTGAAAATTTCATTAAAATTCGATAATTCCCTGATTTTTGGTAAATTATTTTCTATATGGGGGGCTAAATTCATTTTGACAATCGGATTTTACGTCAATTTTGGGTATACCTAATAAAAAGCAAAATAATATTACACATGTAATTTTTTAAAAATATATTTAAAACTGTTTTTTCGGTCAATTTTGCTCAAATATGGCCGTAAACGTTATCTAAAGATGGCGTAAAATCCGCGTGTACATATAATGTTTCGAAAGACAAAATTTACACAGTATTTAGAACAAAGGCAAGGTTTAAATATAAAGAATGTTTTTTGTTTTTTTAAGGTATAACAAAAATTTGCTTTCGTAACTGTGTTCTATTCATGGAATGAACTACAATCAGTAGTGAATGCCCCATCTCTGAATTCTTTTAAGGCAAGGTTGGATAATCTGTGGAAAGATTATAAATATTCTGTGGAATTAAGATGAATGTTTAGAATATAACGAAAAGCTGAAAGGTCTCAGACCTAATGTACTAGTTGAAAAAAAGATATTATTATTATTATTAATTATTATTTTATAAGAATTTACTGAACCTTTGTCTTACTGTCGAGAAAGTTCAGGAGTGTCGGATATACTTTATTAAAGGTAACACAAACATTTGGTGAAAAAAAAAAAAAGTTCAAAATGAAAGATAAACAATTACGAATTCCAGGAACTATTTCTCTGTAGTTGTTTAAAAACAAAATTGTTTGGACTATAACTTACTTTCTGACATGCCATCTCTAACTTGGTTTTTATTTTTTTTATTTTTCGAGCCGAGTTCTTCCAGAAGTGCTTTGGTTATTCGTGCAGTATGGGGACATGCGTTATCATTTTCTGTTTGTTTGATAAAGATTAGAGGAGTTTTTTTTTTTGGTCCAAATATATTTTTAAACTCTCAAGCAGTTGACAGTAAACTCGGCTGTTATTGCTTTAACTTGTAAAACAAACAAATAAAAATTTAAAAAAAACAAACTATTCCTAGCATGTCCCACCATACACTCTGAAGAATCTTTGGGTGCAGCTGCGTTCTGGATGTCCTGAATATGGCGACACACGTGACCGAAAAAAAAATCTCATGTATAAAATGCATCCTTACCTTTTAGGCTAAAAAAAAAAATTAAATTTGGATAGACTGTGAATTCAGGGCCGTAAATTTTTACCATACTCTACCAGATAGATGTTAGTGGAATATAAAATGAAGTTCAATGTATATATTTTTAATTTCTCAAATGGGATTAACTTTTAATAAAAATCAAACCCTAAGGAAAAACATAACTTAATACGTTAATTCATTTATAAGTCGTTTTTTTTTTTAAATAAATGACAATTAATTGATGTATAAATTTAAAGTTGTTGCGTAGTGATTCAGTCCTTATACAATTTTTTTTACCTCAGAACTGTAGGTACCACTAATTTTACGTCACATGATCAGTTTAGGCAATATTGAAGGAAGAAACATGAATATTTTTTTAACTTCTTTTTTAAAACTCGCAAAAATAAATAGATAAATAAATAAATAACGAACATAAAGAGTTGTTACAAAGAAAAACAGTTAATTCAATAGGTACCACCAATTTTCCCTGTGAAATTCCACCCCTATATTTAACACAATGAAACTTGCATAAAGGTTAATATTATCTTGAACATTTTTTGTCCATTTGAAAGAAGAAACATTAAACAAACTCCTGATGATTTTTTTTTTTAATTTCAGCTTATGGAAATAATGAAAATTATGATTGAAAAACAATGTTTTTTATTTTGCACCGTTAAATCAGCTGAAATTTAACGTAGCCAAAAAACAAGTTACGACAAGAGAATTTTTTAAAAATTCTATGAAAAATCAATTAATGATCCGATTTTCACGAAAATTTCCAGAATTGCTTTTTTTTATGAAAATATGTCTGAAATAGTTTTTTCTTAAAATATATTAAGGGAAATATATTTTCTTTTTTTTTTACGAGGTCTACCCCCCCCCTATTTTATTTTATGAGATATGAAAAAAATGAACCGGAAAAATGATTTTTCCTTTTTTTCTATAAAGTTAAGAGTCTGAATAACTATATCAATAGATTTGTATAAAATTCAAGGCGGTAGTTTTTGTAGAAAAAAATAATGAATTCTGAAATAAAAAGTGCTAAAAAATGTCATAATATTATTATTTGAAAACTTTTTTTTTCTCTTTTAATTGATATGTACTATATTCTATTAGATTGTCAAGAAAAAAATTTTTTTAAAGAAATTAATTTTTAAGAGATTTTAAATCTTTTGTGTACTTAATGTTTAAAAATCTTTTTTTCTGTGTACAAATCGAATTTTTTACTAATATCTAAATATAATATAACATTGAATTTTAGAATTCAGGTCAACTAAAAATTTGTCCGATCCACAATATATTAATATTTTAAAAGAATTTGTAATTTTTATTGTTTAATAGTAATGTTTGATTCTTATAATATATGGAAGAGCAAAACTGACAATATTTGTAATACTTATTGTCTTTTCTTCGCTTCAGTTACACAATAAGTTCAACTAAAAAAATATTCCGGGGTTATTCTGAAACTACCACAAAAAAAAATTTTTTTCAAAAATCGTTGAAAATCAATAATCGGTTATTGAATATGCACAAAAAAAACATTTATGTCAGATACAGACACCCATACATTTAAATGTATAATTGTCAAAGAGAGATAATGTGTAAATTTGCAGTCCCCGTTTCTACAGAATAATTACCCTGTTGCATGTAAAACAGACAGTTTTATTTATTTTTTAAGATAACGGTGTAATTTTTCCCAATCGGATAATGTGATCTTTAAATTAACTGTTTTTATTTGTAACAACTCTGTTTGATTGTTACTTTTCTTTTGCAAGATTTAAAAAAAAACAAAGTTAAAAAATATTTACTTTCGTTTATTCAATATGGCCTAAACTGATCACGTGACCCTATTATGGTTATTCCTATAATTCAAAGATCAAATTATCCGACTGGGAAAAAATTAGTCACCATTATCTTGAAAAATAAGTAAAACAGTCCGTTTTTTTACAACAGGGTTGATTTATTTATTTCTTTATTTATTTAGCTGATTGAAGGTGTGGCACTACACCTCAGACACTAAAACCATCTCCTTGATCTAGCACTAGTGAAAAGGAGATATACTCCCTCCCTGGGTGGCTGATACTGACTCTAGGACACCCTGACAACTTTAATTACTACTACTTTTAATTAGTACGTTAGTGTGCAGTGCATATATCACATGACCGAAACTGTTCAAAACATGGTTGGTAATATCGTGGTAGTTGATGCTGTGGCTTATTTAGGTGGGGGGAAATTTCTTACTTTCCTTTAATAATTAGCAAGGGACCTTCTGAAAGATAATAGAGCTGAGTCAAAAGTTTTGCAATATTTTGGTATATGCTAGTTTGTAGCACATATATCACATGACTGAAACAGTTCAAGATATGGTTGGTGATATTGTGGTTGTTGATGCAGAGGCTTATTGAGGGTGGGAGATTTCTTACTTTTCTTTAATAATTAGCAAGGGGATCTTCTAAAAGATACTAGGGGTGAGTCAAAAGTTTTGCTATATTTTGATACATAATAGTTTGTGGAACTGTATGAATTACCTTCCCTGACTTGCTATGGCCACCCTTTCAGCTGGAGCTGTAGAATACACCGACTGTACTTCTGTAGAGAAGTAAGACTCGCTCAAATGGGGTCATATTGGGTGGCGATCCATGATGCTTAAAGATGGAATCCTGATGGATGAGCAGTCCATGACATGCAACACTCCACTTCGACCCTTACTTAGGCTGGACAGGTGGTCGGAGAGGTACCTCCGATCTATCAGCTGGTCACATCAAGCCCTAGCACCTATATGATTGCCCCAACCCTATTGCCCTTATGGTATGCCCCAATCCTTTTTTATTTGGCTGAGGGTCTTCATATCCTGGGAATGATTTTAAACTCTATCTGATGGTGAGGTTCCAGTTCTGGAGGTCTGGGATATGTGAGCACCCCTTCATCACCATTGCTCCCTGGTCCACTCTGACCCGGAGTGGTAGGACCTGACCTGCTAGGGTCCCATCTATGGGTTAAATAGAACAAAATGGGTTCTAAAAAATGTGATTAAAAAAATTGAGATTCAAGAAAATGTGTACCCATGAAGAATGAATAAAACAAACTCCTTCGGCATAAAATGACCCAACAATGGTTGACATGCCGTAAAACCCAACCAACCAACCAACCAACCAACCAACCAACCAACCAAATTACTTACTACAGTTTGTTGTTAGGTGGCATTGTGATCTGGATATTTAAAGACAGTCCCGCAAAAGTCAAACCCTCTTTTCCTAAATCCTTCAGCTATGAACTATACGCAAGTTATGTCTCCATCCATTTGGACTGGGAAGGTGCTGATCCCCCCCCCCCAGCCACAGGCTATACCTGTGTCTGTACATGGCCCTTTAAACTCTTTATAGACGTTGGCTCACCATCCTCAGCATTTCTGCATATAGTACACACATGCCATAAATATATATATATCATATGACCGAAACAGTTCAAACCATGATTGGTAATATTGTGGTAGTTGATGTGATGGCTGATTGGGGGAGGGGCAATTTCTTACTTTATAAAAGGATTTTTACTAGTGAGGAATTAATACAAGCTTTGATTGAATTCAACTATTATATGTATGATACAAATGCATTATTAATGATTTTACTATAGAAATGCATTATTAATGATTTTACTATAGAAAAGCATTATCAATGATTTTACTATTGAAATGCATTATCAATGATTTTACTATAGAAAAGCATTATCAATGATTTTACTATTGAAATGCATTATTAAGGATTTTACTATAGAAATGCATTGCAAATAATTTTGCTAAAAATAAACAATATGGAACCACCTTCTGGACAAAAAGAGAAGGAAAAAAGATTTTAGTATAATTTCAGCGCTGTGATAAATGAAGCTACCAAAGTGTCAATAATGGCGCTAGTAGCAGACTTTGGTAATCAATATTCCTGTGGATTGGTTTCTTTGTCAACGTTATGGTCACAGACGAGTCATTGGTCAGTATTGACAGTAAGTTCAATAAAACACAAGACTTAAGGTGGGGGGATGAGAATGAAGATGGAAGAAGAAGAATGAAGATGGAAGAAGAAGAAGAAGAAAAAGAAGAAGAATGAGAAAGAAGAAGAAGAAGAAGAAGACCATTAGATGCAGTGTAATGTTATGGCTCTCATGTTGGAATAGAGTGATGACGATTCATGTGGCCATTTTAGGGCTGTAGGTGAAAGCAGTTTTACAGTGGAGATCCCTTGTGGCATAAAGTTTGATCCTTTCTTGAAGTAGAAAGATTTAGTATCAGTTTTAATCCTTGTCCACTGATCCATTCTTAGAAAGTTGTATAATCCTTGTCTGTTGGTCTGTACATCCAGCAAGCAATTGTAGGACAATTTATCAACACTTTTAGATAGTAAATTAAATACAATTTTTTTTCAAAAAGATCTTGTCAGGACTATATATTTATTATATATACCAGCAAAAAAAAAAAAACACCCTACGGGCGGTTGTAAAAATAAATTTTTGAAAGATATTGTCTGAGCGGTGGGAGTTAAAAATTCAATGTCAGAGGGTTTGTATCATAAGTAAATAAAATCATCAAATGTATTAAGGGAGTAAAAAAAAATAAAACAATTAGAAATGGAAACTTAGTTTTGTCCCCCTCAAATAAAATGTTGCACCCTCTAGGCAGTGTAAAAATTAATTTTTGAAAGATATTTTCTTGGAAGGGGGGAAGAGCTAGAAATTCAGTGTCAGAATGTTTGTATCATAAATAAGTAAACTTAAATTTATCAAAGGAGTAAAAAAAAAAAATAAGACAATTTGAAATGGAAATTTAGTTCTGTCCCCCTCAAATAAATTGTTGCGTGCATCTAATAATTATCAATTAAATAATTATTTTGAATATTTTATACATAAATTTTACACAAAATCGTCCGTATTTATTCATTTTTATAGTTTTTAGTTAACCTTTTGATACAGAAAAAAAATAACAATTTCTTGTTTGTAAATAATTTTCTTGTAAAACTCTCTATGTTAGATAATTTTAAATATATATATTAAAATAAAACAAACTATATACAAATATATAATACCAGACATGTATTTATCAAAACTTGTTTTAAAAAAACAATAAGGACCGTCTAAGTGGGCATATTCAAATTTTGATACTTTGGCATTTACTTAGGCTAGACAGGCAGTTGGAGAGGCCTCCCTCCGATCAATCAGCTTGTCACGTCAAGCCCAAGAACTTATATGATTGCCCTCAACCCTATTGCCCTTTTTATCATATGGGTGCTAGAAGGTGGTGGCTGAGGGTCTTCATGTCCTGAGTATGATGTTAAAATCTATCTGATGGTGAGGTTCCAGTTCTGGAGGTTTGGGGAATGTGGAGCACCCCTTCATCACCATTGCTCCTAGGTCCACTCTAACCCAGAGTGGTAGTACCTGTTAGGGTCCCATCTATGGCTTAAATAGAAAATGTATTCATAGAAAAAAATTGAGTATCCATTAAGAATGAATTTATTTCAAACTTTGTTGGCATTAAATGACCCACTGAGGTTGATATGCAGTAAAACAAACTAAACCAAACCAAATCAATCAAATTTTGAGTGTATATAATACAAGGTTGTTCTTTATTGTATGTGTTGACCATTTTCTATTACATCACTTGGACACATAGCATAGTGGATATAGATGTTGGGTTAAGACAGTTCTAAGTGTCAGTTATCTCTAGGCTGCAGGTTCAATCCTGGTCAAGGGCGACAGTAACATAGAATAATAATTAACACAGTTTAACACTTGTACCCAGCTATGGTTAGCGAAACGAGAACAGGATAACCCCATGGATTGAATAAAGGGTTGGGTTCAAAGTTCCATGATGGCTCCTGATTACAACAAGAAGGTTCTTGGGTTTGAAAAGAAGGTTCCCGAGTTTGAGAAGGCTCCCAGGTCCAACAAGAAATACTTGAAGAAGGCCAGAGGGCACATCAACAAAAAAGTTGTGCAGATAACAATAAAGATAAGGACAATAGTCTGAATAATACAAATAATACAAATTATCAAGCCTCATCTCAAAAGTTCAGATAAATAATACAAGGTTCTTTATTCTATGTATTGATGATTTAAAACTCTATATGTTAGATAACTTTAAATATATATCAAAATAAAACAAACTATATACAAATATATAATACTCGGCATGTATTTATTAAAACTTGTTTTAAAAAACAATAAGTACTGTTTGGGGTGGCATATTCAAATTTTGAGTGTATATAATACAAGGTTGTTCTTTATTCTACGTATTTAGGAATTTGGGCAATGTTATGTAAGCAGTGATGTAGTTTCAGTTACAGACAAATTAAGACCGAATCTCCATTATTAATAGATTTTTTTATTACTGTTTGGTTAAAAGAAAGACTATTCTAAAAATTCTAACTATTGTTAGTCCTTTTAATTGTTAGTACTTTTAATTGTCAGTCCTTTTAATAGTTTCCTTTGTTATTACTATTGTCCTTTCTTTTCTTTTTTCTCTTTTTTTCAGGCTCCTCTGAAATCAATTGTCCAAGAGGTTCAGCGACAAACCGCCGCTGCCGTGGCAACTACCTCTGCAGTGGTCAACCCTGCGACCAATTCGACTAGTGTGTCATCTGCGATGTCCTTGTCCGGTGACTCTCAACAGCAAGCCCTACCTCAGCCCCAGGCACCCCCGTCTTTACCGGCCAGCTGCAGACCCATGCACTCACACCCATGACAGACTCGAGGACTCGCATGAGAATATGCACTAAGGAGATTGTCTGCCTCCTCCCAACTTGCATTACGTCGATTCCAATTCCACGGCGCTATACCCGGCGGATTTTGGCTGAGAAAGGCCTTGTTCAGAAATTCGTATTGCCCTATTGGACTGAAGACAGATAAAGAAGGAGATTTCGACGCTGTTTCGAAAACCGTACGGACTTCAACAGGGCGAGATTCTCCCCTTCGACTACTTATGTACAAAGCCTAATTGTAAGCGATTGGTCAGGGCGTCAGCATCGGATTCCGTCCAGTGGGGTGGTCAAGAAGTGGCCAGATTAGCGGGTCAAGGATGTCTATATATTGTGTCCAGAATACCCTTTAACAAATACAATGGTAAGTAGATTGGAATCTCTATTCAAACTCTGAGGTAAGATAGTGTATCTATGACATTACTTATATTATTTGTGTATTTGTATATGTGAAATTTATTTATCATTATTATTACTTTTTAGACAGGGGGCGGGTTACTTCATAGTCCACTCCAGGTCAGAGTCAATTCTCTGAGATAAGAAAGATAGTATATCAATATAATTACTTATATTATTTGTGTATTTGTATATAAATTTATTTATCATCATTATTACCTTTAAACCAAGGTGGGGTGTGATACTCCATGAATTGAAAATATGCCCTCCCCATCACCAATGACACCTCTGATATGCTGCTTTTTACCTAATAATTAAGCTGTAACAGGGATAACATTTTTAAAATATTGAAATCTATTTCCTAAAATGAAGCTAAAGTTTTGAAGAAAATATTTTGTGTGATGATTATTTATGTCAACTTGCAACTTTCGCCACATGGGAGACTTTACAGTTCTAAAATCGCCCTACCCCTGCTGTTTAATTTTGAGAAGCAATCATTTTGTCTTTGAAAATTGGATATGAAGCCACACTAATGTCACAACTGAAAATCACATTATAGAAAGGATGAAATTGGATATTGACCAGTGAAATAGACACTTTCATTATTTCACATTCAAAATTACTCAATTAAGATTTCTATCAAAGTAGAAGCAGCTACCTGCATCACCTGGGTAGAGGAAGGATTTTTTGGTTATAGTATTTCTGGTGATAGTGAATGTGTACCTATATTTACTTTATAGTTAATTGTTTTATTTTCATACTCTCCTCCGGACATACATACATATACACATAACACATCACTCAATAAGTCCCGGAACTGACATATAGATGGCGCCACTATCAATAATTATTTTTATAAAGTACTCACCTTCATGGCAACATGTCGAAATTTGAGCCCAATCGGATATTAGTTTACAAATTGTAGTTATTTAATGGAGCTACTGTTTTGCAAATTTTCAAACAACGGAAAAATCAAGTGTGTTCATAAAGCATTTTTTCTGATGGGAAAAATACTGTGTTTAAACTCAGCAATGCTTAATAAAGTGTATTTGGACTCTACTCCATTGGAAAAATGGTAAAGAGTAATATGCTGACTGTAAATGCGGTCGTAACAGACACAAATGATGCTGAATGCTCAGGTTGCCCAAATTCGGCAGTTTGTCCGTAAAACACCAAAAAACTCCACAACTCCCTTTGGCGATCGTAAATTGAAAATTGCGTGAGATAGTAGAGGAGTTGAGATATCAAGGCAGTGTATTCACCATTTTGCATAACCATTTTGTCATGAGAAAGCCGTGTTCAAAGTGGGTGCACGTTTGCTCACAGTCGATCAAAAACAACATGTTGACGATTCAGAGCATTGTTTGAAACACTGTTTTAACACAACAAAAAGTTTTGCATAAATATTGACAATGGAAAAATATGGATCCACCACTTTCCCTGAGTCAAATTGGCAGTCAGCTGAGTGGACAGTAGCAGGTGAAAGCTGTCCAAAGTGACCAAAGACACAAACATCAGCAGGCAAGGTTTTGGCCTCCCATATTTTGGGATGTGGAAGGTATTTTGCTCATCGATTACTTGAGAGAGGAAGAACCATCAATAGTGAATATTATATAGCATTTATGGTGTGTTTGAAGAAAGAAATTGCCAAAAAAATGGCCACAATGAAGAGAAAAAAGTGCTCTTTCCCAAAAACAATGCACCGGTGTCATAAGTCGATCGCAAGGATGGCAAATACTACATGAATTGCACATCTTTGCTTCCGCACTCCACCCTATTTCCATATCTGGCCCCAGTGGCTACTGGCTGTTTGCAGACCTCAAAAGAATGCTCCAGGGAAAGAGGATTTTATGTTGATGAATAAAGTCGAATTTTGCCTAAAAGTTTGTTGTTTTTTATTAGTTAGGCCCGGGACTTATTGAGTGATGTGTACATACATACACCAACTGTCTTTTTTATATAGATAGGTAGCAAGTGAAACTGACACAGTAAATAAATAAATATCTACTTAAAAAATCTTTTAATTTATTGTCCTAATCTTTCTTGTTATATACACAACGTTTCGGCTAATGTGCCCTCCAGCCTTCAAGTGTTTCTTGTCAAACTCTGGACCTTGTCGGACTAAGGAACCTTTCCTTTGAACCTGGGAGCCTTCATGTCATAATTGGGAGCTTTCATGGAACTTCATGGAAATGATACAAATTATCAAGCCCTAAAAAAATTCAGACAATAGGACAAACAGCCAGACCAGGATTTGAACTTGAGTTGGCAGTTTCTAGGTTTTATGAAAATACCATTATGCTAAGTGTGCCTCTAAACCAAAGTGTATGTCTATAACCATTCATAGAATAGAGTAGTAAGTAAAGTAGGAAGAGTAATTTATGGTTGAATCAGACGACACTAGTGCTAGAACAGGGAGATTGTTTTTGCATCCAAGGTGGAGTGCCACACCTACATCAGCTCCCTAACTTTACTACATAGATACAAGCCTGTGTGCTCATGTACTGAGTTGGCGAGATTTGGTAACAAAACCCGAACCTTGTGGTTCCTGAGTAGGTGCTCTATCAACAGAGATAAACCAGCAAGGGAGTCTATCCCCTTTTCCCTAGCACTAGAAAGCGGGGAGGTTGTTTTTGCATGAGGTGGAGCACCACACACTTACCATCAGCTCCCTATTTTACTGCATAATCCGAGATGTCTGAGTTGGCGAGTTTTGGTCCAAAACCGGACCCTTTTTGTTCCTGGGCAGGTGCTCTACCAACTGAGCCAAACCAGCTAGTGCTCCTTATGTTATTGAAAAATACAAATTCATTCAATCGTATGTATTTATCCAACCCCTCCATAACAGCCAGGATGTGACACAAGGTCAATTTTTAGCTGATTTCAATTCAGAGTTTCCTTCTCCTAGACTGGTTGCACAGATCCAAGCTGTCCTACAGATGTGCTGAGTTGTGAGGGCTGGTATCAAACGGGGAACCTTGTGGTTCCTTGGCAGATGCTCTAACCAACTGGACTTAAACAGCAAGGGAGTCTATCCCCTCTCATTAGCACTAGAGACCAGGGAGATTGTTTTTGCATCTGAGGTAGAGTACCACCCTACCATCAGCTCCCTACTTTATTGCATAGATCCATGCTACCCATGCACTGAGTTGGTGAGGGCTGGTATCAAACCCAGAACCTTGTGGTTCCTAGGCAGATGCTCTACCAACTGGCCTAAACCAGCAAGGGAGTTTATCCCCTTTTCACTAGCCATAGAAAACATGGAAATTGTTTTTTGCCTCTGAGGTGGAGCACCACACACCTACCATCAATTTGCTACTTACTACATAGATCCATCTATGCTACTCATGTGCTGAGTTGGCAAAGGCCGGTATTGAACCGGGAACCTTATGGTTCCTTGGCAGATGCTCTACCAACAGCTAAACTGGTGGAATTTTCGGACCATATGACCTTTAGGCACCCCTTTTGCAATCTCATTTCATAAGGACATTTTTTTTACTTACACCTTCAAAATCCGGTTATTTGTTAGGGGTTAGGGTTAGGGTTAGGGGTTAGTTTTATAATTAAAAAAAAAAACTCTAAAAATCGTCTGTTTAACAAACAAACCAGATGCTGATGGTGTAATGAAAAAAATGTCCTTATGAAATTTGATCGCAAAAGGGGTGCCTAAAGGTCATATGGTCCGAATTTTCAATGTGTCAAATCTAAGGTTCTTTCTTTATCAATTAGAGCTTCTCGTATTTATTTTTACACTTGGCTTGATAAGAAGGTTACTACAAATTGATTACGCACTGATTTTTCTCAAGGCTTGAGCAATTATTTTAAATATGTTTAAAGGTTTTGACGCTGTATAACATAAATGACTTCTTGATGGAAGGGTTTACTCCACTATATAATACTACCAGAAGCGGCTACGTGGCGTCGTTTAGGTAGAGTGGGGTGCAAAAGAGTTAGTCTCACAGATCCATTATTACTGAATCAAGAGTTGGATCTTCGCAGGATGCCCCATTAAAATCCCTACCTGAAAATGACCTTGTGTTGATCCGGCCTGATAGTGTGTCAGGAAAAAGAAAAAAGGTGCACAGACACACTGAAAAGAAAAATTAATGTCTCCTATTAAAAATATTAAATGCAAAAAAAATCCATGCTGTTTGAATTTTTTTTTTAAATTATCTTCACGAATATAAACAAAATCTTCATTATTTTTGCTCATAAATCAAGATCTGGTGATAGTGAACATGTATATATATTTATATTGTCATTAATTGTTTTATTTTTGTAGTTTTCTCAGGACATACACACACAAACTGTCCTTTATATATGTACTAGAAGTGGTTACACAGCGTCACCTGGATAGAGGGAGGGCAAAAAAAGTTAGTCTTGCAGATCCATTATTACTGAATTGTGAGTTGGATCATTGCAGGATGCCCCATTAAATCCCTACGTAAAAAAACTTTGCGTTGTTATGGACTGTAGGGTGTCAGAAAGTAAAGTGCACAGACACACTAAAAAGAAAAATTAATGTCTCCTATTTAAAATATTAAATGCAAAAAAAAAAAAAAAAAAAAAATACCCTGTTACTATTTAAATTATATTTTTCGATTATCTTCACAATATAAATCAAATCTTCATTATTTTTGCTCATAAAGCAAGATTGGTGATAGTAAATGTGTATATAAATTTACTTTGTCGTTAATTGTTTATTTATTATAGTTTCCTCCGAACATACATACATACACAACCAACTGCCCTTTATATCTGTACTAGAAATGGCTGCCCAGCATCACTCTGGGTAAGAGGGGGGGGGAACACTGGGTGTATTGATATGTTTACTTTTGAGATTTACAAATGCTGAACATTTTAAAGAATTTCAATGCTATTTCTAGGTATATATTGATTTTTAAATATCTTTGAATCTAAATCAAGTCTTCACAATTTTTGCGCAAAAAGTAAAAACTGTGAATATTTACTTTGTAATTAATTCCTTTTATTTTCATAGTTTTCTCCGGCACATACACACACACACACACAATACCCACATGAACACAATGTCCTTATATGTGTACTAGAAGCGTCTACCCAGCATTGCTGGGTAGGGAGGGATCAAAAGAAACTTTAATTGCAGATCCTTGATTGTTTTCATTTTCTATAAATTGATTTGCACAAAAAGCAGCTCTGGTGATAGTTGAATTGCATATATATTACTTTGTTCATTATTGTTTTATTTTTGTATTTTCCTCTGGACATACATACGACTATAGACACTAACTGTTCTTATATATGTACTATGAAACAGCTACCCGGCATTGCCAGAGGTAAAGTGGTGGATAAAAAAGTTAGTCTGCACAGATCCATTAATATGTTTTGTGATCTTCCATAATTGATTTGTTTATGTTTTTAATCAATAAAGCCAATAATGACTTTCCCTTCTCTTACATTTCAATCCTAATTTTTACATATCTTTATGACTATATAATAATTTCATGTATTTTGCATGAAAAGCGAAAGCTCTGGTGATCGTATAATGTCATATATATATATTCAGTTTGTCAATCTGGATAGAGAGAGGGCAAAAAAAGTTAGTCTTGCAGATCCATTTTATTGAATTGTGAGTTGGATCCTCACCGGATGCCCCATTAAAATCCCTACGTAAAAAGATGCTTTCATTGATCCGAACCTGTTTATGGGGTCAGAAAAAAAAGTGCACAGACACCCTGAAAAGAAAGATTAATGTCTCCTATTTAAAAATATTAATGGCAAAAAAAAAAAGTTCCATGCTGTTACTATTTTAAATTTTATTGTTAATTTTCAAAAGCAAGATCTGGTGATAGGTGATATGTAATTATGCATTTTTGATATATATCCTATCTATCTAATACCACGTCTGCTATTTCTGATCTCTGTCACACGTCCCATGTCTAGTGTTAATGGTTAACAAGCTAGTCTCAATCCATCTATTGAATAGTCCCGCTAGATGCCCCATATATAACCTTGTGTCACATCTTACCCTGGTGGATGGTTGGGTAAATACCTACCTCTGATAGTTTATTAATACCTACTTTTAGATATAGGTGTTCACATTGTGGTGTAATGGAACTAGGGCCATAAATCCCCCCGGCATGCACAAAAACCCTTGTGTACATCTTACCCATGGTGATGGGTTGGGTATAATACCCTCTCTGATAGTTGACTTATACCTACATTTAGATATGGGGTCACATTGTGGTGTAATAACTAGGGCCATAATCCCTCCGATGCAACCAAAAAACATTCTTGTTTTGAAAGTGATATGCAGTTAAACACAATACTGTAACTAGATCGTGAAAGAAAATTTTCTGCCCGGGGGTCGAAAGAAGACTCAACAATCAGGCAAGGGTCAGTTGGCCAAAACTGTGGAAATCAGAGGCCGTGTTCCAAGCCATAGAGACAAACTCTGGAACCTCAGAGAGTATCTAAGGCAAGCTCACAGTCTAGTGTAATAGTTCTCACTTTCATGACCTTGGCAAAGCATCAAGAACTTCCAAATTTTGCTCATGTACAAAATCATTTTTGAACCAGAGTTGGTAGTACCTGTTAGGTCTCATCTATGGGTTAATAGAAAAAAATGGTTAAAAAAAATATTTGTGTGTGTTTAAAAAAATAATTGCGTTTTAAAAATATTAGAATGTGGTGGTTTGAGGGATTTTATTGGCTTGTGGACGTTTTGACATCCATTACCACTACTACCATATGTACACAAAAATATTTTGAAGCCAGAGTGGTAGTACCTGTTAGGTCTCATCTATGGGTTAAATAGAAAAAATGATTTAAAAAAAATGTGTTTAAAAAATAATTGTGTTTTAAAATTAGAAGTGGTGGTTCGAAGGGATTTTATTGGCTTGTGGGACGTTTTTGACATCCATACACTACTTACATACCTTCTGTTAATTATGATAATTTCAAGTTTAATGATTTTGCATCCAAATTCCGAATAGCCGTGAAAACATCATATTTGGCATAGCATCAATCGTGAACTCCATCAGAATGACTGCCCAAGTCCTACGACTGGGCATGGCAACAAGGCCGGACGCAAGAGTAAGCTCACAGGCACATGCACAACAAATAAAACAGTGTTGCTGATAACCACAGGAACAGTTTCTCCAACACTTTGGAGTTTTTACTTTGGAGGGATCACCATCTATCTTGACTGTGCTTCATGTGAAATTCATTTGGAGGTTGCTTGCTTCCTATATAACTTACTTGAATCTCAAGTGAACTATTTATACTTGTATAAAACATTTTTGGGATTTTGACTACTCTCATCTAAAATATTTTCTCTGGGACTCATATAAAACCTATTTGAATCTTGACTGTTTCATATAAAACTTATTTGTATCTTGAGTGTCTCGTGTAAAACTTATTTGAATCTCGAGTGTCATATAAATTTATTTCCATTCTAGACTGTGCCTCATGTAAAACAAATTTGAATCTTGTCCATGTAAAACTTTTTCCTTCAAGATTGTGCCTCAATAAAACATATTTGAATCTTGAGTGTCTCATGTAAACCTTATTTGAATTTTGAGTGAAACCTCATGTAAACATTTCAAATTTGGTATGCCCTCATAGATAAATTATTAGGGATCTTGAGTGTGGCCTCATGTAAAATATTTTCAATTTTGAGTATACCTCATGTAAAAATTATTAGGAATCTTGAGTGGTGCCTCATGTAAAATATTTGAATTTTGAGTATACCTCATGTAAAAATTATTAGGATCTTGGAGTGTGGCCCATGTAAAATTTTCAATTTGAGTATACCTCATGTAAAATTATTAGGATCTTGAGAGTGCCTCATGTAAATATTTGAAATTTGAGTTATACCCCATGTAAAATTATTAGGATCTGAGTGTGCCTCATGTAAATATTTGAATTTTGAGTATACCTCATGTAAAAAATTATTAGGATTCTTGAGTGTGCCTCATGTAAAATATTTGAATTTTTGAGTATACCTCATGTAAAAATTATTAGGATCTGAGTGGTGCCTCATGTAAAATATTTGAATTTTTGAGTATACCTCATGTAAAATTATTAGGATCTTGAGTGTGCTCATGTAAAAATATTTGAATTTTGAGTATAACCTCATGTAAAAATATTAGGATCTTGGATGTGCCTCAAAATGTAAAAATATTGAATTGGTATAACTCATGTAAAAATTATTAGGATCTTAATATGCTTAATATGTAAATGCCCAGATCATGAAATTGTTCTTAGTCAGACCAAGGATCCACATTCTTGACTGTACCTCTCCATTGTACCAATGAATCTAGTGTACATCTTGTAGAATATTTCAAGGAAGTAGATGTTTAAGTAAATGCAATATAAATTTAAAATAAGATATATTATTCAAAATAAAGTTTTAAAAATGAATAGTCTAAAAAAATTAATATTTCTGATTTTTTTTTTATTTTTATCAGGAAATCCATGGAACCTGACTGATCCAAAATTTGAATTTCCGACTTGATGATACTGTTTGTGATTACAGCTAAAACAAAAATGATTTCCCTTCTTTCCTAAGAATTACCATATTTAGTCGGTTTCCTCGGGCTCGAGACTAGAAAGCCAACACAGTAATGCTTTTTGAATGGTTTTCCGAGCCGTGCTGATTTTGAGAAACGATATATTCTGCCGGTGGATTCTTCGTAACTATTGTGAGAGGCTGGCCGAGAAGTTGTTAGATCTTTTTGGTAAGATGCTTGATTAGACTGTAAAGAATTTTTGGTACATATTGCATAAATGCGTCCTAGCCACCTGCCCTAAAAACGCTAAGCGGTGCCTGCTCAAAATCCAACCCACACTACTATTGAACACCCTAGCTTAAAATAAAATGAACAATACCGAAAAAAAAAAGATATTTTGAGGGGGTGGGCGCATTTGAGGCCTTTTTCCTGGAAAAGTTAATGTGATATGAAAGCGATATCTTAAACCCCCACCCACTCCACCAGTCTTTTCTTGGCAAGTAATGTAAATATCTTAATCCCCACCCACATTTAAGATATTCTTTTAAGCAGTTTGAAGGTATTTTTATCAACAATAAATTTTTTTAGTGGTTTGAGGGCGTTAAAAGTAACTACCCCAGGTTTTTTTATCGACAAGTAAATGTAAACATTTTACCCCCTCCCCCTTTAAATATCTTTTTTCAGTATTTTCATTTTAATTAAAAACAATTGTCCCAAATTTTAAAATAAATACAACCGAGTTTCAAATGAAAAAAATAAATACATTATTAAACGAAAACCTAGGGAGTTCAGTAGTAGCGTGGGTTGGATTTTGAGCAGGCACCGCTTAGCGTTTTTTAAGGGCAGGAGGCCAGGACGCATTTATGCGATAATACCCAAATTTTTAACCTTTAAATAATAAAGTTGTTAAATAATAAAGACTATAAAAAATGACTAAACTAAAGATTAATCTATATGAACTAGCTGAAGTAGGGTAAGAGGTCAAGGACTTTGGGGTCATAGACATGATAAGACTACAGACAAAAATAAATCTCTTCTAATTTATTCATTTCTCTAAACAATGTCCATTTTAAATTTTTGTTATTAATTAAGAATTTACAAGTTTTTAAAAAAATTAGTTTGAATTTTTTTAATTTTAAATTTTAGACTTATAAGTTTTTTTAAATTTTTTATCTAATTTGTTAAAATCATAACCAGTAATTCTTACAATAAAAGAATAATACACATAAAAGAAAGGATATTACCAATTATGTAATTATAATATAATATATATATATATAAATAGTAGTTGTAAAAAAAGAGTTTTTCTCTCCCACAGTTTTAGTGTTTCTAGGATAGTAGTTCTAAGGAGAGAACAAATTAAATTAATTGTGATTAATATATATATATATATATATATATATATATATATATATATATAAGATTTTTGGGATGTGTTTTTTTTTTTAGAAGCATTGTTGACAAAAGTATATATTATATTTTTGCTTGAAGGCAACTACAATGCATGTATCGCAATAAAATTCGATACTTTTTTTATATAGAAAGTGAACTTGACAAGTGTAATCCCAGCAAAGGATCGCTCTACACACTGAGCGATCCTTTGCCGGGATTACACTGTGTCAAGTTCATTTTCTATATAAAAAAGTATTTTGAATTTATGCGATACATGCATTGTAGTTGCCTTCAAGCAAAAAATAATATATATATATATATAATATATATATCTATATATATATGTATTTCTAAACTCAGCCAGTATGAAAAAAAAACTAGATAACTCAGTTTTTACAATAAAAAAAATTTTCAAACTGAATATCTGAGGAAAATATTTTTTAAATACAATTTTGCTCTTTTGTACTGAAAATGCTGCGACTTGCAGTTGAAATAAATTATTACATGAGCAAATTTTTATTGCTTTTGTTCCTTCATAGTCAGAGCTCAATGTGTCTTGTTCCAGGTGTGTGAATGGACAGAGCAATATGTAAATTTATGAAAGGAACAAAAGCAAAAAATTTGCTTCAGTAATAATTTAAATTTCATTCTGGCAAGTCGCGCATTTCAGACAAAAGAGCAAAATTGTATTTAAAAAATATTTTTCCTCAGATATCAGTTGAAATTTTTTTTATTGTAAAACTGAGTTATCTAGTTTTTTCATACTGGCTGAAGTTTTGAAATATATATATATATATATATATATAATATATATATATATATATATATTTTGCTTGAAAGGCACTACAATGCATGTATCAGCATAAAAATTCAATACTTTTTTATTATAGAAAATGAACTGACAAGTGTAATCCCGGCAAAGGATCGCTCAGTGTGTGAGCGATCCTTTGCTGGGAATTACACTTGTCAAGTTCATTTTCTATATAAAAGTTCGAATTTATGCGATACATTCTTGTAGTTCCTTCAAGCAAAAATATAATATATAGACTTTTGTCACAAATGCTTCTAAACAAAAAAAACATCCTAAAAATCTTATATATATATATATATATATATAATATAATATATATATATTAATCACAATTAATTTTAATTAGTTCTCCTTAGAACTACTATCCTAGAACACTAAAACTGTGAGAGAAAACTTTTTTTTACAACTATATATTATATATATATATATTTATATATATATTAACATAAATTGGTAAAATCCTTTCTTTATGTGTATTTATTCTTTTATTGTAAGAATTACTGGTTATGATTTAGACAAATTAGAATAAAAAATTTAAAAAACTTTAAAGTTAAATTTAAAAATTAAAAAATCAAACTAATTTTTTTTAAAAAACTTGTAAATTCTTAATTTAATAACAAAAAATTAAAATGGACATTGTTTAGAGAAATGAATAAATTAGAAAAGATTTATTTTTGTCTGTTGTCTTATCATGTCTAATGACCAAAGTCTTGACCTCCTTACCTACTTCAGCTAGTTCATATAGATTATCTTAGTTTAGTCATTTTTTAGTCTTTATTATTTACAACTTAATTATTTAAAGGTTAAAAAATTTGGGTATTATCGCATAAATGCGTCCTGGCTCCTGCCCTAAAAAACGCCTAAGCGGCTGCCTGCTCAAAATCCAACCCACGCTACTACTGAACTCCCTAGCTGTTTTTGTTTAATAATGTATTTATTTTTTCATTATTGAAACTCGTTGTATTATTTTAAAATTTGGGACAATTGTTTTTAATTAAAATGACATAACTGAAAAAAAGATTTTTAAAGGGGAGGGGGTAAATGTTTTACATTTACTTGTCGATAAAAAACCCTGGGGTAGGTTACTTTTAACGCCCTCAAACCACTAAAAAAATTATTTGTTGATAAAATACCTTCAAACTGCTAAAAGATATTTAAAATTGGGGTGGGGATTAAGATAGTTTACATTTCTTGCCAAGAAAGACTGGTGGAAAGTGGGGGTGGGGGTTTAAGATATCGCTTTCATATCACATTAACTTTCAAGGAAAAATGCCTTCAAATGCCTCCACCCCCTCAAAATATCTTTTTTTTTTTCGTATTTCATTTTATTTTAAGCAGGTGTTCAATAGTAGTGTGGGGTTGGATTTTGAGCAGGCACCGCTTAGCGTTTTTTTAGGGCAGGTGGCTGGCGCATTTTATGCAATATGTACCAAAAATCTTTACAGTCTATCAAGCATCTTTTTAACCAAAAGATCTAACAACTTCTTTCGGCCAGCCCTCACAATAGTTACGAGAATCCACGGCAGACGATATCGTTTCTCAAAATCAGCAGGCCGGCAAACCATTCAAAAAGCATTTACTGTGTTGCTTTCTAGTCTCGAAGCCCGAGGAACCGACTAATATGGTAATTCTCAGGAAGAAGGGAAATTCATTTTTGTTTTTTACTGTAATCACAACAGTATCATCAAGTCGGAAATTCTTTTTGGATCAGTCAGGTTTTCCAATGGGATTTCCTGATAAAAATAAAAAAAAATCAGAACAATATTAATTTTTTTAGCCTATTCATTTTTAAAACTTTATTTGGAATAAATATATCTTATTAAATTTATCTTGCAAATTTACTTAAACCATCTACTCTTGAAAAATTCTACAAGATGTACACTAGATTCAATTGGTACAATGGAGAGGTACGTCAAGAATGTGGATCCTTGGTCTGAACTAAGAAAAATTTCATATCTGGGCATTTTACATATTAGCATATTAAGATCCTAATAAATTTTTACATGAGTTATACTCAAAATTTCAATCTTTTACATGAGGCACACTAAAGATCCTAATAATTTTTACATGGGTATACTCAAAATCAAATATTTTTACATGAGGCACAACTCAAGATCCTAATAATTTTTACATGAGGTATACTCAAAAATTCAAATATTTTTACATGAGGCACACCCCAGATCCTAATAATTTTTAACAATAGGTATACTCAAATTCAAGATATTTACATGAGGCCACACTCAGATC
>CM042168.1:19429192-19491692 GCA_023376005.1 Doryteuthis pealeii
GCAGATATTAAATTTTAATTAATAAAATATTAGATTAGATTAGGAAAGGCTAAGAAACTAAATTAAGAATGCAGTAAAGAAGATGTGAAACAGAGGGTGGTATAATGGAAAATAGAACAACTGAAACTACTCTTCCCATCCACTCCCATCTTTCATTGCTTAATTCCTGGTTTAACTATTTAGTTAAAATAGGAAGTAAAGAATGAATACAATTATTTCTTCTTGTTAATGGATTTTTTTAAAATTTATCTCTGAGATTTTTGCTCAATTCATTAAGATAAACCAAACAATTAGAATCAATAATACTAAGCACATATTTATTAAAATTAGAATTAGGCCTTTTGTTGTATATATAAATTACAATTGCATGTTATTAGTATGTGATATGGCCAAACAGTATTAATAATGTAAGACAATTTATTAATAATTGAGTTTTAAATAAAATAAAATTATAGGAATGTGAGTAAAACAACGAAGGCATTTGTGACTTGAGTAGGATTAGTTTCAGTTACAAAGCAGACACACAATCACATTTTAAGATACTATATATATATATATATATATATATATATATATATATAATTAATATATATAACAATTTGTTATAAAAAGTTAAAAGTTAATTTTCTTCTAGGGACTAGTGGTTTCAACCTTTCTTTACCATGAACCTCATTTTTGGGGGCACCCCCCACACACACCTACTAGCCATTTTACAGAAAAAGACTACTTTATTTTCACTAATAAAAAAGTTAAGGAATTGCCATCAAAAATCAAAAGGAAATAGTAAACGGTTATGCTTTTGTGTAAGGGACGAATTCCCCTGCAAGAAAGTTGGGTTCTTTAACGAAGACATTAAAGATACAGACTAGCGAGGTTAGTCATAGCAGCTAGTCTTGATAACAGAGTATTCATTACTGTTGTTTGAGAATTCATGTTCATTCTATATTTACATCCACTTGACAGAGATAGACAGACAGACAGAGACAAGACAGACATCAGACAGACAAACAGGACAGACAGGGACAGCGTTTATTACCAGACAATAGAGATAAGACAGACAGACTGACAGAGCAAAGACAGACAGATATTCCAGATTCAATGTTGTTTTTGATAAACTCAGTCAGGATTTTTTATTCTTGAAGGTTAAAATTAATTTATTGTAAATAAACAATTAAATTCTTTAGAGAATTTATTATAATAAACATAATTCTCTTTTTGACCTTTGTCAGGAGTGAGTGAGTGAGTGAGTGTGTGTGTGTGTGTGTGTATGTGTAGAGAGAGAGAGAGAGAGAGCGGGAGAAAGTGAGAGAGAGAGAGAGAGAGAAAGTGGGGTTTGATATTCAATATGAAAACAGACATCTGAGAAAAGATGGGTGGTTTACGTACACTGGTGTTGCTCCTTCCGTCTGCAAAAGACGATGGAATAGTGTCCAAAAATCTTTTTTGAACTATGTAGCCTGGCAGGTTGATATGGAGGATGTGCGGGTTGCACAAGCAGCAGATTGCCATCTCTCCACATTGTTGCCTGTAGTCCAAAGAAAGGTAGGAGACCAGTGCAGTTTGGCAACAGGAGTGTTGCAGGAGTTGCTGTGTAGCACTTGAAGTTCAGTGTGACTCCATATAAGAGACTCCGGATTTGTTTTCAGGTTTACTCAGGCAGCGATGGTTTGTAATAACTCTGGTAAATAATTTATTATAAACCATTTTAAGATTAATACTAACATTTATATATATACATATATATATATATATATTTATAAACAGAAGGGTATTATGTTTCCAGAAACAGGAAGAGGGAAGTGAAAATACTCATGTAATATATATATACACACATGTAAGAATTCATTTTCATATTATCAATCAAAGCCTGAAGAAGATACCAGAAGATCTGAAACACGTGTTGCATATGTAAGATAAAAAGAAAAAAACATTTTTTTCTGAAAACATAATACATTTTGCGGACCTTCTTATTTATAAAATATTGAATTTTCTCCCGTTGGAACCAGAACAACATTTTATATATATATATAGAGAGAGAGAGAGTAGTCAAATGGTTTGACTACTGGTTTTTAAGATCTCAACCATTTGACTCATCTGATGATTGCATAACCATGAAACTTTAAGTTATGAGTCCAAATCATCCATAATACCATTACAATTGATTATAAATCTGCTCTGCTTTATTAGCTTTGAGCACCTTTTCATGCTAATACTTTTCTCATTCATTCTCTATTCATTATATATATATATATATATATATTATATATATATATATATATATATATATCAAATATGTATTTAAGCCTATTCTGATCTATGTATCTATCTCAGTCCGTTATTATCTATATATCTATCAATCTATCACAGTTTTTCAGATTTATATCAGTCTATTCAGATATAGCTATCTATTTATCTAGATAAATTTCTTTTTGGTGTGTGGGTGTGTGCCACTGCATATATTTTAATTGTGTTGTCATATTTGAAGTCAGGTTTCTTCCGCACAGACAATGCCCAGGTATCCCTGCTTGTAAGTATTGATATTGTTGTCAAGTTGTATAATTTATTTGAAATCTTTTTTTTTTCTTCTTTTTTTTTTAGATTTCCTGGACAGGATGTAATAATAATCAGCAAACATGACTAGACCAGGATGACGAAGAAATGTCCATAATGCGCTAGGAGACACAGCCGAACCGAAGAAAAAAAAAGCCCCAAAAGAATTAGTATCAAGAGAACCACAAAGATAAAAAAAACTGATGATGAAACAAAATAAAAGGGACCACCATTTTAACATGTATGCAAATATATTTATCTAAAATTTTGGCAGCAGTATTGAGTAAACTTTTCAAGCTTAATGATAACCCATTAAAATATCTTTATGATAACCATTAAAGTTTGATTAGGACCATAAAAAATTTAATGACCCAATAATTTTTTTTTTTTTAAATATCAACCCGTTAAATTTTGATGTCAGCCCATTGAATTTTTGTGGGAACCCATTAAAATTTAACAACCCATTAAGTTTTTTTTTTTTGTCACTCCATTAAATTTTTATGTCAACCCATTAAATTTTTGATGAGGACCACTTAAAATAAATAAACTGACACAGGGTCGAATCTTTATGATCGATGAATGAAGGTAGGGAAAAGGAGCACCCTTAAAAAGAATGATAATCCTCAGCATACACAACTCAATAGCCATTGCTAGTTGGTTCATTTTTCATTGAGTGCTCCACAAATGGTGGCCTTGTGCCAAAGTTGGGACAGCCCAACGCATATTTGCAGGTAACACATGATAAATAATTCACAACCCTTCAGACCTATAAGGCTAATATTTTGGGCTCATTGTTATTTTTACTATACATGATAAGCCCAGTATTTCAGACATAGAGAAAGATCATTCGGATATTGATATTAAAAGGCTTAATGTAGCAGCCATTCACAGCCTTTTTTTTTAATGGAATGATGGGATTGATTTAAAGAGAGATGTTTGCACCAGGAGCAAAGTTTGAATGTGTTTTGTACTTCTTTCTTTTCTTTTTTTCTTTGTTTTTGGGTGAATTTTGTGAGCTCAGGGGCAAAGAGACTAAGGGCTTTGAAGGGTTAAGAATTTTAATGATGACCCATTAAAATTTGATTAGGACCCATTGATTTTTTAAAAATTGCAGCCCATTTAATTTTTTTAATTATCCCGTTAAAATTTGATGCCAACCCATTAAATTTTTATGGGGACACACTTATTTTGTTGACAACCCATTAAAATTTTATGACAAACCATTAAAATCTTAAAAGTAACCCATTAAAAATATATTTGGAAATTGAACAGTGAAACAATGTTTTTTTGGACTTGAATTGGAGAATTCTGAAAACTTGCTAACCACGTGACCAAGCATCTTAACAGTTCGAGTTTTAAGCTGAGTCTTTCTGTTAAAACATTATTAATTGTTGTCAGGTATTTTGTAATTATTCATAACAAGGAAAGAAATCTATGCAGAAGTTTTCTTTTTTTTTTTTTAATGCTACCTCTGTCCCATAATAATTTGTACATTTAGTGAATGAAATTTATATGGAAATGTAATAACTATCATTGGACAGAGTTAGTTCATGGGTGTCTCTGTCCCATAAAAGTTGTTACATTTGGTGTATGAAACTTATATGCAAATGTATCAACTATTACGGGACAGAAAGAATAAATTTTATTCTGTCCCATAAAAGTTGTTACATTTGGTGTATGAAATTTATATGTAAATGTATCAACTATTATGGGACAGAAGAAATAAAACTTCTCTGTCCCATAATAGTTGTTACATTTGCACATAAATTTCCTACACCAAATGTAACAACCTTTATGGGACAGAATAAAAGTTTTATTCCTTCTGTCCCATAATAGTTGATACATTTTAGTATATGAAATTTATAGGCAAGTGTAATAAGTATTATGGGACAGAAGGAATAAAACTTTTATCACTGTCCCATAAAGGTTATTACATTTGGTGTATGAAATTTATATGCAAGTGTATCAACTATTGTTGGACAGAGCTAGTCTTGTTTTTACGTAAATCTACAAAAAGTCCTTGGAGGCTGAAAATTCTTTTAAATAAAATATATTTGCTGTTTAATGCATGTTTGAAAATATATCAGGCTGTGGCTAGGGGGAGGTCCAATACATTTTTAATGGCCATCTTCTTTTTTTTTTTTTTCCCACATGACATTTCTTCGTTCCCACCTTTTCCTACATCTGCTGCTGATGCTGCTGTTGGCGTTAATTATTTCGCCACTACTGCAACTTTTAACATAGAGAGAGAGCAGGGAATTTTACCAAAAAAAAAAAACATTTTGAAAAAAAGCGAACAATTTTACATTATAAAAACAAAGAATAATTATTATGGCTTTAAAAAAAAAATGCTGAAAAAGGAAAAAAAGAGCCTCACATAATTAAAATTACGATAAACATTCGGAAAACTGATGAAGTTTAAAGACGAACGACAGAAAAGAAAAAAAATGTCCGTCTGTCAATTTTTTCTCCTTGTTTTGTGGGGTATGTTTTGTTTTGTTTTCTTTTTTGTTTATTTTTTTTTTTTTTTCCCAAATTTATCGTTTTGTTGACAATCGAAAACAGAAGTGATTCTGTATTATCCAGATTTGAAAATAAAAAGAATAAAATGAAGAAAAAAAGGCATATATATATATATATATATATATATATATATATATATGTATATATATATATATATATATATATATATATATGTATGAGAAGAAAATATTTTAAAAATATAACAAAAATATAACAAACACAGGATGTTATGATCAGGATAAACAATTTTATGTGTCAATACTTAAGTATTTTGGTATTATACCATCTTCAGGACACTGTTACTTAACAGTGTCCTGAAGATGGTATAATATACCGAAATTCTTAAGTATTGACATATCAAATTGTTTCCCCTGATCATAACATCCTGTGTTTTTTTATATTTTTTAAATATTTTCTTCTCATATTGTCGATTAATTTCCTCACCATATTTCCATATATATGTATATATATATATATATGTATATATTTATATGTATACATATATATATATATGTATATGCATATATATATATATATATATATATATATGTATATATATATGTATATATATAAATTTATATGTATACATATATATATGTATATATATATGCATATGATATATATATGCATATGACATATATATATATATATATATATATATATAATTCATTTGCTTGATATCTAAGTTTTCATTTGCTGGAGAAGAAAAGTTGAGTAAAAATATTAGTGTTCATTTTTGTTTGTTTTATTAAATTTATTTGCAACGCTTTTACAGACAATGAATTTTTAAAATCAGAAAATGGGGTATATTCATATATATATATATATATATATGTATATATATATATATCACCCTCCGCACGAGCAGGCTGTGGTCAATTTCTTAAGTGGAGGAGACGAAGGTGAAATACCCCTTTGTTGGTTATTTAATGCCAAAGTGATACTATCAAATCTATATCTGGTAGGATGGGTGGGGGGTTCATACCTTTCCCAAGGGTATTAATCTGAAAGTGAATGTAATAGTGTGACTGGAGTTTGAACTCACTTACTACAATGTCACTGGTCTGCATGTTAGCCACTACACACTGGAGACTTGCCAGTTGCTAAATACCTTAATTCTTAATAAGAGAATAAGAGCACACATTCATCATCATCATCATCATGTCGCACAAATAACATGGATATCCATGACAATCTCTCACCAACCTTCCCTATCATTCATTGCCTCTGGGAGGTCTTCTGTGCGACAACTAGCATCCTCGCATAGTTGGTCAATGTAGGTCCTTGGTAGACATGTGTTGGCTTCCACAGGAGAACGTCGCTTATGAGCTCGTCCTTGCTTCTCCAGCAGTGTCCAGCATGCCTAGTCCGTCTCACTCTGATGGTTTGTGAGATGGTGGGCAGGTGGCCATACTGCTGCTTCCTTGTGGGGTGCTGTTTCCGCGATTTGTTCAGGACTGCATGCAGCATTCTTATGCAGCTCCCATCTAGCTTATTTTCAAGGCGCTTCGTTAGGGTCCAAGTGGTGCAGCCATGCAGCAGTACTGATATAACCACAGCCTGGAAGAATTATCGCTTTAACTTGTCAGTGAGATCGGATTTCCATATGACTGATAATCTGTTTGTGGCCAACCATGCCTTTCCTATTCGTGTATTAACATCGCTTTCAGTGGATGAGATATTACTACCTAGGTATGTGAATTGTTCTACTGGCTTAAGAGGCTTACTATCAAGTGTGGAGATGTCTCCTTTCTTTTTGAAACTCATGAACTCAGTTTTATCGGAATTTACATTGAGCTCTGTAAATTATGACAATTGAAAGACTATTATGTCATAAGGAAGATATCTTCACTCAATCTTTGGATTTTATATATATATTTATATATATATATATATATATATATATATATATATATAGTGATTTTTTATTAAAATTAGAGGAAGGAAAATATAGTGCTTGATTACAATTGTAAGAGCTGTATTTATTATATTCTTTACATTACTGGCAGATTATTACCGTCTTTAAATATGATGCTTTGAAACCGACGATAATAATCTGCCAGTAATGTATAGAATATAATATATATATATATATATATATAGGTTTAGCTCTGTTGGTGGAGTATCCGCCTCAAAACCACAAGGTTCTGTGTTCAATATCAGACCTTGCCAACTCAGTGCATGGGTAGCACACATTCTGTGTATTAAAGTGGGAAGCTTACGGTAGGTGTGGCGCTCTACCTTAGACGCAAAAACAATCTCTTTGATCTAGTGCTAGAAAAAAGAGGATAGATACCCTTACTGTCTGGCTGATATTGACAATAAGCTACTCCACCTATTCACTTACTTTTATATATATATATATATATATATATATATATATATATATATATATAATCCAAAAGTCCAGAGAAGAAATCTTCTTTACGACACAAGAGTTTTATTTAAACAAAACCAAGTCGCAGTTTGAGAGCTCAATGTGTGCTCTTAATGTTAGAGTCACAGAGCAAATATATGAGTAAAGAAATTACAAAAGACTTAGAGATTTAGCATTATAGTCTATTTCAGGGAGCTTAGACAAATAGTCTAAATCTCTCGACTCATCAGATGCGAATGATGAAATTTTTTTATTACTTTAAAGGCATTTGAAAACAGATTTTTATTTATATATTTTTTTGTCTAAGCTCCCTGAAATAGACTATAATGCTAAATCTCTAAGTCTTTTGTTATTTCTTTACTCATATATATATATATATATATATATATATATATATATATATTTGGAAAAAGAAAATGACTCATCAGAAAAAAAGAAGAAAAAACGAGAATTAAGACAAAAGAAACCAAATGAGTCATAAGAACAAAAAAAATATTGAAAGGTGCTCAATATCTACATAGAGATGGTTTAGAGAACCGAATAGAAGTTAACTACCCGGATTTCGCCAAAAAGGATCTGCAGGAAAAATATATATGACACTAGCAGGACCCATGGAATTTCCACAAAACAAAAATCAAGAGAAGCTATTTAAGCCAGAAACGATGATTTGCAATTTCATTATTTATAAATCCTACTGTTGTCTTTGCAATATATAATAGAAAAATAAAAGAGACAAAAACACGACTCGGAAAGAAAGTTGAGCTGGAAATTTGCCTGACGCTGGCTCACTAAAACATAGCATAAAATTAAGGCAGGAGGCCTGGATGACATAAAAAAGATTACCAAAATATCTTCCGTAATTCACAATTTCAATATTAAAAATAAAACAAACATGTACCTTCTTTTTTTCCATTCATTTTAATTTTAGTTTGGGCTTTTAAGTGACCCAAGACCATTTGGAATGTTTCATTTTAAAAATTGGGGGAAATAAAATGGGACAAATAAGAAATCTGAGATTAAGCAACACCAGATAATCTATATTCACATTTTTGCATTGCATCTTGGGCGATTTGGACAGTCTCATTTTTAAACAGAGGGTGTTGCAGGATAATAACGGACAGAAGATTTAGGAAAAATCATATTAATATATAGATATGATATAAAATAAGAATATATATGCAAATGAGAAAAGTTTGCAAGAAAAAGTGCTCAATGCCACTGAAGGCAGAGCAGGTATATGTTGGAATATTTTGTATATATAAGGTGTGCTCTAATTCCCCACCTGGATTTATAGACTAGCCAAGGTCACATGAGTTATTCTTGCAGCCAATCACTAGAAATACTGTGTGGCTGATACAATACTTAAACCCCCCACATTAGACATAATTCTAACTGCACTCCTTCAGGACGGACTTACAGGATTACCAGATCTTTACCAATACTCAGGACAGACTTACAGGATCACCAGATCTTTACCAATACCCAGGACTCTTTATCAAGGATCCAATTCCACTGGATAAGCGCTCTTGCTTAAGGGCTCCATGATGGCCCAAAAGATTCTAACATCCTGAAAAATATTAAATTTTGAAATCAAGGTCTGTTACTTTAACTCTAACAAAACTTCTCCATGGTTGTACCAACTTTTCTTTGGATTTTTTTACCCGTATGATAGGATATTTCAAAGTTCACTATCTATTCAAATCAGACCTATTATTATTTTAATCTGAGTCCTTCTGTTCATTTATAATGAACTAACCATCAGTTTTTGTACTTTGCTTATGGTAGGATCACAGTGGTGGGAGAGCCGCTGTGAGTGGTTTAAAGTAGGAAAAGAGTTAAATTTCATGGGGTGTGCATAATCATCAGACAGAAAAGTGCCCAATCAAGATGTAAGTACATGTAACACTCATAGGCAGAAAATACAAACACACACCCACATACACACTTTTCTTCCCTTTCTTTCTTTCTAATAAAACCGGAATTGTCCATTATGTTAGTTTGATTTTTCGCTTTTTTTTTTAATATCAAATTCTCTCAAACAGCGAAAGTTGTGTGTTGGTATAATAAATACTGATACCAAAAACTAGATCTCTTACTTGCACCATTGTTTGAGGATATGGCATCAAATATCATCTACTAAAATGCACCAAAAATCATTGTTTTTGCAACATTTAGCCTTGAAATTTGTTAGAAAATTTAGCAGTTTCAATATTTAAAACAGAAAAAATTGTCATTTTAATCAAAACGAATAAAATATTATAACTAGAATTCAAATTAAAAATATGACCTCCATCATCACCGCCACCTCCATATTGCTACTTTTTACCTAATAATTAAACTGTAACAGTGATAACATTTTTAAGGATTGAAATCTATTTCCTCAAATGAAGGTAAAGTTTTGAAGAAAAATATATTGTGTGGTAATTCTTTATGTTAATTTGCAACTTTGGAGATGCTACAGTTCCAACATTGACCTACCCTATTATCCATTATTTAGCTGAGGTGACGACACTCATAAGAAATAGGAATTCGGCAGATAAGCAACAGTAGATAATCAGGATTTACATTTTTGCATTTCATCTTGGATGATTTGGATGTTCTCATTTTTGACCAGAGGGTGTTGCAAGATAGAAAAAATAAATCACTTTATCTATATTTGCTAAAAATGAAAAAAAAAACAAAAAAACCTTGTACAGATGATAAGACGATATAGCCAGGATATAAGAATGGAATGTGGGATCGAAAATTTTGCCATGCAAGTGATTATAAAGGGTAAAAGAGAAACAATGGAAGGAATAAACTTTAGGAAAAGGAGAATTAGAAGTACTTTGGAATACTGGAAGCGGACACCATCAAACAGAAAGGGATGAAAGAAAAGGAGAATTAGAAGTACTTTGGAATATTGGAAGCGGACACCATCAAACAGAAAGGGATGAAAGAAAAGGAGAATTAGAAGTACTTTGGAATATTGGAAGCGGACACCATCAAACAGAAAGGGATGAAAGAAAAGGAGAATTAGAAGTACTTTGGAATATTGGAAGCGGACACCATCAAACAGAAAGGGATGAAGGAAAAAGTAAGAAATGTGGACCGCAGAAGAACTAGAAAAACTTCTCAAAAACTACAACAGAAATTTCATCAAATTAATAAACACCTATTTTGATACATTTTTGTAAGATGATAATGGTCATACAATTAAGGAACACGAGTATTTATATAAAGATTAATATTATATTTATTCTTGGTAAGGCAACTAGTTTAGACTCAAAACCTGTGAGTGTGCAGCTAGGAACTTCATCCAATAAAATAAAATATACTTGCAACAAAACTATAAATCTATTAAACTCCGCTTAAGAAATTGACCATATGTTACATCCTACTCATGCTTTGTATAGGGTTTGTATATATATATATATATATATATATATATATATATATGATGGACTCTCCCGTCGATCGATGTAAGAGTGTTCATACAATTAACATCCACACAGTGATTTGTTTATAGTGGTGAAGGCTTGTGTTGGACCATCCACACTTTTTGACACAGTCGATAGGAAAGAATTGGTGCATCAAGGGTTGCCACAAACCCAATCAACGACCGACCTCAGGAATTTTGAATTCAGAGTTATCCCTCTCCTAGACTGGTTACCTACCCAAGGCTGAAGGGCCCAGTCTGCCCTACTATTTAACCCATAGCTGGGTTATATATATATATATATATATAGATAGATAGATAGATAGATAGATAGATTAGTACTTGTGTTCCTTAATTGCAACACCCTCTAGTTAAAAACGAGACCAACCAAATTATCCAAGATGAAAAGCAAAAATGTAAATCCTGCTTATCTGGTGTCGATTATCCGCTGACTTCTTATTTCTCATAATGCCGTCACCTCAGCTAAATAATGGACCATTCCGTTTTTACTGTCAAGAAAGAAAGGGAAGAAAAAGGACTTGCTACAGAGAAAAAATATAAAGAAAGAAAGAGCGTCGGAGAAAGATGGAGAGAGGGGTGAGCGCGCGGAAGCGATAACGCTAATCTGTTTCAATCAAACACAATGATAAGTTTAAAAGAAGGAAAGAAAGGGTGTGGTACATTTACATTTGTCAATAACTTTTTAGAAAAGTATATCTATTATTATACTAAAGCAGAGTGAACCAATGATTGTTTGCTAAAGGCTTTTTTCCTATTTAGTTTAATGATACAAAGTTAATATCAAAATATTCATCAGTTCTAGGATATGTTATATTTGAAAAAAGATCCATTTTAATTGGTTCTAATTAATCGTAATTTGCAATTAAGTAAAAAACTGACCCGTTTCTCACTCACTTTCTGTCTATCACTTTCCCCGTCTCTACGTATATTTTGATATGTTAGTTTCTCTATTTGAGTAAAGAGGGTGATTTAGAGAGTGTGAAATAGATTCACAAGCAACTAGCCCGTAGCTTAAATTAGGTCAAACGTTTCTTTTCTTAGATATCTTACAAAATGATTTTAATGTTGTTTTTTAAAACTCTCTGGACATATATTTTTTAAAAGTTTAATTCGCTTTGCAAGCTCACTTTTCCTTAATCCCAATTATCTACCCAGAGCTCAATGGGTGACACAACGAGTCACGTTTTGTCTAGTATATATGAGGTGTGCCTGAAAAGTAATGAAACTGTTGTCACAAACAATTCATCTAAAATCCAAACAACAAACTAAATGTTTTCTCCTCTAAAGTAGTCAACTAGCAGTCATCAAGAAAGTCTAATTTAATTTAAGAAAGTCTAGAAAGGAACAAGTCATTGTGTCCCGATTACGCATTGGTCACACAAGACTAATGCACTCCTATATACTCAAACAAAAACAACAACCACGCTGTGAAACATCTCAAACATCTTGCACTGTTAAACACTTAATCATAGAATCTGGGATTTTTGCTCACATCAGAAACCATTTTTAAAAAATTAAAATATGAAAGATCTATTTGAAAAAGTCAATATAGATGACATTCTGTCCTTTTTGAGAGAAATAAAATTATACCATAGAATATAAACATGAACCTGATCAATACCATACAAAACTGATCCTTCAACATGATCCCCAATGATGCTAACACATCGTTAAAACCATTAACTACAAAAGTATAAATCTAGCTACACAACATATATTATTTCTTACCTCTTAGTATGAAATAACCCCTGACTGATTGATATGCCATTAAAAACCACCAACCAACCATCTACATAAAAATGGCAGTGTTCATATATTTATTTTTTTTAAATGTATTTATTTCTAAACAGAATTAAAATCAACCTACAATCAGACCCCAAAATCAAAATCAACGTTCCCCAAATCCCCTACCAACACTAAACGACAACCATCCAATCTACATGCAATCCTCATCTCGACCAAAAACATCTACACAATAACTTACTTCATGGCAACTAAACATGCAACAAACCGAGGTGTTTAGTTTGTAAACATTTATTGGTAGATTACCCATTTACAGTACCACACACAAGCATCAAGATCCAACCTTCCCACCTTACCTGTAACAGCTCTAACATAATCAACTCCTGCACCAAATGTAATAACAGTGGATACAAAGGGGAAAACAACACCCCATTTAGGCTTAGATTCAACAGCCAAAAAGTAAGCATCCGCTAAAAATCACTCACCAATACCCAAACATTTCAATCAAGCATAACATAAACAATAATAATATCAAATGCATACTAACTGACACCAAATTCCCCTCAACACAAGCACGCAGACAAAAAGAAACTAAATGGATCCTTAAGTTTAACATACACAGATCAAGACTAAATTTAGACTTAGGAATGTTGAATGTATATAGATATTTTAATAACCAGTGATAACCAGTGATTTCAGACACACAGCACCTAGATCGACTTTGACAAGTATATGTCTGTTTCTGGCTTCACGCCCATACACCGATTGGGAAGCTTCTGTTGTTTACTGCCCTTTTTACACTTTGAGAATATGAGGGCAAATCTGGCAACTCCAGCTCTGTGCCATTTATTGAGGACTCCAGAAGTTTTCTGAAAATCCTTCCGTAAATGCAGGTTTGTGAATTCCACTTTGTGAAAGTTTAATCCAGTGGGACCAATGCGTAGCTCCAAAATTGATTGTGGTTACGTTTTTTTTTTCAATCCAGGAATCCTTCTCGAACTCGGGAACCTTCTTGTCGTAATCGAGAGCCATGGCGGAACTTTGAACCCAACCCTTTATTCAATCCAGGGGGTGTATCCTGTTCTCATCCCACTAACCATAGCTTTGTTAAACACGTAGGTGTTAAGCTGTGTTAATATTCCATGTTACTTCTGCCCCTGACCAGGATTGAACCTGTAGCCTAGAGATAACTGTCACTTAGAACTGTCATAACTCAAAGTCTTTATCCACTACGCTGTGCCCAACTGGAAGATTCCCGTGTTCGAAAAGAAATACCTGAAGAAGACCGGAGGGCACATCGGCTGAAACGTTGTACAGATAATAATAAAGATGAGAACAATAGTCCGAATAATCCAAATAATACTAATTATCAAGCCTCATCTCAAAATTTCAGAGAAATAGTAATCCTCCTTGCTTTAATACTTATGATAAAATTAGAACAGAGCTTTAAAATGATTCTATAAATCGACATAACCAATTTAATTAGTTTTGTATGAATACATGTTTACTTACCTAATGGCCATTTTTTATAGCTTCTTCCTTCACTTCCAGTTCATCTGACTTCACCATTGAGTACAAAATGAAAACCTTACGTTTATAGACCTCATTGCTATGCTCTATCTTTTAGTATATTTCTCTTCATTTTGGAAATGTTAAAGAATTGAGAGAATGAGCAGTGTGGAAATCACCAACAGACTCTACTCTGTACATTGTTTTTAGGGCGCAATAGAAATGCCTGCCGAACCCCGCCCTGTGTAAATACACCTGTTTGCGATCTTTAGTCTAAATGTCTGACATTGTCTCTCCAATGGCCGGCTTTTAGTGTACTTCTTTTGATGAGTGCTTCCCGCTATTGTGAGAACCGATTTTCAAAATGGCTGCCCATTTATCTATCTTACGAAGCACATCCTGCGAAGGTTTTTACATTTTTTTATAGCTTCTTCCCTCACTTCCAGTTCATCTGACTTCACCATTGAGTACAAAATATTTTCAAGCAGTAGAGGAAAAGCATTATGCTGAATATTTTTAATATAATATGTTGGATTTCAAGTGGCTGTTGCTTAATCCTTTTGATTATATTAACACATAGCAGCCCTAATGTTGGTACTGAATATATGAACGCTGTAAATCGGGCATGTCAAACTGAGTAGCCCCCTAAGGCTGCATAGATTACAAAAGTATGTCATGAGGGTCACATGGATTACATATGTCAATCATGAAGGCTGCACATGATAACTAAGTCTTTAAATCTTTTTTCTACATTAACAGAACAAAACGATGATTGCAATCATTAATTTCTTCATTATCAACTAAAAGCCAATGAATACATATCTAAAAGCCATTTTTTAAGAAAAGAAAAAAGAATATTACTGACCGAGTTCAAATGATAAAACCTACAAGTGTTATTGCCACTTTCTATCACAACCATATGTCGATTGAAATCAGGAGAAGGCAAGAGGAGAGACTCACTCTCTTTCATTGACAGAGTTAGTCCCCTCCTTCCCCAAAACAAAGGAAGTGGTAAGAAATTGCATTGATAACAGACTCTGTTTCTTAACAACGCCCTAACAAAAATAAATGACCGTTTTCGCCCAGGAATTTTTAGAAAACCTTAAGAAACTGAAGTATTGTAAAAGCGCCGTATTAGAGCGCAGTCTGCGTTCGGACCGCACCTGCGCTTGCTGAGGGATACATGAGGCCCGAGAGCCACATGTTTGACATGCCTGCTGTAAATGACCAGTGGTATTCCCTTTTTGCCGGGAAAGTGGGAATCGGATGCCCATACCCTACCCCCAGATATGAGACAATAAAACAACATCAAAGACGCCCAGAGACTGTTCAACAGACGTAGGATCTCAGTGAAAAAAAAAAAAAAAAAAAAAAATAATTCAAAAGAAGTTTTGAAAAAGGACAGAGGTCTTTCCGAAATATTAGAATTAAAATTAAAAGTAAGAAGTATTTATTATTTTGAATTTTCATTATTTTTTTTACCTTTTCATGCTTCTAATATATCCAACAAGGTTTCCCACCATCTATTACATATACCTTTTAAGAAGCATACGTGGACTCTTTAACAACCTCATATATATATATATATATATATATATATATATATATATATATATATACGCTGCATTTAAAATCATTAACGAGGTGACATTTTTTCATCTTGTACAAAAAATACCGATTGGAATTTAATGGAACTCTCACAGTATAATGGAAATAGGTGTATGCGCAGGCTGTAAAAAAAACTGTGTTAGTATTGCAAATGGCCACTGTTTGTTTCATGTTACGCAGAACAATACAGTTTTTTTACAGCCTGCGCATACACCTATTTCCATTATACTGTGAGAGTTCCATTAAATTCCAATCGGTATTTTTTGTACAAGATGAAAAAATGTCACCTCGTTAATGATTTTAAATGCAGCGTATATATATATATATATATATATATATATATATATATATATATAGAGGTTGTTAAAGAGTCCACGTATGCTTCTTAAAAGGTATATGTAATAGATGGTGGGAAACCTTGTTGGATATATTAGAAGCATGAAAAGGTTAAAAAAAATAATGAAAATTCAAAATAATAAATACTTCTTACTTTTAATTTTAATTCTAATATTTCGGAAAGACCTCTGTCCTTTTTCAAAACTTCTTTTGAATTATTTTTTTTTTTTTTTTTTTTTCACTGAGATCCTACGTCTGTTGAACGGTCTCTGGGCGTCTTTGATGTTGTTTTATTGTCTCATATCTGGGGGTAGGGTATGGGCATCCGATTCCCACTTTCCCGGCAAAAAGGGAATACCACTGGTCATTTACAGCAGGCATGTCAAACATGTGGCTCTCGGGCCTCATGCATCCCTCAGCAAGCGCAGGTGCGGCCCGCACGCAGACTGCGCTCTAATACGGCGCTTTTACAATACTTCAGTTTCTTAAGGTTTTCTAAAAATTCCTGGGCGAAAACGGTCATTTATTTTTGTTAGGGCAATGCGTTGTTAAGAAACAGAGTCTGTTATCAATGCAATTTCTTACCACTTCCTTTGTTTTGGGGAAGGAGGGGACTAACTCTGTCAATGAAAGAGAGTGAGTCTCTCCTCTTGCCTTCTCCTGATTTCAATCGACATATGGTTGTGATAGAAAGTGGCAATAACACTTGTAGGTTTTATCATTTGAACTCGGTCAGTAATATTCTTTTTTCTTTTCTTAAAAAATGGCTTTTAGATATGTATTCATTGGCTTTTAGTTGATAATGAAGAAATTAATGATAGCAATCATCGTTTTGTTCTGTTAATGTAGAAGAAAGATTTAAAGACTTATATATCATGTGCAGCCTTCATGATTGACATATGTAATCCATGTGACCCTCATGACACACTTTTGTAATCTATGCAGCCTTAGGGGGCTACTCAGTTTGACATGCCCGATTTACATCGTTCATATATTCAGTACCAACATTAGGGCTGCTATGTGTTAATATAATCAAAAGGATTAAGCAACAGCCACTTGAAATCCAACATATTATATTAAAAATATTCAGCATAATGTTTTTCCTCTACTGCTTGAAAATATTTTGTACTCAATGATGAAGTCAGATGAACTGGAAATGAGGGAAGAAGCTATAAAAAAATGTAAAAACCTTCGCAGGATGTGCTTCGTAAGATAGATAAATGGGCAGCCATTTTGAAAATCGGTTCTCACAATAGCGGGAAGCACTGAGCAAAAGAAGTCCACTAAAATCCGGCCATTGGAGAGACAATGTCAGACGTTTAGACTAAAAATCACAACCAGGTGCATTTACACAGGGCGGGGTTCGGCAGGCATTTCTATTGCGCCCTAAAAACAATGTACAGAGTATAGTCTGTTGATGATTTCCACACTGCTCATTCTCTCAATTCTTTAACATTTCCAAAATGAAGAGAAATATACTAAAAGATAGAGCATAGCAATGAGGTCTATAAACGTAAGGTTTTCATTTTGTACTCAATGGTGAAGTCAGATGAACTGGAAGTGAAGAAAGAAGCTATAAAAAATGGCCATTAGGTAAGTAAACATTTATTCATATAAAACTAATTAAATTGGTTATGTCGATTTATAGAATCATTTTAAAGCTCTGTTCTAATTTTATCATAAGTATTAAAGCAAGGAGGATTACTATTTCTCTGAAATTTTGAGATGAGGCTTGATAATTAGTATTATTTGGATTATTCTGACTATTATCCTCATCTTTATTGTTATCTGTACAACGTTTCAGCCGATGTGCCCTCCGATCTTCTTCAGGTATTTCTTTTCGAACTCGGGAACCTTCCAGTTGGACACAGCGTAGTGGATAAAGACTTTGAGTTATGACAGTTCTAAGTGACAGTTATCTCTAGGCTACAGGTTCAATCCTGGTCAGGGGCAGAAGTAACATGGAATATTAACACAGCTTAACACCTACGTGTTTAACAAAGCTATGGTTAGTGGGATGAGAACAGGATACACCCCCTGGATTGAATAAAGGGTTGGGTTCAAAGTTCCGCCATGGCTCTCGATTACGACAAGAAGGTTCCCGAGTTCGAGAAGGATTCCTGGATTGAAAAAAAATGTAACCACAATCAATTTTGGAGCTACGCATTGGTCCCACTGGATTAAACTTTCACAAAGTGGAATTCAAAAACCTGCATTTACGGAAGGATTTTCAGAAAACTTCTGGAGTCCTCAATAAATGGCACAGAGCTGGAGTTGCCAGATTTGCCCTCATATTCTCAAAGTGTAAAAAGGGCAGTAAACAACAGAAGCTTCCCAATCGGTGTATGGGCGTGAAGCTAGAAACAGACATATACTTGTCAAAGTCAATCTAGGTGCTGTGTGTCTGAAATCACTGGTTATCACTGGTTATTAAAATATCTATATACATTCAACATTCCTAAGTCTAAATTTAGTCTTGATCTGTGTGTGTTGAACTTAAGGATCCATTTAGTTTCTTTTTGTCTGCGTGCTTGTGTTGAGGAGAATTTTGTGTCAGTTAGTATGCATTTGATATTATTATTGTTTATGTTATGGTTGATTGAAATGTTAGAGTATTGGTGAGTGATTTTTAGCGGATGCTTACTTTTTGGCTGTTGAATCTAAGCCTAAATGGGGTGTTGTTTTCCCCTTTGTATCCACTGTTATTACATTTGGTGCAGGAGTTGATTATGTTAGAGCTGTTACAGGTAAAGTGGGAAGGTTGGATCTTGATGCTTGTGTGTGGTACTGTAAATGGGTAATCTACCAATAAATGTTTACAAACTAAACACCTCGGTTTGTTGCATGTTTAGTTGCCTTGAAGTAAGTTATTGTGTAGATGTTTTTGGTCGAGATGAGGATTGTATGTAGATTGGATGGTTGTCGTTTAGTGTTGATAGGGGATTTGGGGAACGTTGATTTTGATTTTGGGGTCTGATTGTAGGTTGATTTTAATTCTGTTTAGAAATAAATACATTTAAAAAAAATAAATATATGAACACTGCCATTTTTATGTAGATGGTTGGTTGGTGGTTTTTAATGGCATATCAATCAGTCAGGGGTTATTTCATACCAAGAGGTAAGAAATAATATATGTTGTGTAGCTAGATTTATACTTTTGTAGTTAATGGTTTTAACGATGTGTTAGCATCATTGGGGATCATGTTGAAGGATCAGTTTTGCATGGTATTGATCAGGTTCATGTTTATATTCTATGGTATAATTTTATTTCTCTCAAAAAGGACAGAATGTCATCTATATTGACTTTTTCAAATAGATCTTTCATATTTTAATTTAAAAAAAAATGGTTTCTGATGTGAGCAAAAATCCCAGATTCTATGATTAAGTGTTTAACAGTGCAAGATGTTTGAGATGTTTCACAGCGTGGTTGTTGTTTTTGTTTGAGTATATAGGAGTGCATTAGTCTTGTGTGACCAATGCGTAATCGGGACACAATGACTTGTTTCTTTCTAGACTTTCTTAAATTAAATTAGACTTTCTTGATGACTGCTAGTTGACTACTTTAGAGGAGAAAACATTTAGTTTGTTGTTTGGATTTTAGATGAATTGTTTGTGACAACAGTTTCATTACTTTTCAGGCACACCTCATATATACTAGACAAAACGTGACTCGTTGTGTCACCCATTGAGCTCTGGGTAGATAATTGGGATTAAGTAAAAGTAAGCTTGCAAAACGAATTAAACTTTTAAAAAATATATGTCCAGAGAGTTTTAAAATAACAACATCAAAATCATTTTGTAAAATATCTAAGAAAAGAAACGTTTGACCTAATTTAAGCTACGGGCTAGTTGCTTGTGAAAGTTAACATACGAATCTATTTCACACTCTCTAAATCACTCTCTTTACGCAAATAGAGAAACTAACATATCAAAATATACATAGAGACGGGGAAAGTGATAGACAGAAAGTGAGTGAGAGACGGGTCACTTTTTTTTACTTAATTGCAAATTACGATTAATTAGAACCAATTAAAATGGATTTTTTTCAAACATAACATATCCTAGAACTAAGGAATATTTTGCTATTAATTTTTTATCATTAAACTAAATAGGAAAAAAGCCTTTAGCAAACAATCATTGGTTCACTCTGCTTTAGTATAATAATAGATATACAACTTTTCTAAAAAGTTATTGACAAATGTAAATGTACCACACCCTTTCTTTCATTCTTTTAAACTTTTCATTGTGTTTGATTGAAACAGATTAGCGTTATCGCTTCCGCGCGCTCACCCCCTCACTCCATCTTTCCCCCTCTCTCTTTCTTTCTTATATTTTTTCTCTGTAGCAAGTCCTTTTTCTTCCCTTTCTTTCTTTACAGTAAAAACGGAATGGTCCATTATTTAGCTGAGGTGACGGCATTATGAGAAATAAGAAGTCAGCGGATAATCGACACCAGATAAGCAGGATTTACATTTTTGCTTCTCATCTTGGATGATTTGGTTGGTCTCGTTTTTAACTAGAGGGTGTTGCAATTATGGAACACAAGTACTAATCTATCTATCTATCTATCTATACATATATATATATATATATATATATATATATAACCCAGCTATGGGTTAAATAGTAGGGCAGACTGGGCCCTTCAGCCTTGGGTAGGTAACCAGTCTAGGAGAGGGATAACTCTGAATTCAAAATTCCTGAGGTCGGTCGTTGATTGGGTTTGTGGCAACCCTTGATGCACCAATTCTTTCCTATCGACTGTGCCAAAAAGTGTGGATGGTCCAACACAAGCCTTCACCACTATAAACAAATCACTGTGTGGATGTTCATTGTATGAACACTCATATGTCGATCGACAGGAGAGTCCATCATATATATATATATATATATATATATATATATATACAAACCCCTCCGCATGAGTAGGATGTAACATATGGTCAATTTCTTAAGCGGAGTTTAATAGATTTATAGTTTTGTTGCAAGTATATTTTATTTTATTGGATGAACTTCCTAGCTGCACACTCACAGGTTTTGAGTCTAAACTAGTTGACTTACCAAGAATAAATATAATATTAATCTTTATATAAATACTCGTGTTCCTTAATTGTATGACCGTTATCATCTTCCAAAAATGTAGCAAAAAAGGTGTTTATTCATTTGATGAAATTTCTGTTGTAGTTTTTGAGAAGTTTTTCTTGTTCTTCTGCGGTCCACATTTCTTACTTTTTCCTTCATCCCTTTCTGTTTGATGGTGTCCGCTTCCAATATTCCAAAGTACTTCTAATTCTCCTTTTCTTTTATCCCTTTCTGTTTGATGGTGTCCGCTTCCAATATTCCAAAGTACTTCTAATTCTCCTTTTCTTTCATCCCTTTCTGTTTGATGGTGTCCGCTTCCAATATTCCAAAGTACTTCTAATTCTCCTTTTCTGTCATCCCTTTCTGTTTGATGGTGTCCGCTTCCAATATTCCAAAGTACTTCTAATTCTCCTTTTCCTAAAGTTTATTCCTTCCGTTGTTTCTCTTTTACCCTTTATAATCACTTGCATGGCAAAGTTTTCGATCCCACATTCCATTCTTATATCCTGGCTATATCGTCTTATCATCTGTACAAGGTTTTTTTTTTTTTTCATTTTTAGCAAATATAGATAAGGTGATTTATTTTTTCTATCTTGCAACACCCTCTGGTCAAAAATGAGAACATCCAAATCATCCAAGATGAAATGCAAAAATGTAAATCCTGATTATCTGCTGTTGCTTATCTGCCGAATTCCTATTTCTTATGAGTGTCGTCACCTCAGCTAAATAATGGATAATAGGGTAGGTCAATGTTGGAACTGTAGCATCTCCAAAGTTGCAAATTAACATAAAGAATTACCCCACAAAATATTTTTCTTCAAAACTCTACCTTCATTTGAGGAAATAGATTTCAATCTTTTAAAATGTTATCACTGTTACAGTTTAATTATTAGGTAAAAAGTAGCAATATGGAGGTGGCGGTGATGATGGAGGTCATATTTTTAATTTGAATTCTAGTTATAATATTTTATTCGTTTTGATTAAAATGACAATTTTTTCTGTTTTAAATATTGAAACTGCTAAATTTTCTAACAAATTTCAAGGCTAAATGTTGCAAAAACAATGATTTTTGGTGCATTTTAGTAGATGATATTTGATGCTATATCCTCAAACAATGGTGCAAGTAAGAGATCTAGTTTTTGGTATCAGTATTTATTATACCAACACACAACTTTCGCTGTTTGAGAGAATTTGATATTAAAAAAAAAAGCGAAAAATCAAACTAACATAATGGACAATTCCGGTTTTATTAGAAAGAAAGAAAGGGAAGAAAAGTGTGTATGTGGGTGTGTGTTTGTATTTTCTGCCTATGAGTGTTACATGTACTTACATCTTGATTGGGCACTTTTCTGTCTGATGATTATGCACACCCCATGAAATTTAACTCTTTTCCTACTTTAAACCACTCACAGCGGCTCTCCCACCACTGTGATCCTACCATAAGCAAAGTACAAAAACTGATGGTTAGTTCATTATAAATGAACAGAAGGACTCAGATTAAAATAATAATAGGTCTGATTTGAATAGATAGTGAACTTTGAAATATCCTATCATACGGGTAAAAAAATCCAAAGAAAAGTTGGTACAACCATGGAGAAGTTTTGTTAGAGTTAAAGTAACAGACCTTGATTTCAAAATTTGATATTTTTCAGGATGTTAGAATCTTTTGGGCCATCATGGAGCCCTTAAGCAAGAGCGCTTATCCAGTGGAATTGGATCCTTGATAAAGAGTCCTGGGTATTGGTAAAGATCTGGTGATCCTGTAAGTCTGTCCTGAGTATTGGTAAAGATCTGGTAATCCTGTAAGTCCATCCTGAAGGAGTGCAGTTAGAATTATGTCTAATGTGGGGGGTTTAAGTATTGTATCAGCCACGCAGTATTTCTAGTGATTGGCTGCAAGAATAACTCATGTGACCTTGGCTAGTCTATAAATCCAGGTGGGGAATTAGAGCACACCTTATATATACAAAATATTCCAACATATACCTGCTCTGCCTTCAGTGGCATTGAGCACTTTTTCTTGCAAACTTTTCTCATTTGCATATATATTCTTATTTTATATCATATCTATATATTAATATGATTTTTCCTAAATCTTCTGTCCGTTATTATCCTGCAACACCCTCTGTTTAAAAATGAGACTGTCCAAATCGCCCAAGATGCAATGCAAAAATGTGAATATAGATTATCTGGTGTTGCTTAATCTCAGATTTCTTATTTGTCCCATTTTATTTCCCCCAATTTTTAAAATGAAACATTCCAAATGGTCTTGGGTCACTTAAAAGCCCAAACTAAAATTAAAATGAATGGAAAAAAAGAAGGTACATGTTTGTTTTATTTTTAATATTGAAATTGTGAATTACGGAAGATATTTTGGTAATCTTTTTTATGTCATCCAGGCCTCCTGCCTTAATTTTATGCTATGTTTTAGTGAGCCAGCGTCAGGCAAATTTCCAGCTCAACTTTCTTTCCGAGTCGTGTTTTTGTCTCTTTTATTTTTCTATTATATATTGCAAAGACAACAGTAGGATTTATAAATAATGAAATTGCAAATCATCGTTTCTGGCTTAAATAGCTTCTCTTGATTTTTGTTTTGTGGAAATTCCATGGGTCCTGCTAGTGTCATATATATTTTTCCTGCAGATCCTTTTTGGCGAAATCCGGGTAGTTAACTTCTATTCGGTTCTCTAAACCATCTCTATGTAGATATTGAGCACCTTTCAATATTTTTTTTGTTCTTATGACTCATTTGGTTTCTTTTGTCTTAATTCTCGTTTTTTCTTCTTTTTTTCTGATGAGTCATTTTCTTTTTCCAAATATATATATATATATATATATATATATATATATATATGAGTAAAGAAATAACAAAAGACTTAGAGATTTAGCATTATAGTCTATTTCAGGGAGCTTAGACAAAAAAATATATAAATAAAAATCTGTTTTCAAATGCCTTTAAAGTAATAAAAAATTTCATCATTCGCATCTGATGAGTCGAGAGATTTAGACTATTTGTCTAAGCTCCCTGAAATAGACTATATGCTAAATCTCTAAGTCTTTTGTTATTTCTTTACTCATATATTTGCTCTGTGACTCTAACATTAAGAGCACACATTGAGCTCTCAAACTGCGACTTGGTTTTGTTTAAATAAAACTCTTGTGTCGTAAGGAAGATTTCTTCTCTGGACTTTTGGATTATATATATATATATATATATATATATATATATATATATATATATAAAAGTAAGTGAATAGGTGGAGTAGCTTATTGTCAATATCAGCCAGACAGTAAGGGTGTCTATCCTCTTTTTGCTAGCACTAGATCAAAGAGATTGTTTTTGCGTCTAAGGTAGAGCGCCACACCTACCGTAAGCTTCCCACTTTAATACACAGAATGTGTGCTACCCATGCACTGAGTTGGCATGATCTGATATTGAACACAGAACCTTGGGGTTTTGAGGTGGATACTCTACCAACAGAACTAAACTGATATATATATATATATATATATATATACATATATATATATATTATATTCTATACATTACTGGCAGATTATTACCGTCGGTTTCAAAGCATCATATTTAAAGACGGTAATAATCTGCCAGTAATGTAAAGAATATAATAAATATAGCTCTTACAATTGTAATTGAGCACTATATTTTCCTTCCTCTAATTTTAATAAAAAATCACTATATATATATATATATATATATATATAAAATCCAAAGATTGAGTGAAGATATCTTCCTTATGACATAGTAGTCTTTCAATTGTCATAATTTACAGAGCTCAATGTGAATTCTGATAAAACTGAGTTCATGAGTTTCAAAAAGAAAGGAGACATCTCCACACTTGATAGTAAGCCTCTTAAGCCAGTAGAACAATTCACATACCTAGGTAGTAATATCTCATCCACAGAAAGGGATGTTAATACACGAATAGGAAAGGCATGGTCGGCCACAAACAGATTATCAGTCATATGGAAATCCGATCTCACTGACAAATTAAAGCGACAATTCTTCCAAGCTGTGGTTATATCAGTACTGCTGCATGGCTGCACCACTTGGACCCTAACGAAGTGCCTTGAGAATAAGCTAGATGGGAGCTGTACAAGAATGCTGCATGCAGTCCTGAACAAATCGCGGAAACAGCACCCCACAAGGAAGCAGCAGTATGGCCACCTGCCCACCATCTCACAAACCATCAGAGTGAGACGGACTAGGCATGCTGGACACTGCTGGAGAAGCAAGGACGAGCTCATAAGCGACGTTCTCCTGTGGAAGCCAACACATGGACATGCTAATGTGGGCCGCTCACCAAGGACCTACATTGACCAACTATGCGTGGATGCTAGTTGGCGCACAGAAGACCTCCCAGAGGCAATGAATGATAGGGAAGGTTGGTGAGAGATTGTCATGGATATCCATGCTATTTGTGCGACATGATGATGATGATGAATGTGTGCTCTTATTCTCTTATGTGGTACCAGAATTAAGGTATTTAGCAACTGACAAGTCTCCAGTGTGTAGTGGCTAACATGCAGACCAGTGACATTGTAGTAAGTGAGTTCAAACTCCAGTCGCAGTATTACATTCACTTTCAGATTAATACCCTTGGGAAAGGTATGAACCCCCCCCCCCATCCTACCAGATATGGATTTGATAGTATCACTTTGGCATTAAATAACCAACAAAGGGGTATTTCACCTTCGTCTCCTCCAGTTAAGAAATTGACCACAGCCTGCTCGTGCGGAGGGTGATATATATATATATATATATATATATATATATATATATATATGAATATACCCCATTTTCTGATTTAAAAAATTAATTGTCTGTAAAAGCGTTAAGTGTAGTCAATACATTTGCAAATAAATTTAATAAAACAAACAAAAATGAACACTAATATTTTTACTCAACTTTTCTTCTCCAGCAAATGAAAACTTAGATATCAAGCAAATGAATTATATATATATATATATATATATATATATATCATATGCATATATATATCATATGCATATATATATACATATATATATGTATACATATAAATTTATATATATACATATATATACATATATATATATATATATATATATGCATATACATATATATATATATGTATACATATAAATATATACATATATATATATATATACATATATATGGAAATATGGTGAGGAAATTAATCCGACAATATGAGAAGAAAATATTTAAAAAATATAAAAAAACACAGGATGTTATGATCAGGGGAAACAATTTGATATGTCAATACTTAAGAATTTCGGTATTATACCATCTTCAGGACACTGTTACTTAACAGTGTCCTGAAGATGGTATAATACCGAAATACTTAAGTATTGACACATAAAATTGTTTATCCTGATCATAACATCCTGTGTTTGTTATATTTTTGTTATATTTTTAAAATATTTTCTTCTCATACATATATATATATATATATATATATATATATATATATATATATATATATATATATATATATATATATATAATATATGCCTTTTTTTCTTCATTTTATTCTTTTTATTTTCAAATCTTAAAAAAAAAAAAAAAAAAAAATAAACAAAAAAGAAAACAAAACAAAACATACCCCACAAAACAAGGAGAAAAAAATTGACAGACGGACATTTTTTTTCTTTTCTGTCGTTCGTCTTTAAACTTCATCAGTTTTCCGAATGTTTATCGTAATTTTAATTATGTGAGGCTTTTTTTTTCCTTTTTTCAGCATTTTTTTTTAAAGCCATAATAATTATTCTTTGTTTTTATAATGTAAAATTGTTCGCTTTTTTTCAAAATGTTTTTTTTTTTTGGTAAAATTCCCTGCTCTCTCTCTATGTTAAAAGTTGCAGTAGTGGCGAAATAATTAACGCCAACAGCAGCATCAGCAGCAGATGTAGGAAAAGGTGGGAACGAAGAAATGTCATGTGGAAAAAGAAAAAAAAAGAAGATGGCCATTAAAAATGTATTGGACCTCCCCCTAGCCACAGCCTGATATATTTTCAAACATGCATTAAACAGCAAATATATTTTATTTAAAAGAATTTTCAGCCTCCAAGGACTTTTTGTAGATTTACGTAAAAACAAGACTAGCTCTGTCCAACAATAGTTGATACACTTGCATATAAATTTCATACACCAAATGTAATAACCTTTATGGGACAGTGATAAAAGTTTTATTCCTTCTGTCCCATAATACTTATTACACTTGCATATAAATTTCATATACTAAAATGTATCAACTATTATGGGACAGAAGGAATAAAACTTTTATTCTGTCCCATAAAGGTTGTTACATTTGGTGTAGGAAATTTATTTGCAAATGTAACAACTATTATGGGACAGAGAAGTTTTATTTCTTCTGTCCCATAATAGTTGATACATTTACATATAAATTTCATACACCAAATGTAACAACTTTTATGGGACAGAATAAAAGTTATTCTTTCTGTCCCGTAATAGTTGATACATTTGCATATAAGTTTCATACACCAAATGTAACAACTTTTATGGGACAGAGACACCCATGAACTAACTCTGTCCAATAATAGTTATTACATTTCCATATAAATTTCATTCACTAAATGTACAAATTATTATGGGACAGAGGTAGCATTAAAAAAAAAAAAAAAGAAAACTTCTGCATAGATTTCTTTCCTTGTTATGAATAATTACAAAATACCTGACAACAATTAATAATGTTTTAACAGAAAGACTCAGCTTAAAACTCGAACTGTTAAGATGCTTGGTCACGTGGTTAGCAAGTTTTCAGAATTCTCCAATTCAAGTCCAAAAAACATTGTTTCACTGTTCAATTTCCAAATATATTTTTAATGGGTTACTTTTAAGATTTTAATGGTTTGTCATAAAAATTTAATGGGTTGTCAACAAAATAAGTGTGTCCTCATAAAAATTTAATGGGTTGGCATCAAATTTTAACGGGATAATTAAAAAAATTAAATGGGCTGCAATTTTTAAAAAATCAATGGGTCCTAATCAAATTTTAATGGGTCATCATTAAAATTCTTAACCCTTCAAAGCCCTTAGTCTCTTTGCCCCTGAGCTCACAAAATTCACCCAAAAACAAAGAAAAAAAGAAAAGAAAAGAAGTACAAAACACATTCAAACTTTGCTCCTGGGTGCAAACATCTCTCTTTAAATCAATCCCATCATTCCATTAAAAAAAAAGGCTGTGAATGGCTGCTACATTAAGCCTTTTAATATCAATATCCGAATGATCTTTCTCTATGTCTGAAATACTGGGCTTATCATGTATAGTAAAATAACAATGAGCCCAAAATATTAGCCTTATAGGTCTGAAGGGTTGTGAATTATTTTATCATGTGTTACCTGCAAATATGCGTTGGGCTGTCCCAACTTTGGCACAAGGCCACCATTTGTGGAGCACTCAATGAAAAATGAACCAACTAGCAATGGCTATTGAGTTGTGTATGCTGAGGATTATCATTCTTTTAAGGGTGCTCCTTTTCCCTACCTTCATTCATCGATCATAAAGATTTGACCCTGTGTCAGTTTATTTATTTTAAGTGGTCCTCATCAAAAATTTAATGGGTTGACATAAAAATTTAATGGAGTGACAAAAAAAAAAAACTTAATGGGTTGTTAAATTTTAATGGGTTCCCACAAAAATTCAATGGGCTGACATCAAAATTTAACGGGTTGATATTTTAAAAAAAAAAAAAAATTATTGGGTCATTAAATTTTTTATGGGTCCTAATCAAACTTTAATGGTTATCATAAAGATATTTTAATGGGTTATCATTAAGCTTGAAAAGTTTACTCAATACTGCTGCCAAAATTTTTAGATAAGATATATTTGCATACATGTTAAAAATGGTGGTCCCTTTTATTTCGTTTCATCATCAGTTTTTTTTATCTTTGTGGTTCTCTTGATACTAATTCTTTTGGGGCTTTTTTTTTCTTCGGTTCGGCTGTGTCTCCTAGCGCATTATGGACATTTCTTCGTCATCCTGGTCTAGTCATGTTTGCTGATTATTATTACATCCTGTCCAGGAAATCTAAAAAAAAAGAAGAAAAAAAAAGATTTAAAATAAATTATACAACTTGACAACAATATCAATACTTACAAGCAGGGATACCTGGCATTGTCTGTGCGGAAGAAACCTGACTTCAAATATGACAACACAATTAAAATATATGCAGTGGCACACACCCACACACACCAAAAAGAAATTTATCTAGATAAATAGATAGCTATATCTGAATAGACTGATATAAATCTGAAAAACTGTGATAGATTGATAGATATATAGATATGAACGGACTGAGATAGATACATAGATCAGAATAGGCTTAAATACATATTTGTATATATATATATATATATATATATATATATATATATATATATATATATATATATAATGAATAGAGAATGAATGAGAAAAGTATTATCATGAAAAGGTGCTCAATGCTACTAAAGCAGAGCAGATTTATAATCAATTGTAATATTATAGATTTGGACTCATAACTTAAAGTTTCATGGTTATGCAATCATCAGATGAGTCAAATTGTTGAGATCTTAAAAACCAGTAGTCAAACCATTTGACTACTCTCTCTCTCTCTCTCTCTATATATATATATATATATATAAAATGTTGTTCTGGTTCCAACGGAAGAAAATTCAATATTTTATAAACAAAAATGTATTATGTTTTCAGAAAAAAATTTTTTTTTCTTTTTATCTTACATATGCAACACATGTTTCAGATCTTCTGGTATCTTCTTCAGGCTTTGATTGATAATATGAAAATGAATTCTTACATGCGTGTATATATATATATACATGAGTATTTCACTTCCCTCTTCCTGTTATCTGGAAACATAATACCTTCTTGTTTATAAAATATATATATATATATATGTATATATATATAAATGTTAGTATTAATCTTAAAATGGTTTATAATAAATTATTTACCAGAAGAGTTATTACAAAACCATCGCTGCCTGAGTAAACCCTGAAAACAAATCGGGAGTCCCTTATATGGAGTAACACTGAACTTCAGTGCTACACAGCAACTCCTGCGACACTCCTGTTGCCAAACTGCACTGGTCTCCTACCTTTCCTTTGGACTACAGCAACAGTGTGGAGAGATGGCATCTGCTGCTTGTGCAACAGCACATCCTCCATATCAACCTGCCCAGGCTACATAGTTCAAAAAAGATTTTTGGACACTGTTCCATCGTCTTTTGCAGACGGAAGGATGCCAACAACCAGTGTACATAAACCACCCATTTTTCTCAGATGTCTGTTTTCATATTGAATATCAAACCCCCACTTTCTCTCTCTCTCTCTCTCACTTTCTCCCGCTCTCTCTCTCTCTCTCTCTCTCACACACACACACACACACACACACACTCACTCACTCACTCACTGACAAAGGTCAAAAAGAGATTATGGTTTATTATAATAAATTCTCTAAAGAATTTAATTGTTTATTTAATAAATTAATTTTCCTTCAAAAAAAAAAAAAAATCCTGACTGAGTTTATCAATAAACAACATTGAATCTGGAATATCTGTCTGTCTTTGTCTCTGTCAGTCTGTCTGTCTTTATCTCTATCTGTCTGTATATCTCTGTCCCTGTCTGTCTGTCTGTCTGTCTGTCTGATTGTCTGTCTTTGTCTCTGTCTGTCTGTCTATCTCTGTCAAGTGGATGTAAATAATAGAATGAAACATGAAGTTCTTCAAACAACAGTAATGAATACTCTGTTATCAAGACTAGCTACTATGGCTAACATCATCTAGTCTGTATCTTTAATGTCTTTCGTTAGACGAACCCAACTTTCTTGCAGGGGAAATATCGTCCCTTACAACAAAAGCATAATCGTTTACTATTTCTTTGATTTTTGATGCAATTCCTTAACTTTTTTATTAGTGAAAATATAAGTAGTCTTTTTCTGTAAAATGGCTAGTAGGTGTGTGTGTGGGGGGGGGTCCCCCCAAAAAATTAAGAGGTTCATGGGTAAAGAAAGGTTGAGAACCACTAGTCTAGAAGAAAATTAACTTTTTAACTTTTTATAACAAATTGTTATATATATATATATATATATATATATATATATATATATATATATATATATATATATATATATATATATATATATATATAGATATCTTATAATGGAGATTGTGTGTCTGTCTGTCTGTAACTGAAACTATATCACTACTCAAGTCACAACTGCCTTCGTTGTTTACATCACATTCTCTATAATTTTATTTTTTATTTAAAACTCAATTATTAATAAAATTGTCTTACATTATTAATACTGTTGGCCATATCTACATACTAATAACATGCAATTGTATTTATATATACAACAAAAGGCTAATTCTAATTTTAATAAATATGTGCTTAGTATTATTGATTTCTAATTGTTTGGTTTTATCTTAATGAATATGAGCAAAAATCTCAGAGATAAATCTTTTAAAAAATCCATTAACAAGAAGAAATAATTGTATTTCATTCTTTACTACCTATTTTAACTAAATAGTTAAACCAGGAAAATTAAGCAATGAAAGACGAGAGTGATGGAAGAGTAAGTTTCAGTTGTTCTATTTTCCCATTATACCACCCTCTGTTTCACATCTTTTTATCTGCATTCTTATTTAGTTTCATTAGCCTTTCTAATCTAATCTAATATTTTATTATATTAAAATTTAATACTTGCTCCTGGAGGGTGCATATATTTGCTAGTAATAATAAAATACGTTTGTAACAACCTCCTCCAGTTAGAATTATCCTGAAGAACCATTCGGGTGAAACCTAGGTAGATAGTATCAGACTCATGTAGGTCCTTATAATCCAGCTCTACTTAGTGTATTGAGCACTTTTTACATATATAATCATAATATAAACTTATTTGTGAATAATACAGGACATTTACATGAATCATAATTTGTTTTTTTTCTGTCGGTGTTGTTGGACTTATCCAAGGTATAAGATGTAGGTAAAATCGCCACTTTTATTTATGAACTTTGCCAACAACAGCAGTAGAAATTGCCTAATGAGATGAGAGGACAGAAATCATTTAAGATCGTTTGCATTGTGCTCATTTCACTTCCTGGTTGTACTTTCTGCTAGGAAGACTCATCTTTTGATTATCACCACAGGCTAACCAGATGTCTGACTTATATATTACAAGAATCACTACAGACTCGGACTTATATATTACAGAGGAAATTACATTCACCAATTGGATTGTGTGAACAACAACTGAACCCTTACAATGACTTCATGGATTCTAACATTATAAATATAAATTTCCAGTAGAAATTGGCCAATGAGAAAAGAAGACAAAGGGCATTTAAGATCGTTTCCAACTTTCCTCAAATCAATTGCTAGTTGAACTTTACCAACATCAGCAGGCATATCCGGTAAAAATTGGCCAATGAGAAAAGAGGACAAAAAGCATTTAAGATCGTTTCCATATGTCCTCAAACATGTCCTCAAATCAATTACTAGTTGATCTTTCGACCTATCTTTGGATTCTGACCTGGGTGGTTGTACCTGTTATGGTCTCAGCTATGGGTGAAAGATATATGTTTAAAAATTACTTGTATTTGATAGGACCATGTGCAAAAAAGAAATAATTACACAAAAAATAAGAATAAATGTAAATTGAATGCAATTCTCTAACCTCTAGGCATAAGATAGCTCTAGACATTAAAATCAATTTTCAAATTTCCTTTTTTTTAAACACAAAAATATTTTTGGAACATGTTTTCACATTTTCATACTGGGTAAATCCATGTCAAATCATCCAGAAAAAAGTAAAATTGTCACCCACCTGCTTCAAATTTTCTGAAATTTTTTCCAAGTGTGGACTATGTTAACATTAAACAATCCACTAAATTTGATCTTCCAATTCCAAAAATTGGCAGAGTTATGTTGATTTTTATCTCTCCAAAAGACACACACACACACACACACAACGTAGAATGTTCGATGTCATCTTTCAAAACCATTTATCCCAGCGTCTATAAATTTCAAACTATTCTAAGAGCGCTAATTTTCCCTTCAAAACATTTTTAAACAAACTGATCAACAAAAACTATCACAGTCTCCTTATTATTCTGTGATAAATTTTACTTTTCCTTATATCAACAAAAGCCCTGAAGAAGATCTACTAAACAGATTGAAACACTGCAGCGTTGGCTGAATAAATATCACTCATTTTATTTGAACCTGTGTTTTTTCAAATTTTTCACTATATTACATATATGTATATATACATATATATATACACTTCTTCTCATGATTATTTTACCCTCTGCAAAATAATAGAATGTAAATTTTAAGAGTGAGTTGGGGGATCATTTATTTCTTTGTTCAGCCAAGAACTTTTCACCATCTCTGCAGTAATACTTAATTCTATTACAGCTGAGATTTACAAGAGCCTACATACTGGGAACAAAGACACATCTCTCAAGACAAGCGGGACGCTACCATCGTCACCTTATACAAGAACAAAGGAGATCGGAACGACTTCAGTATAGTTTGAAAAGTCTTGTGCATGTTACACTGGTGCGTCTGCATACTTTGCATCTTACAACTATCCAGAATCACAGTGTGGCTTCCAAGCAAACTGGGCAACCATGGACATGATCTTCTCACTACGCCAGCTGCAGGAATAGTACTGGGAGAGCAGATGCCACTCTACACCACATTCATAGACCTAACGAAGGCATCCGACCTGGCCAGCAAAAGTATTTGCAGTCACTGCATCAGAGATTGCCATTCAAAAATTGTGCTGTTCAGCCATTCCCACAGTTGCAGATATAAAAATTTTAAAAAAAATAAATAAAAATAAAAAAGATAGCCAAAAAAGTGGACACTACGCCATCGTCTTTAGTAGATGGAAGGATGCCAACCTTATGAGTGATATTAGTTCCAAATGTATTTACAATCTCTTTAACTGTGCAAATTAAACATAAATGATTTCAAAATTGCACAGGCAAGAAACTGACAGTTTATTACCTAAATTTTTTGGACATCTGTCCTCATCTTTATTGCTATATACACAATATTTTTGTATGATGTGCCCTCTAGCCTTCTGTTATATACTGTCACTAGACCCGACAAACAACACAGAACACATCTATCTATACATATATAAAGGGCAGTTGTGTGTATCTCTATGTCCGGAGGAAACTTCGAAAATAAAACAATTAACGACAAAGTAAATATATATACACATTAAATATCACCAGGGCTTGGTTTTGAGCAAAAATAATGAAGATTTAATTTATATTATTGAATACATTTAAAAAATAAATAGCATTATAAAATAACATTAAAATCATACTCTGCCATTTTCAGTGTTTCTTGCTAAAAAGTAAGCAAATGAATAACGGAAGTCCAATCAATTTTTTCTTTTCATTTTTTTCATATTAAATCTTCATTTTTACTGATTCAAAGTTGTTGTAAATATTTCATTGTACAGGATAAACAATCATTTATTTAATCTATTTTTTATAATACAATTTTTATGGACAGTTTTTTTTATTATTATACAATTTTTATGGAGAGTTTAAGAAGAAAAAAATTCCTTGACCTCCCACCTAATTAAAATAAGGTCTTTTTTATGTGTTGATTTTTATGTGTCATCCTGCGAGTATTGAACTCACTATTCAATAGTAATAGATCTGCAAACGATTATTAAACCATATTTTATTCTCCTCTACCCAGGCTTTGCTGGGTAGCCACTTCTAGTATATATATAAAAACATTATTATATTTTTATTCTTCAATGTATTTAAACAGAGAGTTGTTGGTAGAGAATACACATACACAGAAGCTTTTGGCAGTTCTGGCGGTGAGTGATCTGCTCAAATCGAAGTTTTAAGAGTTTATATAACTCTCAAAACTCCAACATGACCACTCCTCTTTAATCGTAACACCCACACTATTTACTGGTAGACACACCACTTCGCCCATGCAGCTTGTTTTTATTGGTTTTGGGCACATTTCCTGTGCCTAAGCATCATCACTAAACCTGTCTTCCGGCTGTCACCATGTTGATCAAGGTCAGGTTATATCAAGTCAAGGCAATATCCTGTTTTTGTCACAGGCCCATGTTAACACCTACGCATTTCCTGTGTCTATGCATCAGTCATTTGCACCTGGTCTTCCGGCTGTCAATTTGTTGATCAGGCAATATATTACATTTCATCAGGTGTTTCTTGTCTGAATTTTTGAGATGAGGCTTGATAATTTGTATTTTTGAGATTTTTTAGACAGTTCTCCTCATCTTTATTGTTATATACACAATGTTTTGACTGATGTGCCCTCCTGCCTTCTTCAGGTGTTTCTTGTCTGAATTTTGAGATGAGGCTTGATAATTTGTATTATTTACATAATTTCGGACTCTTATCCTCATCTTTACTGTTATGTACACAATATTTTGGACAATGCCCTCCAGTCTTCTTCAGGTGTTTCTTGTCAAATTTGGAAGCCTTTACAGAACTTCAAACTAAACCCATTATTTAATCCAATGGGGTTGATTGTTCTCATTCCATTATTAGCCTTTCCTGCCTGGACTGTCTAGAGGTATGTTCAAACCTGGATGACAGTCTCAGCAGGATCCAATGACCACAAACATCAATATTGAAAAGCTGAAGGTCGTCAGCTTGACACCCCCAATTTGCAAGAATCAGAAATTGGAACCAGCAAGAATGTCAGACTCGCATGTTGGTACCATTGCTGGGCAATCTTCATCAGCAACAGTCGCATCAACCTCGTCCTTAACAACTTCAGTCTCTTTAGAAATTCCATTGTTACAGTAATAAAATGAATTTCAAAAATTAAAATATCTCTAATTTTTCAGTATAAATAGTAGGTTGATAGTGCTACTTGATAGATAGATAGATAGATAGATAGATAAATAATAACCAGACTTTATATATATATATATATATATATATATATATATAGAGAGAGAGAGAGAGAGAGAGAGAAAGAGAGATAGATAGATAACCAGAAATAGATAGATAGAAAGATAACCAGACTGAGATATATATATATATAGATAGATAGATAGAAAATAACCAGATTTAGATATACAGTTAGATAGATAGATAGATAGATAGATAGAAAATAACCAGACTTAGATAGATAGATAGATAGATAGATAACCAGAGATAAATAGATAGAAAGATAACCAGACAGATATATAGATAGATAAATAGATAATAACCAGACTTAGATAGATAGATAGATAGATATTAACAGCTTGAGATAGATAGATAAATAGATAGATATCCAGACTGAGATAGATAGATTCATATCTATCTATCTATCTATCTATCTCTTACAATCTAATATATCTGATACACACACATATATATGGCTGCTGCATCTGTTGCATTATAAATCTTAATCCCAATTCTCAATCGTATCATGTGTTTCCATCTTAAATGATCACATAACAATGAGTACGCCAAAGGGCAAAGTACTGAAATAATTTGAAATGAACTCATACAAGTTTGCTGATTTGGAATTTAATGAAATTGTGTCAAATAACAATGGAGAATGCTCCAAACATTCTTCCTTTTCTGCATTTCTTTCATCTTCATTTCATTTAGAATAGTAGTATTAGTAGCAATATCAGCTTGAATCTTTCATTATTTTACTCCTTGTGCTAATATCCTCAGGGGAAAAGGAATGGATCGAACTATTCTCCTTCTAGCTATGGGTAAATAGTAGGGAAGACTGGGCTTTTTAAAAATCTTGGTTAGGCAACATATCTAGAAGGAAAACTCTGAAATCAAACCTCTTAAAATCTGCTTAAGAAATTGACCATGTGTCACATCCTACTCATGCATAGGGGTTGGTGTGTATGCGTATATATATATAAAAAAGAAGGTTCGCAAAAAGGATTATGTTTTTTTTTTAAAATTTTTTATTATCTTACATTTTGAATTAAAAAAAAAATTTCTTTTAAAATTTAAAAAAAGACATAATCCTTTTTGCGAACCTTCTTTCTTATAGAATATCAATTTTTCTCCTGTTGGACCCATAACAACACTTTATATATATATATATATATATATATATATATATTTAAAGTGTTGTTATGGGTCCAACAGGAGAAAAAAAATATATATATATATATAAAGATTTTTTATATTTTTTATAGTGAGTTCGAAGCATTAATTAAAATGTAATAATATATTTTTGAAGGCGTAATAATGCACATTTATGTTTAAAAAAACATATTTCTTTCTTTTTTTTTTGAGTCCTTAATATTTTCAGGCAAAATGCCTATTTCAGAGGATCGAAACATTTTTTTTTTTTAATTTCATCTGTATTTGATAAATTCAACTGTGTTGTTAATCCGTTGAATGTTTAATCGTTTTTTTTTTTTTTGGCAAAGATGTAGTTATGCTCGCATTTACGATTAAACATTCAACGGATTAACAACACAGTTGAATTTATCAAATACAGATGAAATTAAAAAAAAAATGTTTCGATCCTCTGAAGATAGGCATTTTGCCTGAAAATATTAAGGACTCAAAAAAAAAGAAAAAAGAAATAAATATGTTTTTTTAAACATAAATGTGCATTATTACGCCTTCAAAAATATATATATATATATATATATATATATATATATATATATGGGTTAAATAGTAGGGCAGACTGGGCCCTTCAGCCTTGGGTAGGTAACCCGTCTAGGAGAGGGATAACTCTGAATTCAAAATTCCTGAGGTCGGTCGTTGATTGGGTTTGTGGCAACCCTTGATGCACCAATTCTTTCCTATCGACTGTGCCAAAAAGTGTGGATGGTCCAACACAAGCCCTCACCACTATAAACAAACACCTGTGTGGGAGTTCATTGTATGTATGAACCCTCATACGTCGAAAATCGACGGGAGAGTCCATTATATATATCTGTAGATGGGTTACCAGGTAAGTTGGTATTAGGGTGATACTAAGTTTGACCCTTTCTTCCAACAGTGGATTTTTTTCTATTTAACCCATAGATTGAACCCTAACAGGTACTACCACTCTGAATCAGAGTGGACCTGGGAGTAATCGTAATGAAGGAGTACTCCACATTCTTCAGAGCTCCAGAATTGGAACTTCACCATCAGATAGAGTTTAATGGCATACCCAGGACATTAAGACCTCAGCCACCACCTTCTAGAACAGATATAATAAAAAGAGTTGGTGCTTGCCATAAAAACAATAGGGTTGATATACTTATATAGGTGCTAGGGCTTGACATGACCAGCTGATTGATCAGAGGGGGCCTCTCCGCCCGCCATTCTAGACAAAGTTATGGGCCAAAGTGGAGTGTTGCATGTCATGGACTGCTCAGCCTCCTGGATTCCATTGTTAAGCATCACAGGTCACCACCCATGGCCAACAGGTGGCCCCATTGTGGGGTCTTAACTTCTGCAGAGGTGCAGTCGGTGTATTCTACAGCTCCAGCTGAAAGGGCTAGAAATACTCAGCGTGGCATCTCTAATTATATATGTGAACTGTTTATCCATAACGAGAGAGAGAGAGAGAGAGAGAGAGAGAGAGAGAGAGAGAGAGAGAGAGAGAGAGAGAGAGAGACTTTGTATTATTATAAGATGAAATTCCAGTCCAGAGAAATTCAGAAGCCATTAAACCTCTTTAAGCACCATTCATGATAATGCACACGAAAATATGGATATCAGATCTCACTGACAAGTTAAAGTGACAAATCTTCCAAGCCATAGTTGTATTAGTGCTACTGTATGGCTGCACCTTAACAAAGCCTCTGGAAAATAAACTAGATGGGAGGTGCACAAGAATGCTGCGTGCGATCTTGAACAAATCGTGGAAACAACACCCCACAAGGAAGCAGCTATACAGCCACCTTCCCTCTATCACACAAACCATCCGAGTAAGACGAACAAGAGATACAGGACATTGCTGGAGAAGCAAAGATGAACTCATAAGTGATGTCCTCCTATGAAACTAGCACATGGACATTTGCAGACCATCCAGCAAAGACATATATAGATCGACTGCGTGGATACTGGATGCAGAGGATCTCCTGAGGATGATGAAAGATAGGGACGGTTGGCAAGAGAATGTCATGGACATCCATGCTGCTAGCGCAACATGATGATGATGCCAAACTTTTAAACTCATTCTTGCAAAGTCATTTTTTTCAATTTAATCCATAGATGTAACCCTAACAGGTACTACCACTCTGGGTCAGAGTGAGCTGGGGACTAATGGGGATGTAGGGGTAGTCCACATTCCCTGAGCTCTAGAATTGGAACCTCACAATCAGAATGTCACACCTAGGACATCAAGACCCTCAGCCATTGATGATGATCAGCATGACTAGATGATGATAGTGAAGCACTGTTGGATTTCAGTAGGTGAGAGAGAGAGAGAGAAAGAGAAAGAGAGAGAGAAAGAGAGAGAGAGAAAGAGAGAGAGAGAGTGAAGAGAGGAAGAGAGAGAGAAAAGAGAAAGAGAAGAGAGAGAAAGAGAGAGAGAGAGAAAAGAGAGAGAAGAGAGAGGAGAGAGAGAAGAGAGAGAGAGAGAGAGGTATTATTATAAGTTGAAGTCTGAAGTTTCAGACCAGAGAAATTCAGAAGCCATTAAACCTCTTTAAGTACGATTCGCAATAATGCACACCTAGGGAAAACATGGTTTGCCCAAAACAGATTATCAGTTATATGGAAATCAGACCTCACTGATAAGTTAAAGTGACAATTCTTACAAGGCGTAGTTGTATCAGTACTACTGTATGGCTGCACCCCTTAGACCTTAATAATAATAACAATCTCGAGGACGATGAATGATAGGGACAGTTGGCAAGATATTGCCATGGACATCCGTGCTGCTAGCGCAACATGATGATGAAGCACCATTGGATTTCAGTAGGTGAGAGAGCAAGAGACAGAGAGAGAGAGAGAGATAGCAGTGAGATAGAGAGAGAGAGAGAGAGAGAGAGAGAGAGAGATAGTGTGAGAGAGAGAGAGAGAGAAAGAGAGAGAGAGAGAGAGAGAGATAGCGTGAGAGAGAGAGAGAGAGAGAGAGAGAGACTGTATTATTATAAATTGAAGACTGAAGTTCCAGACCAGAGAAATTCAGAGACCATTAAACCTCTTTAAGCGCCGTTGGATTTCGGTAGGTTAAAGAATCGCTGAATGATCATCGTTTATTCCAGCCTGGCTCCCTCCTCTTTTTAACTCTGGCAGCAGAGCATGAAACTGTTGGCGTCATTTCAGATTCTGAGACCAAATCAAACCACACCAGAAACTGAGTGATTTTGGCTTCGTTTGGCTTGGCTGCATTTCTGCCGGCGCTTTTGGACCATTTACTTGGCACGGCTGGCAGATTAAGTCTGTAATAAAGCAGACAGTTCCTGTGGCCAAGCCAAGTTTGTCCTTTTCCAGGCTTCATCAAGATTTTGTGCCACTGATCATTGACATAGTGCCAAATAGTTTTTGCCTGAAATAGCCAACAAAAACCCAATTGAAAAATAATAAAAACAATAAAGTTTCTTTTTGTTTTCATTTCTTTTGTATTTAAAAACTTTTACATTTTTTTAAAGGTCAGTTAACATTGAACCACATATCTTTGAGAATCTGTGTTATGCCTCAAAGATATGTGGTTCAAAGTTAACTGACCTGAAAAAATGTAAACGTTTTTAAATAAAATAACTGGTGCATTATATCTTTTATTCATTAATATATCAACGCTGAAAATTTCATTAAATTCAATTAATTCCCTGATTTTTGGTATTTTTTTCTTTCGGCGGGGTGACATACGATGGTGGAATTTAGGTCTGTTAATTTAGATTTAATCCAAAAAAGTTTCTCTATTTTTTTTTTACTGGTTGATAGTTGAGTTACCCACAGGATTGGGTTGGTTGGTTGGTTGGTTGGTTGGATTTTATGGTATTATTTAAATGAGTAGGGCCGGGTTAGCTCAGTCGGTAGAGCGTTCGGCTAGAAACCACAAGGCTCCTAGTTCGATACCTGCCCTTGCCAACTCAGCATATAAGTAGCACAGGGATCTGTGCGGTAAAGTAAGGAGCTGATGGTAGGTGTGGCGCTCCACCTCAGACGCTAAAATAATCTCCTTGGTCTAGCACTAGTGAAAAGGGGATAGACTCCCTCGCTGCATGGCTGATACCAACATTAGGCCGCCCTGGCAACTTTTTTACTTTTTATTTAAATGAAATCATCATAAATTCTTGAATGCTTTATTTGCACAACAGTCAAATTATTCAAAATAATTTTCCCATTTTATCCTTAGGAATTGTGTAAGTTTATCAATGAGTATTTAATTCATAGTCAAAATCATTAATACATAGAATAAATCTTATTTATTAATGATGTGTCTTTGAAAATCTGAATTAGATTTGCCTCAAAACAGCCCATGTTATTAGTACATTTAAAATCCTGCAATGTGTCTTATATATCACAAAGAAATAAAGGTCTTATATATCACTAACAAAATAAACATATATACACATTCAAATCAAATTTTTTGAGTCAAAATAATGAAGATTTGATTTATATTTGTGAAGATAATTGAAAAATAAAATTTAAATAGTAACAGTATGGATTTTTTTTTGCGCTTAAAATCTTTTTAAAAGATTAAAATCTGTATTCAACTTCGACCAAATTAAATATGGAGTAATTTGTATATTGCTATTATGGAAAACAAAAACAAAAGGAAAAAAAAAAAGACTTCTCAATTGTTACGACTTACATTCCTTTCTGTCTCACATATCCAACGCGTTTTTCTTCATAGTATCATCCCAGCTATGCCAATGCATTTATTAAAAGGAAAATGTCTGAGTCGCGCGATCCTGTTTATAACAACTACCCTTATCGATGATTGGCTGTGGAATTGGCCAATCTGATATAAATAGATCGAGGATTGAGTTGACGTATTTAAAACACTTTTCGTTTGGCGTTGCACAAGGGTGGCGTGTTGGAGTCTGATCGTCTCCAACGGGGTCTGGCTGGCTGAGGGGGGTATTATGTTGGAAGACCCGAAACCCCCCTATGAAGCCAGCCAATAACATAACTGACAACACCACCTGGCGCTAAGTCTGGCATATTTCAAAAATAAATAGGAGATATTAATTTTTCTTTTCAGAGTGTCTGTGCAATTTTTTTATGACACCCCATCAGGCCAGTTCAACGCAAGTTCTTTTTTTACATAGGGATCTAATGGGGCATCTAGCGAGGATCCAATTTGTGATTCAGTAATAATGGATCTGTGAGACTAAGTTTTTTGTCCCCACCCTCTACCTAGGTGATGCCAGGTCGCTGCATCTAGTACATATGTAAAGGGCAGTTAGTGTGTATGTATGTCGGGTGTAACTATGAAAATAAAACAATTAACAACAAAGTAAATATATATATACTGATTAAATATCACCAGTCCTTGCTTTTTGTGCAAAAATTAAATTATAAAGATTTGATTTATATTCAAAGACATTTAAATATTAAAATATACATATAAATAGCATTGAAATTCTACGTAAAAATGTCTAGCATTTGTAAATCTCAAAAGTAAACAAATCAATACACCAGGGTTTTCCCCCCTCTACCCAGGCAATGCTGGGTAGCCACTTCTAGTGTATGGGATAGGCATAGTATATCCTTTTTAGCAGGTAATATAGCGTAGTTTAAAAATAATGGTAAAACATAGGCTCTCATTAGCTTAGAGAGTCACGTGATGAGGTAATGTTTGGAAAGCACAAGGATAATTCTGTTGAGTTGTGGATAGTGGCAAACATGTCTTTCTATCTCTTCTGTTTCTCCCGGCATGCAGATGTGTTAAAAATATAAAGTGAGTAAAGTCAGAAAATGAGGGAGTCTATCCCCTTTTTATTAGCACTAGACCAAGAGATTGTTTTTATGTCTGAGGTGGAACAGCACACCTACCATCAGCATGCATAGATCCAAGCTGTGCTACTCATGCACTGAGTTCACAAGGGCCGGTATCGAACCAGGAACAATGTGATTCCTAGGTGGATGCTCTACCGACTGAGCTAAACTGGCCTATTGGTGGGCTGTGGTACTAGTTAAGAATGTATCGGAGGGGGATAAAAAAGTGTATGCACAAGAATATGTCTCTGTGTTGTTTCATGATTAAAGAACACAAAAAGGAACTCAGAGAGAGAGAGAGAGAGAGAGAGAGAGAGAGAGAGAGAGAGAGAGAGAGTGACAGAGAGATAGAGAGAAGAGAGAGAAAGAGAGAGAGAGAGAGAGTGTAATAGTGAAAGAGATAAAGAGAAAAAACTGACAGTGATAGAGAGAGAGAGAAAATGAAAGAGAGAGAGAGACAGACAGACAGACAGACAGACAGGGAAAGAGAGAGATAGTGAGAGTGAAAGGGAGAAAGACAGAAAGAGAGAGTGAGAGAGAAAGTGAAAGAGATAGAAAGAGAGTGACACAGTGAGAGAGAGAAAGAGTGAGAGTGAGAAAGAGAGAGAGAGTGAGGTAGTGAAAGAGATAAAGAGAAACAGAGTAACAGTGACAGATAGAGAAAATGAGAGAGAGAGAGAGAGAGAGAGAGAGAGAGAGAGAGAGGGGAACTGACTGAGATAGATAGATAGAGAGAGAGAGAGAGAGAGAGGGAGAGAGAGACAGCCATCCATACGAATAAAACAGACTCCCCCCCCCGCCTAATTCAAAAAGAAACCTTGAATATGAAGAACAGACACCTGATGGAAGATAGAAGAGAAACCTAATAGCAGCAGACATAAGAAGAGGGCAGGGCAACATTAATTCTGCCCCTCCTTCTGTATTTGTTTTTTGTGAGGGGCAATTTTAACATTAGTTCCCTTTAAATTTATTTTGATGTTTAGATTGCAAAAGAAAAACAAAAAACAAAAACAAAAAACAAAAACAAAAAAAAAAAAAATAAAAAAATAAAACAGAAACAGAATTATATAATTTTGATTTTTCAGACTGTAGTCCTCATCTTTATTGTGAATTTCAGATGCACAATGTTTCGGCAGATGTGCCTTCTGGCCTTCTTCAGGTGTTTCTTGTAATTTATTGGGGGCAGACTGCTCTCACTCTGCTACAAGGGTCAGGATTTTATTCATGCGAGTATAGTAATGATTCAAACCAACTTTAATAAATGACTTGAGACATCATTAAATGACCCCAAAAGGGTTGATATACCGTAAAACAAAACCAGCCAACCAACAAGTATATATATATATATATATATATATATATATATATATATTGTTTAATGGCATCTCTTGTATAATTCAAAGTGTAAAATCCAATGGCATCAGTTATTCTTTGATATTCTTATTTTTACAGTAATTTACTTTTAAAAACAATTTAATCTAGGCTTTTAAATAATTGGTTCCCAGATTGTATTAATCTCTATACTTGTGCTATATATTGATGGGTACCATCGTTTTTAGACAGTTAGTGTAGAAGCAGATTTGAATTAAAATCCACACCATTAGGTGATTGATGTTCAGTGACATCAAGTTGACCCCGACTTCCTGCCACTGGGAAAGAATTTATAGTTGGGTAGTCAGTTACAAGCCCTCATACTGTGAGGACACTTGGCGAGGGCTACTCCATATGCAGTTGAGAAGATCTGATCCTAAATTAATAAAAATGTGATCAAAAAAATATATGCCTTGTGTTGTCACTAAGAACTAATGACAACCTTGGCATAACCAAATAAACCAGAACCAGACCAGTCAACAAAAGATCAGTTAGGAGAGGCCATGAAGATAGCTACAGACTACAGACAACAGAAGAAAGTAAGATACCAGCCAGCTACTCCATAAAGTAAATAGAAGTTTGTTTCCGCAAAAGATAAGTAAAATAAGCTATTAAATATGAGGGCATAACCACTGTTTTTAGTAGTAGTTGTAGTATCTTTAGTAAGTGTCTTCCCGCGTTAAGTGTGAATAGCAGTTCTCCCTGGCCTCTAAAATGTTAGGTTATTAAATAGTCATCGAATAGGTAAGTATAAAGTTGGGTGCTCCCTGTAGACACCCACATTACTTAGTGGAACAGTCCATTTCTACTCTACACATGGGTATCTCTCTTAAAAAGAATAGAGATCCATCCCTCAAAATATACAGGGGTTGGACAAAATAATGGAAACACCTAGAATCTTAGTATCATAATTTTGAAACTCCAATTAAAACATCAAACACTTGTTATTTTGATGTTTTTTTGATTTATTATTAATTTTTCTCGTCTTATTTTACTAAAATTGTTTTTTTTACAGATATCATCAGAAGAAATTCATTAAAATGGCAGATCTATCAGTGATAGATCTGCCATTTTCATGAATTTCTGAGGTCAAATTGTTGGTGCTTGTAAGGCAGGTGCTAGTGTAACAAAACACGCTGAATTATTTGGTGTAGCAAGGAGTACCGTATTGAAAGTAATGGCAGCATTTGAGAAAGAAGGAAAAACCTCCTCAATGAAGCAAAACTCTGGAAGAAAGCGAAATCTGTCTGATAGGGACTGTCTGACTCTTAGGAAGGATCACAAGAATACAGTTCTGAAAATTACAGCAGAGTTTAATGACCATCTTGAGAACACAGTTTCCTCAAAAACTACATACATACAAATAACTACATATTGTATAAGGTACAATATATAGTTACTTTGGAGGAGGTGTGTGACCTAATGGTTAAGGATTAATACGTTTGATTCTGTTTTAGTTTGATTCTGCTAGTAATATTGATTTTCTTTGAGTGGTATATATGGGAGGGCCTTGGAGGCATGTGGTCAAATGGTTAGAGTCTTAGGAAATGGACTCGACAACCCGAGTTCAATTCCTAGACGAAGCTGTTAGCATTTCACATGGCGCTAATACCCTTGGGAAAGGTATGAATCCAATTCTCCCTCCAGATATGGGTAAATAGCAGGGTAGACTGAACTCTTTAACCATGGCTAGGTAACCAGTCTAGGAGAAGGAAAATTCTGAATTCAAACCTGTTAAACTCCGCTTAAGAATAGGGGATGTCTGACTCTTACGTGGATTGTTAGGAAGGATCACAAGAATACAACCCCGAAAATTACAGCAGAGTTTAATGACCATCTCGAGAACCCAGTTTCCTCAAAAACTGTAAGAGGGGAGCTGCACAAAGCTGGATTTTATGGGAGAGCTGCAATCAGAAAACTATTATGAAAAAATTACGATACTAAGATTCTAGGTGTTTCCATTATTTTGTCAAACACCCTGTATACCCAGACAAAATGGGTATACAACACTTGGTCTACTCAAGAGGTCACTGTAGCCGAACATATGCGCTGCTTCTTTGAGACGTCTTCTTCTTGAATATTATTTTAATGACCGTGACACTTGTCCAATTGATAGGCATTTAAAAACAACGCTCTCAAGCTCCAGAATTCTACCTTTTGACTAACTCCTTCAAACTGTATCTCTTCATGAATATATAATAACCTTCCGGTTATTTCCTAAAACTCCAACATAAAAAAGGGGAACCACTCTGATTGACTGATAAATTATTTATTTATTTAATGATCTACTAGGAAAAAAGAAGACGGGTTAGGATTAGGGTTTAGGGTTAGGGTTAGTTTAATGGGAAAATAATGGGTAGATTAATTAACTGATAAAATTCATTCAGAGTGGTTCCCCTTTTTATGTTGGAGTTATAGGAAATAACCAACCTTCCTTGATCTGTCCCTCATCATCAGAATATATATTTATGTTTACACATTCCACAATCTCCCACTTCACACGCAACATATGCAGTGATGAACCTGATACACTTATGATACAATTTAAAGGTAATCTGAACACTAGCTACATAAATGGAAGTAACCACCCCTTGTTTATTTCACTTTGAAGAAGCCATATGTCTTGGTCGGCCATTTTCATTTCACCGTAAATCTACACTGAAAATACAAATTTGTTTGAATCAATACAGCTGCATGTTTTAACATGAAAATATCATAAAATGTGTTTTTTAATAACAATTAAGTTTATTTCAAATAATGTGCAAGCACAATTAAGAACACATTTTATGATATTTTATAAAATTTATATTTTGTGACACTTTCTTTTATAATTATAGATAATTTAAGTTAATATTTCTCTGAATGTTTGAGATGAGGCTTGAAGATTAGTATTATCTGCGTTATTCGGACTATTGTCCCCATCTTCATTGTTATTTGTACAACGTTTCGGCCGATATACCCTCCGGCCTTCAAAGTTCCGTGATGGCTCCCGAATACGACAAGAAAGTTCCCGAGTTCGAAAAGAAGGTTCCCGAGTCCGAGAAGGTTCCCGAGTCTGACAAGAAATACCTGAAGAAGGCCAGAGGGTATATTGGCCGAAACGTTGTACAAATAAGATGGGGACAATAGTCCGAATAACGCAGATAATACTAATTTAAGTTAACTTTCTTTTAGAAGAGTAATTCCAAATTTTTAGTTCAATATGCTTCCTAAAAATATTCTTCTTTGAGAAGAAAATTCTCCAAAGCTCTTGTACCAAAATATACTTTAGAATATCATTTTCATCCTGGTGTTGCATATCTTCTTTCTTACTTCTATTCTTCTGGTCATCCTTGGAATCTTCTAAGGCCTGGACTTGTCTTGGGGACTTTGTGTCCGGTCTTCTATTTCTATGTTCTTGCTGGTTGGTCGTCCTGGATTCATTTCTTGTGTGTGCGTGAGAGTGAGCTCCCAGCTAAGGCAGATAGGCCTTCTCTGCCCGGCGTCCAGCTGAGAACTGGGGACTCAAACAGGTCCCACGTGACTTCACGTATTTGGCGGGCTTCCTGTAATCTTCCATGTAAAGACGGGCCATGATATGAAAAGGGCCATCCCCTCAGAAATACAGGGGATTGACAATAATCTTATGCAACCGCATAGATTATGTAACACTGGACAGTGTTTAAATGAGATCATTATAAATTCTTCAATGCTTTCTGTGCACAACCGTCAAATTATGTAGCAAGATGGGGATATTATCCTGACTTTTGTGAGCATCTAAATCAGTAAAATAAATTCTTAAATATATATCAGATTTTGATGTATTTTTTGGTTTTATTTTACATATGCACACACATAGATATATATATATATATATATATATATATATATATATATATGTGGTGTGTGTGTGTGTGTGGTTTTTATTTCTGTCTACAGAGTTGGATAATAAATAATACCTAATAATATCTGTATAATATTCCTCTTGAAATAATAATAAAAAATTAACTTTATAAAAAATGTTAAGAGTGTAATTATTCCTGAGCACTACTCGTACATACATACATACATACATATATATGGGAGTAAATATGGAAATAAATCCGACAATATATCCAACAACAAAAAAGATTTTATAAAGATTTTATAAAGATTTTCATCTCCTGTCATCTATAAAACATCCATCAATTTCTTCACCCCAAGACACATCCTGATGAAGGTTCAGAGAAACCGAAACATTTTGTGAATTACTATATTAGAAAAGGAGGAAGAAAGAAATAAGTGAGAGATGATAAAGGTTTAAAAAATAGTGATGAGCAAAACACGATGAACGATGGTTTATGTGACCCTGAACGGAGAATTGAGTGTCAACCGGAAGTTTCGGGTGTTGACCAGAAGTCACGTGGTGACATGGAACGATGAAGAAAAGGATGAGTCTCTTTTTTGCTTTCGGACGCGTGGGGGAACGGACGGCCCTTTGGTGCCTAGTATGGGGTCACAGTAATCAAGTAGTGTTCTCTCTCTCTTTCTCTCTGCCTTTCTTCTCTCCGATACAGCAAACGAGGCGAGCACGATAATAAAGGCTAGCAGTTGTGACTACATATTTCTCGCGTTGTGATTTTTTATCAACAAGAATACATTTTTAGTACCATGAATATATCGCTGCCACCACCACCGCCCCGTTATGTATATCGCTTTGGGTACTGTGACCAGATATACGACAATGTTACAGATATTGTTTTAGTGCCCTGAAAAAAAGGGACAACGTTACAATTATTCAAAATGAATTCCCAAGTTGAATCATTGCTATTTTCAGATAGACAAAGTTTTGACACTTGTTGGTTGGTTGGATTTGTTTTACAGTAAATCAACCCATTTCAGGTCAAGTAATTGTCTAAATTTGGTTTCTTACAGTACCTGCTGTTGCCTAAATGGTTACCCACCTAAACTTTGTACAGGCTCAACTCAACTTCAGTGATCTAGCAGGAACTACTGAGAGCAGTTTGACTCAATGGATTATGAGGAACACCTGAAGAAGGATGGAGGGTACATCGGCTGAAACTTTATGCATGTGTATTTAATAAAGATGAGGACAACAGTCTGAAAAATTAAAAGAATACATATCATCAAGCCTCATCTCAAAAATTAAAACAAAAAAAAAAGAAACAGAAAAACAAAAAATTATTTATTATAAATATCATATCACTTTGGTAATATTTTATTTTATTTTTAGAAATAGAACCAGAATTCCTGTTTTTTGAGAAAATGGAAATAATTTCCTTTCAGATTTTTGCTTAAATGATCGATGGCGTTCCAAAATTCAAAGATTTTTTTTTCAGACAATTTTTCTGTGATGGAAAGAAATTTTTACTAGCTTTTCAACAAAAAGAAAGTAAAAACCATGCTATCAGCCCAATTTAATGATAAATTATATATATATATAATTAAAAAAATGTCAAACTGATATCTAGGGAAAAAAATTTAAAAAAAGATAAGACCAGCACACCTATACTTTCTGAAAATAATCATCAGTATTGTATGTAGTGGCAAAAAAAAAGAAGAAAACACTAAGTTATATATGTACCATAAGTAAAAGTGCTTAATACACTAAGTAGAGCATGATTTATAAGGACCTAATGAGTCAGATACTATCTACCTAGGTTTCACCCGAATGGTTCTTCAGGATAATTCTGACACTCTCTCTCTCTCTCTCTCTCTATATATATATATATATATATATATATATATATATATATATATACAAACACTATTAATCAGGATAGATGTCTCCTGTCTAACTAGTTTCTTTTCAATCAATTTGAGTTGCCATGTCAATATTTTAACACTTGTTAATGGGTGCATCATAATTTTCAAAAGTACTATTTATCAGTGGCTGCATGAATATATATATATATATATATATATATATATATATATATATATATATATATAAGCTGAATATATAATTACGTTGTTTAAAGTTTGTAGTATCTATAATGAGAGTGCTCTGCATCTACCTATTGTGCATATATGTGTGTGTATGCATGTATGTGTTTACATTCTAGGACATTAGGTTTATAGTTTCAAAAATTCACTCTGGATTGTCCAGATGGTGCAATGGATATAGAGGTTGAGTTAATACAGTTCAAAGTGATAATCATCTGTTCAATCCTGACCAATCCTGTTTCAATCCTGGTCATGGGTGATAATAACATAGAATACTTAACATAGCTTTGTAATATATTACCAGGTTAAATAAATTCACACTGGGAACCGGAAATGTGTGGGTGTCAAACATAGACCTGAAAACAAAAACAGGATATTGCCTGGAACGCATTGAACTGACCTTTGGCACCTGGAAAATGCAGGTGTACATTGACACTGCATAGGCACAGAAAATGTGTAGGTGTAGCCCATAACCAATGAAAACAGGTTGCATGGGCGAGGAGGTGTGTTGACAGGAAAACTGCATAGGTGTTATGATCAAAGAGGTGTGTGTTGAGATTTTTTGTGTATATAAGGTGTGTGCTAGATGCCCACTCTTATTTATAGATTGGCCGATAACCATGTGACCAACCTATTGACCAACCACTGGCAGTATTCTTCTGCTGATATTGTTACTTATACTGGCTGTTCTGGTCATACCTACACACATTGCTTTGAGCCTTCATGGACGACGGAACATAGGTTTATATCACTGGACCTTTTGACACTACGTAGGATTACATAACCCAGGACTTATTCACTTACCAAAGGATTCTATAGCTCAGGACTTACTTACTTTAAGTCCTTTTGAATTGGACAAGTATGGCGGTCAGAAACTTAACAGTGTGACCCTGTGAGTTGAAGAATTATAAAAAACCCTTAGAAATCTGGGTTGAGCAGATAGAGATCGAGATTGAGATTGCTTGCAGTCAGAACTCCCAAAGACTTCTGTGTATATGTGTCCTCTGCTGACGACTCAGTCTACACACAATCAAAGAATAAAAATATGATTTTATATTTTTATATATACAAGTGTTCCGTGTTCTTTGTTGGGTCCAGTGACTGTATATAACAGCTTAATGCTTGTACCTGATCATTGTTAATGAAATGAAAACATTCCTACCCCCAATTATTGAATAAAGAGTTTGGTTCGAAGTTCTGTGAAAGCTCCCAATTACAACATCAAGGTTCCTGAGTTTGAAGAGAAGGTTCTTGAGTTCTACAAGAAACACCTAAAGAAGGCCGAAGTACACATCAGTCGAAACGTCATGTGTATAAGGATAAAGATGGGATCAACAGCCCAAAAAATCCAAATAATATTCTTAGGCTATTTATATATATATATTTGTTATAGTGTACTATACAATTAAAAGGTATTTGTTACCATTGGTTTCAAAGCAGCATATTAGCCACTTATCTTCACGACAAATATTACAACAAATTTTTATTCAGTTATAATAAAAAATAAAAATAAAAACTGAGTAAAATATAGTGCTCTATGCACAAAAATGCAGAACAATATCATAATTTCTACTCTAAAATAAAATGTGATTCTGATTTTGACTTGTGCGATCTTCAGGTTATCTTGTATACAGTTTGAGTTCATATATATATATATATAGTTAGGGTAGCTTGGACATGAAGTCAACAGCACTTGCTTACTGACAGTTTCTTGCCTATGTGATTTTGAGAATCACATAGGCAAGAAACTATCAGTAACCAAACGCTATTGACTTAGATATACATGTTCTACCTACAATATTGAACAGTACTTATTTATGATATATATATATATATATATATATATATATATATATATATATGCCGAAAGTACTTGGGATGAAAACTTTGGTGGACTAATCCATGGATTCCGTCCAAATATTCAAGAAAGCTTGAAAAGATTATTAATAAAATCGTTAAAAAGAGACATCTGTTTTGTTCAATTCTACATGTATAAATGAATGAATGCTGCCCAACTACACACACACACACACACACACACACATATATATACATATATACATATATGAGGTGCATGGTCTAATGGTTAGAGTTGTAGGAAATGGACTCATCGTCCAGAGTTCAATTCCTAGATGAAGCTGTTGACATTTCACATAGCGCTAATACCCTTGGGAAAGGTATGAATCCAATTCTCCCTCCAGCTATGGGTAAATAGCAGGGCAGAATGGGCTCTTTAACCATGGCTAGGTAATCAGTCTAGGAGAAGGAAAACTGTGAATTCAAACCTGTTAAACTCCGCTTAAGAAATTGACCTTGTGTCACATCCTGCTCGTATGGAGGAGTTGGTAAATACACACACACACACACACATATATATATATATATATATATATATATATAGAGAGAGAGAGAGAGAGAGAGGGGGGGAAAAGAAGTGAATCCAACAGTATATAAGTTTATAAGAATGTAAAAACAAGTTGCATTGAAGGGTGATATTTATTTAGCCGATGCTACAGAGATTCAGTTTGTTTATTAAATTACATCACATGGTTTGATAGGGACGCCAACATTATGTGGTGTTTTGAGTTATGGCTTTTTCTCATATTTGAGTACTAACAGAAGCCACCGCATACTAAAAACAAAGGCTCACAAACTTCTGTTTATCAAAAATTTATTTTTGAAACAGACGATGGCTCCGACGATGGTTTGACAAACAAAGCGAAATGCTGTAGTGTCGGCTAAATAAATATCACCCTTCGAGGCAAGCTTTAAGGTCTTTTTGATTTTAAAATTCAACATTCAAATGAAGATATGTTCATTGCTGAGCAAGTGTTGATCTCTAGCCATCAAAAAATTATCAATTCTATTTAAAAAAATAAGTATTCTATAACATCTTTCTATTCTATAACTACAGAAAAATGATTAATTTTATTATATAAACTATATAACTATGTAATGATAAACAAACACACAGATAGGCTTAAGAAAGCGTTATCCTACTTAGAATAACGTTACAGTTTACTGAGAGCTTATATACTCTTAGAAACACCAAAGAGTTCCCAAAGAGGAGGTAATAATAAAATAGGGGAGGTAACTCTCAATTATCTATTACAAACTATTTTATAACTATCAATCTTTTTTATTAAAATGAAATTATCAATTTTATTTAAAAAATGAGTGTAAAGTCAAAAATTTTCTAAACTATAATTACAGAAAATAATTACCAATTTTATCAAAATTAGTCTACTGTTAAAATATTCCATTCTATAACTACAGAGAAAATGATCAATTTTATTATTATTCTATATAAATATTCTATAACTATTATTTTTTATTTTTTTATTAAAATGGAATTATTAATTTTATTAAAAAAATGTAGCACAGTCAAAAATTTCTATTCTATAACTACTGAAAAAAAAAAAAAAAAGATTAATTTTATTATTTAAACTATATAACAATTAATTTTCTTTTATTAAAATGAAATCATCAATTTTATTTAAAAGATGAGTGTACAGTCAAAAATTTTCTATACTATAATTACAGAAAATAATTATCAATTTCATTAAAATGAATCTATAGCTAAAACATTCCATTCTATAACTACAGAAAAAAATGATAAATTTTATCAAAATGAGTGTACAGTCAAAATTTTCTATTCTATAACGACAGAAAAAAAATCATTAATTTCATTAAAAATTCAGAGTACAATGAAATTCATCATCTGAACAAATATCTAAAAATTCCTAATTCTATTTTAGAAAAATGTTTTCCTTTGGGGATGAGAGCAGAGATGAAGAAATCATTTTATAAGTTAATTATTAAATTGTCATATAATTACTGAACAAAAATTAAATTAATTTCAAAATTATATTGAAGCAATTTTCCTACTGAATGCATAAGTCTTTATTTTGTAATTATGTACTAATCTTATAATTATAAATCATCTCATGATTAGAGTCATCATTGCTTAATCTATATCAAGAATTGGGGAGAATTTGTTTGTCAGTCCTCTATAGATACCCATCAGATTTATTTCCCTTTTCCCTGATTATATATATATATATATATATATATATATATATATATATATATATATGAAGTGGTTAAACAATGTGTTTGAAATGGCAAAGGCCGACAATTTTTGGGAGACCATGTGCTTAATTAAAGTCATACCTAATTTGTTAATTAATTAATTATGATTAAATGAATTAGGCGTGCATATCGGTTTAAATGTAAAGCGTAAACAAATCGAGAAAAAGTCAATCTCTGTATGTACATTTCAGCCCATTAGACCTCATCAGCAGAGCTATTGAATTATTTTTTATAGCGAATTAAAAAAAACAAAATTGGCTATGGAGAGCTGATAAGTATGATTTTTTTTCAGACTAAATTTTAAGGAAAAAACAAATTCTTTTTTCTCCCCTATTTATGTTTCAATCTTCTTTAAGATATTTATATGGTTAGAAAGAGAATAAAATGATCTTTCTAAATATGTAATTTGCTTGAGTTTTTATCCATGGAATTATTTTTTACAGTGAGTTAAAAAATATTTTGCTTCAGTCAGCCTAGAATTCGTAGTATAATTTTTTCATACTAAATTTTATCATAAAATCAAATCTTATTCATCGCATATTTCTGTTCCTATCTTAAGAATATTTATTTGGTTTGAAAGAAAATAAAATAATCTTTCGAAATAGTATGTCTTTTCATACATTGAATTATTTCTTACAGCAAATTAAATAATAAATCAAACGAAAACATTTAACGATAACTCAACCTTTTCTTAATTAGTTTGTCAATTGTAAACAAAGCCTTTTTTTATTTTTCATAATCTCGTTAGATTAATTATTTTAATATTAGAAATACAAATAAAATTATGATACTAAAGCAGAATAGTGTGCAAGTGATAATACCATTAGATTACCTAATACATTTCATGGAAATACCTGAAAACTCAAATTGTTATCAAATTTATAGTATAGTATACTTTACTATAATAATTTGACATTCGATCGGCTAGGCTTTGAATTAATAATGTTATTTTTTTTTAAAGATTATTTATCGTTTTACATAAATTTGATTACTTTATTTAATTCTTTTTTCTTTTTTTTTAACAAATATTAATTTGAAGTTTAGCAAATCGCGTCATTTATATTTTATTTTAAAAATATAGTTAATCATTGAATTAAAATTTGTTACTATATCATTATGTGATGTGATGCTACCAGGCAGGATTAAATTAAGATCTTTTATATGTGGTGATTTTTATGGGTCATCCTGCAAGGACCGAACTCACAATTCAGTAGTAATAGATCTGCAAACGATTATTAAACCATGTTTTTATCTCCTCTACTCGGGCTTCGCCGGGTAGCCGCTGCTAGTATATATATATGGTTAATTAACGTCTGAAGAAGATATCAGAAAATCTTAAAAACATGTCGCAAATGTAAAATAATAATAAAAATAAAAAACAAAAAAAACACAATCCATTTTGCGGACCTTCTTTTTTATAAAATATCTAATTTTCTCCCATTGGACCCATAACAACACTTTATATATATATATATATATATATATATATATATATATATATATATATAAGTAAGTGCCAGCTAGCTCAAATCGGTAGAGCGTTCGGCCAGAAACCACATGGTACCTAGTTCGATACCGGCCCTCGCCAACTCAGCATATGAGTAGCACAGGGATCTGTGCAGTAAAGTGGTAGGTGTGGTGCTCCACCTCAGATGCAAAAACAATCTCCTTGGTCTAGCACTAGTGAAAAGGGGATAGACTCCCTTGTTGATTGGCTTATACCGACTTTAGGCCCCCCCAACGACTTTTTATATATATATATATATATATATATATATATATATATATATATATATATGTAGGGGTCAGTAACACTCAACAAAAACAAACACTGACCATCCCACTTCAAACAAATAACTCCTTAACCTAATTTTGAATTCATCAGTCAGGCGACAATACCAAGACACACACACACACACATGTATATTTATACATATATGTATATATATATATATAAGTACATATATGTATATACACATAACTTCTAAAAACCTTTCTCACATATATATAAGAGCATTGCGAACAAAATCAGCTAAAAGAAGTTTTTTCACTGAACAAATGGACTCGCCACTTCTAATACACTTATCTGCCCTGATTATAGTGGCTTGTCAAACACTTTAAAAATTCATTTAATCTTTTAAACTTTCTACAAAGAATTTTCTCCTGACGATGACCTAAGGTCAAAACTAGTTGAGAAAAAAAAAAACAACATAAAAGAAATATTCCTGTTTGTCTTATTACTTTTTGTTCATCTTATATATATATATATATATATGTATATATATATATATATTGTATACATACAGGGTGGTCATTAGTGATGCACTATTTTCATCTCTGATTACAGTTTCTTGTGCATCTTATCGGCTCCAATATCAACCCCGACTTTTAATCCGGCATCTTCAAGTTGCTACCTTAAAAGCTACATGCTACTAGTATTAACATTCTAAATATATATATATATATATATATATATATATATATATATATATGTGTGTGTGTGTGTGTGTGTATACATATTTGAGTTAAGGTAGTGTGGACATGGAGTCAACACCTCGTTATTGACAGTTTCTCACCTATGCGATCTTCAGATCAAAATTTCATAGAATGGAAAGTTTCTATCTGAAGATCGTATAGGCAAGAAACTGTCAGTAACCAGATGTTGCAGATGTTGACTCCATGTCCATGCTACCTTAACTTAAATGTAAATGCTCTATCAATGATATTGAGCACTATATATATATATATATATATATATATATATATATATATGTATATATAATATATACCCTGTATGTGGTCTTAGAATAAACAAGCTATATCCCTCTCAAAAAGGGATAAAAAACCTGCCCCCCCCCCACAAAAAAAAGAGGTGTTCTGCGTATGACATTAAACTGCATCTGATGATGAGGTTCCAATTCTGGAGATTTGGGGAATGTGAAGTACACCTTTATTGCCATTACTCCCAACTCTGACCTGGAGTGGTAGTACCTGTTAGGATACCACCTATAGGTCAAATAAAATATGTAATGGTTTCAAATCATCATCATCATCATCATCATCATGTTGTGCTAGTAACACAGGTATCCATGACAATCTCTCGCCAACTGTTCCTATCCTTCATTGTCTTTGGGAGGTCCTCTGTGCAGCATCCAGTATCTGCACAGAGCTGGTCATTGTAGGTCTTTGCTGGATGCCCTGCACTAGCATGCACATGTGCTGACTTCCATAGGAGAAGGTCATTTATGAGTTCGTCCTTGCTTTTCCAGCAATGTCCATCATGTCTTGTTTATCTCTTGGATGGTTTGTGTGATAGGGGGCAAGTGGCCATACAGCTGCTTACTTGTGGGTGTTGCTTCCATGATTTATTTAATCAGTATTCTTGTGCAGCTTCCATCCCACTTATTCTCTAGGCGCTTCGTTAGGGTCCAAATCATGCAGCTATACAGTAGCACTGATACAACTACAGCTTGGAAGGATCGTGGCTTTAACTTGTCAGTGAGATCAGGTTTAAGCATACTTACTGGACTCAGGGGAGGTTTTTAACATTAAAAAGTTTTTCTTCTTCATGGAGGGTACCAAACAATACACAATAATGTATGTGGAAACAATGTTGCTGCAAGACTTAGCCAAACATACGGAATTTAAATTTCTAAATTTCAAAGGAAAATATGAAGAAACTGCCTTACGAAAATAATCTGTATTGCATATATTTTTTGAAAAGTTGTCCTCATCTTTATTCTTATATTCACAACGTTTCGGCCAATGTGCCCTCGGGCTTTCTTCACATGTTTCTTGTCAAATTCAGGAAACTTCTCATCAAACTTGGAAACCTTCTTTTCAAACTCAAGAGCCTTCATGTTTTAATTGGGAGCCTTTCTTGTTGAATTTGAGTTTGACAAGAAATGCCAATATAAGGCCGGAGGGTGTATCAGCCAAAACATTGTGTATATAACAATAAAGATGAGGACAACAGTCTGAAAAATCTAGATAATACAAATTATCAAGCCTCATCTAAAAAAATTACATAAAAAACTCCTGAAGAAGGCAGGAGAGCACATTGGCCTAAATGTTGTGTATATAACTATAAAGATGAGGACAACAATCTGAAAAATCTAAATAATACAAATGATCAAGCCTCATCTAAAAAAATTTAGTTAATAAACTCCTGAAGAAGGCAGGAAAGCACATTGGCCAAAATGTGTATATAACAATAAAGATAAGGACAACAGTCTGAAAAAATCTAAATAATACAAATGATCAAGCCTCATCTAAAAAATTTAGTTAATAAACTCCTGAAAAAGGCAGGAAAGCACATTGGTCAAAATGTGTATATAAGAATAAAGATGAGGACAACAGTCTGAAAAATCTAAATAATACAAATGATCAAGTCTCATCTAAAAAATTCACACAAAACAAAATAATTATTCAGAGTTAATTAGTTTATAGGTAGATATTCAAGCAAGAGATGGAAAATAATTGCAGAGAATTATTATTATAATATTGATGCTATCATTATCCTGTTACACATAATAGCTTCAAAACCCTTAAGAGTTACCTCCCTTAGCAACCCTTTTTCAACAGTAGACATTATGACATGTCAGTGACAAGACTACTGATATGATAGGGAGATTTGGTTGGTATACTTTTCCCTATAACATTTAGTTTTCTGACAGTTTACAATTACTAGCAAGAATATGCATCCTCCATGCGTAAGTATTTAAGTTTTAATGTAATAAAATATATTGAATTAGAAAGACTAACAAAATCAAATAAGAACACATATAAAAAGATTACACTTATCTTAATTATATTTTAATTGATTTCTATCAATAACACTAATTATTTATTAAACCCAGTTTTGTTAAAACCTGCATGCAAATTAATCACACCATATATTATGTAAACCTTCATTTCTTAGTGAGACATATTGGAGGATTTTAAACGCACTAATAACATGGGATGTTTTGAGGCAAATCTAACTCAGATTTTCATAGAGACATTGTTAATAAATAAGATTTATTCTATGTATTAATGATTTTGACTATAAATTAGATACTCATTGATAAACTTATGCAATTCCTGGGGGTATTGTGACATAAGCAATGACATAGTCTCGGTTACAGACTGACACCAAATCTCCATTATAGTAAGATATAGTTCTTGCATACAATAACTATTATCTGCAGGATCTGGGGCAACAAATTAACGAACTGTCCTGTTACATACAATAGCTTTGAATCCTTCAAGAATTACCTCCCTTAACAGCCCTTTTTAAATAAATTAAATTGTCACCAGTTAGGGGAACTTCCGGTTTTTCTTCCTTTTCATCACAGACATCATGGAAACATGTAGAATTCCAACCTGTTCTGAGTTAACTTTAATACAGACCAAAATGGTAAGTGACTTTATTTGAGTTATTCATATATATATATAGGAAGATACATAGAGAGAATTAGATATATAATTGAAATAATCACGACAAGCAAACTCAGCGAATACCGCGTGCGCTGTGTGGAACACTGTACAGCTGTTTCGACCTAATTAGGTCTCATCAGCAGTGTATACCTACGATCTCCCCCCAACAGAGATCGAACCGGAGAATCCAGAACGCAGAGCCAGATACTCTACCCCTGGGCCACTGGCCATGCCACACACGAAACTCACCAAATCAATGATAAATGAGCCACTACTATAACCTGGTGTGTCATGTAGCTGCATCCACAACATAACAGAGGACACGGTTATATAATAATCACAACGTGATTATTTCAATTATATATCTAATTCTCTCTATGTATCTTCCTACATTTCTATGCTCAGCATGGGTATGAGTACGTGGATGCGTGCCGTTGTGCTGGGAAGTTGTGACTCCGAGAGGTAACCATGTCCTCTGTTATGTTGTGGATGCAGCTACACGACACACCAGGTTATAGTAGTGGCCCATTTATCATTGACAGGTTGATTTGGTGAGTTTCGTGTGTGGCGTGGCCGGTGGCCCAGGGGTAAAGTCTCTGGCTCTATGCTCTGGGTTCTCTGGTTCGATCTCTGTCGGGGTGAGATTGTAGGTATACACTGATGAGACCTAATTAGGTTGAAACAGCTGTACAGTGTTCTGCACGTTGCACACGGTATTCGCCGAGTTTGCTCGTTGTGATTATTTCAATTATATATATATATATATATATATATATATAACTTTCAAAGAAAGAAAAACTTAACAAACGGTCATTTGACTATGATAAATTTATCATATCAAATAGACAGCTTGTTAAGTTTTTCTTCCTTTGAAAGATATATATTGCTCTGTATATAATTAATTTATTAGTTATTATACATTGAGCTCTCTTAGGGATTTATAAAAATCCTTGTATGAATCTATGTTTTCACTTACATGAGCATACAGTATGGATGTACAGTGAGATTTTGATGATCCAAATAAAATCATCCCCTACTTACCAGTCAATTAGATTATTTTACTTATATATATATACATGTATACATATATACTGAAGCATGGGAGCGCATGTGCATGTGTGAGTGGGTGGGGGTGTTTGGTACCCTAAAATGTTTTATCTATCTACTTATCAACCATGTTCTTTTGAGTATGTCAGAAAACTTTGATGTGCGGGGCATCGTCCACTGCGAGTTCTTGCCACAGGGCCAGATGATCAACCAGCATGTCTACAAAGAGATACTGCGGTGTTTGCTTCGTTCAGTGTGCGAAAAGAGATGAGAGATGTGGTAGGACAACTCGTGGGTGCTTCACTATGATAACACACCTGCCCACACTTCCCTGAGTATCCGAGAGTTCCTGGCCCAGAAGAACATCACTGTGCTGGAACAAGCTCCCTACTCAGCTGACCTGGCTCCATAATTTTTTCTTCTTCCCCAAGCTCAAAGGGTTCATCAATAGAACCCGTTTTGAGGATGTGCACAATATCAAAAAGGTCATGATGACAGACCTATGGAAAATCCCAGAAGAATCCATCCAAGAGAGCATGCAAGTGTGGGAAGGATGGGAAAATGCATTAGACTCCAGGGGGATTACTTTGAAGGGAATAACTTGTAGTTTGTAGTTTGGATTTGAAATGAATTTTTTGTGACACCAGTCCTGGAACTTTTCTGACATACCTTGTACATTAGCTTCACTGCAATTTATCTCAAAATTTAAGGGTACTCATTTCTTTTTATAGACATTAAACAAGTATATTTTCTCTGTAAACACATGGTGGTAATTCCCTATGAAAGTGTTTGTTCCTTCTAAACTAGAAAAAAAAACGCCCTCTAGGCAGTGTAAAAATTTATTTTAAAAGATATTGCCTGAGTGGGGTGCAGTTAAAAATTCAATGTCAGAGGGGTTTTATCATAAGTAAAACTATCAAATATATGTAGAGTAGAAGTGAACTGTATCACTAAGTAGTGTGGGTGTCTGCAGGGGGCACCCAACTTTATACTTACCTACTCGATGACTATTTAATAACCAGGCATTTTAGAGGCCAGGAAGAACTGCTATTCATGCTTAACGCAAGTAGACGCTTACTAAAGTTACTATGACTACTACTACAAAATATATTAAAGGAGTAAAAAAATAAAACAATTTGAAATCAAATAAAATATTGCATGCATCTATTGATTATTAATTAAATAATTATTTTGAATATTCTACATATAAATTTTACACAAAATTGTAGGTATTTATTTATTTGTAAACTTTTAGTTAACTTCTTGCTACTGAAAAAAAAAGGCGAGAGTAAAAAATAATTTGAAAAATTGATTACAAATTTTGCAAATAATTTTTCCATTCAATGAAATACAATTTTTTAATGAATCTTATAGTTTATACAAGTTTATTTATTTAAATAATATATAGTTTATTTATTACAATGGAAAGTATTCAAATATTGAATTATAAGGAACAGCTTTGATTTATTTTATTAATATTAATTCTTCTTTATTCAATGTATTGATGATTTTGGTAATTGTGATGTAAGCAGTGACATAGTTTTGGTTACAGACAAAT
>CM042168.1:19496692-19546692 GCA_023376005.1 Doryteuthis pealeii
AACATCCAAAAATCTTATATATATATATATATATATATATATATATTAATCACAATTAATTTTAATTTAGTTCTCCTTAGAACTACTATCCTAGAACACTAAAACTGTGGGAGAGAAAAACTTTTTTTTACAACTATATATATATATATATATTTATATATATATATTAACATAATTGGTAAATATCCTTTCTTTTATGTGTATTATTCTTTTATTGTAAGAATTACTGGTTATGATTTTAACAAATTAGAATAAAAATTTAAAAAAACTTATAAGTCTAAATTTAAAAATTAAAAAAATTCAAACTAATTTTTTTTTAAAACTTGTAAATTCTTAATTAATAACAAAAAATTTAAAATGGACATTGTTTAGAGAAATGAATAAATTAGAAGAGATTTATTTTTGTCTGTTAGTCTTATCATGTCTATGACCCCAAAGTCTTGACCTCTTACCCTACTTCAGCTAGTTCATATAGATTATCTTAGTTTAGTCATTTTTTATAGTCTTTATTATTTAACAACTTTAATTATTTAAAGGTTAAAAAATTTGGGTATTATCGCATAAATGCGTCCTGGCCTCCTGCCCTAAAAAAACGCTAAGCGGTGCCTGCTCAAAATCCAACCCACGCTACTACTGAACTCCCTAGCTGTTTTGTTTAATAATGTATTTATTTTTTTCATTTTGAAACTCGGTCGTATTTATTTTAAAATTTGGGACAATTGTTTTTAATTAAAATAAAATGAAAATACTGAAAAAAGATATTTTAAAGGGGGAGGGGGTAAAATGTTTACATTTACTTGTCGATAAAAAACCTGGGGTAGGTTACTTTTAACGCCCTCAAACCACTAAAAAAATTTATTTGTTGATAAAAATACCTTCAAACTGCTAAAAGAATATCTTAAATTGGGGTGGGGATTAAGATATTTACATTTACTTGCCAAGAAAAGACTGGTGGAGTGGGGTGGGGGTTAAGATATCGCTTTCATATCACATTAACTTTTCAGGAAAAATGCCTTCAAATGCCCCACCCCCTCAAAATATCTTTTTTTTTTTTTCGGTATTTTCATTTTATTTTAAGCTAGGGTGTTCAATAGTAGTGTGGGTTGGATTTTGAGCAGGCACCGCTTAGCGTTTTTTAGGGCAGGTGGCTAGGACGCATTTATGCAATATGTACCAAAAATTCTTTACAGTCTAATCAAGCATCTTACCAAAAGATCTAACAACTTCTCGGCCAGCCTCTCACCAATAGTTACGAAGAATCCACCGGCAGAATATATCGTTTCTCAAAATCAGCACGGCTCGGAAAACCATTCAAAAAGCATTTACTGTGTTGGCTTTCTAGTCTCGAGCCCGAGGAACCGACTAAATATGGTAATTCTTAGGAAAGAAGGGAAATCATTTTTGTTTTTAGCTGTAATCACAACAGTATCATCAAGTCGGAAATTCAAATTTTGGATCAGTCAGGTTTCCATGGATTTCCTGATAAAAATAAAAAAAAATCAGAAATATTAATTTTTTTAGACTATTCATTTTTAAAACTTTATTTTGAATAAATTTATATTGCATTTACTTAAACATCTACTTCCTTGAAAATATTCTACAAGATGTACACTAGATTCATTGGTACAATGGGGAGGTACAGTCAAGAATGTGGATCCTTGGTCTGACTAAGAACAAATTTCATGATCTGGGCATTTTACATATTAAGCATATTAAGATCCTAATAATTTTTACATGAGTTATACTCAAAATTCAAATATTTTACATGAGGCACACTCAAGATCCTAATAATTTTTACATGAGGTATACTCAAAATTCAAATATTTTACATGAGGCACACTCAAGATCCTAATAATTTTTACATGAGGTATACTCAAAATTCAAATTTTTACATGAGGCACACTCAAGATCCTAATAATTTTTACATGGGTATACTCAAAATTCAAATATTTTACATGAGGCACTCTCAAGATCCTAATAATTTTTACATGAGGTATACTCAAAATTGAAATATTTTACATGAGGCACACTCAAGATCCTAATAATTTTTACATGAGGTATACTCAAAATTGAAATATTTTACATGAGGCACACTCAAGATCCTAATAATTTTTACATGAGGTATACTCAAAATTGAAATATTTTACATGAGGCACACTCAAGATCCTAATAATTTATCTATGAGGCATACTCAAATTTGAAATGTTTTACATGAGGTTCACTCAAAATTCAAATAAGGTTTACATGAGACACTCAAGATTCAAATATGTTTTATATGAGGCACAATCTTGAAGGAAATAAGTTTTACATGAGACAAGATTCAAATATGTTTTACATGAGGCACAGTCTAGAATGAAATAAATTTTATATGACACTCAAGATTCAAATAAGTTTTACATGAGACACTCAAGATACAAATAAGTTTTATATGAAACAGTCAAGATTCAAATAGGTTTTATATGAGTCCCAGAGAAAATATTTTAGATGAGGTAGTCAAAATCCCAAAATGTTTTATACAAGTATAAATATGTTTCACTTGAGATTCAAGTAAGTTATATATGAAGCACAGTCAACCTCCAAATGAATTTCACATGAAGCACAGTCAAGATATGATGGTGATCCCTCCAAAGTAAAACCTCCAAAGTGTTGGAGAAACTGTTCCTGTGGTTATCAGCAACACTGTTTTATTTGTTGTGCATGTGCCTGTGCTTACTCTTGCGTCCGCCTTGTTGCCATGCCCAGTCGTAGCTTGGCAGTCATTTCTGATGGAGTTCCCGATTGATGCTACTGCCAAATATGATGTTTTCACGGCTATTCGGAATTTGGATGCAAAAATCATTAAACTGAAACTTATCACTAATTAACAGAAGTGTATGGTAAGTAGTGTATGGATGTCAAAAACGTCCACAAGCCAATAAAATCCTCAACCACCACATTCTAATATTTTTAAAACACAATTATTTTTTTAAACACATTTTTTTTAACTCATTTTTTTCTATTTAACCCATAGATGAGACCCTAACAGGTACTACCACTCTGGTTCAAAAATATTTTTGTGTATGGTAAGTAGTGTATGGATGTCAAAAACGTCCACAAGCCAATAAAATCCTCAACCACCACATTCTAATATTTTTAAAACGCAATTATTTTTTTAAACACATTTTTTTTAACTCATTTTTTTCTATTTAACCCATAGATGAGACCCTAACAGGTACTACCACTCTGGTTCAAAAATATTTTTGTGTATAGTAAGTAGTGTATGGATGTCAAAAACATCCACAAGCCAATAAAATCCTCAACCACCACATTCTAATATTTTTAAAACGCAATTATTTTTTTAAACACATTTTTTTTAACTCATTTTTTTCTATTTAACCCATAGATGAGACCCTAACAGGTACTACCACTCTGGTTCAAAAATATTTTGGTAACATGAGGCAAAATTTGGAAGTTCTTGATGCTTTTGCCAAGGTCATGAAGGTGATGAACTATACACTAGACTGTGAGCTTGCCTGATACTCTCTGAGTGTCCAGATTTGTCTCTATGGCTTGGAACACAGCCTCTGATTCCACAGTTTTGGGCCTAACTGACCTTGCCTGATTATTGAGTTTCTTTCGACCCCGGGGAAAATTTATTTCATGATCTAGTTACAGTATTGTGTTTAACTGCATATTCATCTTTCAAACAAGAAATGTTTTTGGTTGCATCCGGGGCATTATGGCCTAGTTCATTACACCACAATGTGACACCCTATATCTAAAATGTAGGTATTAATCAACTATCAGAGTAGGTATTTACCCAACCCATCCACCATGGGTAAGATGTGACACAAGGTTATAAGTATGGGGCATCTAGCGAGGACTATTCAATAGTAATGGAATTGCAAGACTAGCTTGTTAACCATTACACTACAATGGGACTGGAACAGAGATAGAAATTAGCAGACTGGTATAGATAGATAGATATATCAATAAATGCATATACATATTCACTATCACCAGATCTTGCTTTTTGAAAATTAAACAATAAAATTTAAATAGTAACAGCATGGAACTTTTTTTTTTGCATTTAATATTTTAAATAGGAGACATTAATCTTTCTTTTCAGGGTGTCTGTGCACTTTTTTTCTGACACCCTAACAGGTCGGATCAATGACAGCTCTTTTTACGTAGGGATTTTAATGGGGCATCCTGTGAGGATCCAACTCACAATTCAATAATAATGGATCTGCAAGACTAACTTTTTTTGCCCTCTCTCTATCCAGATGACAAACTGAATATATATATATACATTTACGATCACCAGAGCTTGCTTTTCGTGCAAAAATAATGAAATTTTTATTTATATTCATAAAGATATTTAAAAATTAGGATTTGAATAGTAAGAGAAGGGAAAGTCATTATTGGCATTTATGATTAAAACATAAACAAATCAATTATGGAAGATCACAAAACAATTAATGGATCTGTGAGACTAACTTTTTTTTATCCACCACTTTACTCTGGCAATGCCGGGTAGCTGTTTCTAGTACATATATAAAGAACAGTTGGTGTCTATGTGCGTATGTATGTCCAGAGGAAAATACAAAAATAAAACAACTAATGACAAAGTAAATATATATGCACATTCACTATCACCAGAGCTTGCTTTTTGTGCAAATCAATTATAGAAAATGAAAACAATCAATGGATCTGCAATTAAAGTTCTTTTTTTATCCCTCCTCTACCCAGGCAATGCTGGGTAGCAGCTTCTAGTACACATATAAAGGACATTTGTGTTCATGTGTGTATGTGTGTGTGTGTGTGTATGTCCGGAGAAAACTATGAAAATAAAAGAATTAATGACAAAGTAAATATCACCAGTTTTTACTTTTTGCGCAAAAATTGTGAAGACTTGATTTAGATTCAAAGATATTTAAAAATCAATATATACCTAGAAATAGCATTGAAATTCTTTAAAATGTCCAGCATTTGTAAATCTCAAAAGTAAACATATCAATACACCAGTGTTCCCCCCCCCTCTTACCCAGGTGATGCTGGGCAGCCATTTCTAGTACAGATATAAAGGGCAGTTGGTGTGTATGTATGTATGTTCGGGGGAAACTATAATAAATAAACAATTAACGACAAAGTAAATTTATATACACATTTACTATCACCCAATCTTGCTTTATGAGCAAAAATAATGAAGATTTGATTTATATTTGTGAAGATAATCGAAAAATATAATTTAAATAGTAACAGGGTATTTTTTTTTTTTTTTTTTTTTTGCATTTAATATTTTAAATAGGAGACATTAATTTTTCTTTTTAGTGTGTCTGTGCACTTTACTTTCTGACACCCTACTAGTCCATAACAACGCAAAGTCTTTTTACGTAGGGATTTCAATGGGGCATCCTGCAATGATCCAACTCACAATTCAGTAATAATGGATCTGCAAGACTAACTTTTTTTGCCCTCCCTCTATCCAGGTGACGCTGTGTAACCACTTCTAGTACATATATAAAGGACAGTTTGTGTGTATGTATGTCCTGAGAAAACTACAAAAATAAAACAATTAATGACAATATAAATATATATACATGTTCACTATCACCAGATCTTGATTTATGAGCAAAAATAATGAAGATTTTGTTTATATTCGTGAAGATAATTTAAAAAAAAAATTCAAACAGCATGGATTTTTTTTGCATTTAATATTTTGAATAGGAGACATTAATTTTTCTTTTCAGTGTGTCTGTGCACCTTTTTTCTTTTTCCTGACACACTATCAGGCCGGATCAACACAAGGTCATTTTCAGGTAGGGATTTTAATGGGGCATCCTGCGAAGATCCAACTCTTGATTCAGTAATAATGGATCTGTGAGACTAACTCTTTTGCACCCCACTCTACCTAAACGACGCCACGTAGCCGCTTCTGGTAGTATTATATAGTGGAGTAAACCCTTCCATCAAGAAGTCATTTATGTTATACAGCGTCAAAACCTTTAAACATATTTAAAATAATTGCTCAAGCCTTGAAGAAAAATGAGATGACTGAAAGAATCAGTGCGTATCAATTTGTAGTAACCTTCTTATCAAGCCAAGTGTAAAAATAAATACGAGAAGCTCTAATTGATAAAGAAAGAACCTTAGATTTGACACATTGAAAATTCGGACCATATGACCTTTAGGCACCCCTTTTTGCGATCAAATTTCATAAGGACATTTTTTTTCATTTACACCATCAGCATCTGGTTGTTTGTTAACAGACGATTTTTAGAGTTTTTTTTTAAATTATAAAACTAACCCCTAACCCTAACCCTAACCCCTAACAAATAACCGGATTTTGAAGGTGTAAGTAAAAAAAATGTCCTTATGAAATGAGATTGCAAAAGGGGTGCCTAAAGGTCATATGGTCCGAAAATTCCACCAGTTTAGCTGTTGGTAGAGCATCTGCCAAGGAACCATAAGGTTCCCGGTTCAATACCGGCCTTTGCCAACTCAGCACATGAGTAGCATAGATGGATCTATGTAGTAAGGTAGCAAATTGATGGTAGGTGTGGTGCTCCACCTCAGAGGCAAAAACAATTTCCATGTTTTCTATGGCTAGTGAAAAGGGGATAAACTCCCTTGCTGGTTTAGGCCAGTTGGTAGAGCATCTGCCTAGGAACCACAAGGTTCTGGGTTTGATACCAGCCCTCACCAACTCAGTGCATGAGTAGCATGGATCTATGCAATAAAGTAGGGAGCTGATGGTAGGTGTGGTACTCTACCTCAGATGCAAAAACAATCTCCCTGGTCTCTAGTGCTAATGAAGAGGGGATAGACTCCCTTGCTGTTTAAGTCCAGTTGGTAGAGCATCTGCCAAGGAACCACAAGGTTCCCCGTTTGATACCAGCCCTCACCAACTCAGCACATCTGTAGGACAGCTTGGATCTGTGCAACCAGTCTAGGAGAAGGAAAACTCTGAATTGAAATCAGCTAAAAATTGACCTTGTGTCACATCCTGGCTGTTATGGAGGGGTTGGATAAATACATACGATTGAATGAATTTGTATTTTTCAATACATAAGGAGCACTAGCTGGTTTGGCTCAGTTGGTAGAGCACCTGCCCAGGAACAAAAAGGTTCCGGTTTTGAGACCAAAACTCGCCAACTCAGTACATCTCGGATCTATGCAGTAAAATAGGGAGCTGATGGTAAGTGTGGTGCTCCACCTCATGCAAAAACAACCTCCCCGCTTTCTAGTGCTAGGGAAAAGGGGATAGACTCCCTTGCTGGTTTATCTCTGTTGATAGAGCACCTACTCAGGAACCACAAGGTTCGGGTTTTGTTACCAAATCTCGCCAACTCAGTACATGAGCACACAGCTTGTATCTATGTAGTAAAGTAGGGAGCTGATGGTAGGTGTGGCACTCCACCTTGGATGCAAAAACAATCTCCCTGTTCTAGCACTAGTGTCGTCTGATTCCAACCATAAATTACTCTGCCTACTTTACTTACTTACTCTATTCTATGAATGGTATAAGACATACACTTTGGTTTAGAGGCACACTTAGCATAATGGTTATTTTCATAAAACCTAGAACTGGCAACTCAAGTTCAAATCCTGGTCTAGGCTGTTTGTCCTATTTGTCTGAATTTTTTTTAGGCTTGATAATTTGTATCATTTCCATGAAGTTCCATGAAAGGCTCCCAATTATGACATGAAGGCTCCCAGGTTCAAAGGAAAGGTTCCTTAGTCCGACAAGGTTCCAGAGTTTGACAAGAAACACTTGAAGGCTGGAGGGCACATTAGCCGAAACGTTGTGTATATAACAAGAAAGATTAGGACAATAAATAAAAGATTTTTAAGTAGATATTTATTTAGGCATTTACTGTGTCAGTTTCACTTGCTACCTATCTATATAAAAAAGACAGTTGGTGTGTATGTAACACATCACTCAATAAGTCCCGGGCCTAACTAATAAAACAACAACTTTTAGGCAAAATTCGACTTTATTCATCAACATAAAATCTCTTTCCCTGGAGCATTCTTTTGAGGTCTGCAAACAGCCAGTAGCCACTGGGGGCCAGATATGGAGAATAGGGTGAGTGCGGAAGCAATAGATGTGCAATTCATGTAGTTTTGCCATCCTTGCGATCGACTTATGACACGGTGCATTGTTTTGGTGAAAGAGCACTTTTTTCTTCTTCATTTGTGGCCATTTTTTGGCAATTTCTTTCTTCAAACACACCAATAATGCTATATAATATTCACTATTGATGGTTCTTCCTCTCTCAAGGTAATCGATGAGCAAAATACCTTCCACATCCCAAAATATGGAGGCCAAAACCTTGCCTGCTGATGTTTGTGTCTTTGGTCACTTTGGACAGCTTTCACCTGCTACTGTCCACTCAGCTGACTGCCAATTTGACTCAGGGATGAAGTGGTGGATCCATGTTTCTTCCATTGTCACATATTTATGCAAAAACTTTTTGTTGTGTTAAAACAGTTTCAAACAATGCTCTGAATCGTCAACATGTTGTTTTTGATCGACTGTGAGCAAACGTGGCACCCACTTTGAACACGGCTTTCTCATTGACAAATGGTTATGCAAAATGGTGAATACACTGCCTTCTGATATCTTCAACTCCTCTACTATCTCACGCAATTTCAATTTACGATCGGCCAAAGGAGTTTGTGGAGTTTTTTGGTGTTTTCCAGGACAACTGCCGAATTTGGTCAACCTGAGCATTCAGCATCATTTGTGTCTGTACGACCGCATTTACAGTCAGCATATTACCTCTTTACCATTGTTTCCAATGGAGTAGAGTCCAAATAACACTTATTAAGCCATTGCTGAGTTTAAACAGTATTTTTCCCATCAGAAAGCAATGCTTTATGAACACATAAAATTCTGATTTTTCCGTTGTTCTGAAAATTTGCAACAGTAGCTCCATTTAAATAACTACAATTTGTAAACTAATAATCCGATTGGGCTCAAATTTCGACATGTGCCATTTGAAGGTGAGTACTTTATAAAAATAATATTGATTAGTGGCGCCATCTATATGTCAGTTCCGGGACTTATTGAGTGATGTGTTATGTGTATATGTATGTATGTCCGGAGGAGAGTATGAAAATAAAACAATTAACTATAAAGTAAATATAGGTACACATTCACTATCACCAGAAATACTATAACCAAAAAATCCTTCCTCTACCCAGGTGATGCCAGGTAGCTGCTTCTACTTTGATAGAAATCTTAATTGAGTAATTTTGAATGTGAAATAATGAAAGTGTCTATTTCACTGGTCAATATCCAATTTCATCCTTTCTATAATGTGATTTTCAGTTGTGACATTAGTGTGGCTTCATATCCAATTTCAAAGACAAAATGATTGCTTCTCAAAATTAAACAGCAGGGTAGGGCGATTTTAGAACTGTAAAGTCTCCCATGTGGCGAAAGTTGCAAGTTGACATAAATAATCATCACACAAAATATTTTTCTTCAAAACTTTAGCTTCATTTTAGGAAATAGATTTCAATATTTTAAAAATGTTATCCCTGTTACAGCTTAATTATTAGGTAAAAAGCAGCATATCAGAGGTGTCATTGGTGATGGGGAGGGGCATATTTTCAATTCATGGAGTATCACACCCCACCTTGGTTTAAAGGGTAATAATGATGATAAATAAATTTCATATATACAAATACACAAATAATATAAGTAATTATATTGATATACTATCTTTCTTATCTCAGAGAATTGACTCTGACCTGGAGTGGACTATGAAGTAACCCGCCCCCCTGGTCTAAAAAGTAATAATAATGATAAATAAATTTCACATATACAAATACACAAATAATATAAGTAATGTCATAGATACACTATCTTACCTCAGAGTTTGAATAGAGATTCCAATCTACTTACCATTGTATTTGTATAAAGGGGTATTCTGGACACAATATATAGACATCCTTGACCCGCTAATCTGGCCACTTCTTGACCACCCCACTGGACGGAATCCGATGCTGACGCCCTGACCAATCGCTTACAATTAGGCTTTGTACATAAGTAGTCGAAGGGGAGAATCTCGCCCTGTTGAAGTCCGTACGGTTTTCGAAACAGCGTCGAAATCTCCTTCTTTATCTGTTCTTCAGTCCAATAGGTGGCAATACGAATTTTCTGAACAAGGCCTTTCTCAGCCAAAATCCGCCGGGTATAGCGCCGTGGAATTGGAATCGACGTAATGCAAGTTGGGAGGAGGCAGACAATCTCCTTAGTGCATATTCTCATGCGAGTCCTCGAGTCTGTCATGGGTGTGAGTGCATGGGTCTGCAAGCTGGCCGGTAAAGACGGGGGTGCCTGGGGCTGAGGTAGGGCTTGCTGTTGAGAGTCACCGGACAAGGACATCGCAGATGACACACTAGTCGAATTGGTCGCAGGGTTGACCACTGCAGAGGTAGTTGCCACGGCAGCAGCGGCGGTTTGTCGCTGAACCTCTTGGACAATTGATTTCAGAGGAGCCTGAAAAAAAGAGGAAAAAAGAAAAGAAAGGACAATAGTAATAACAAAGGAAACTATTAAAAGGACTGACAATTAAAAGTACTAACAATTAAAAGGACTAACAATAGTTAGAATTTTTAGAATAGTCTTTCTTTTAACCAAACAGTAATAAAAAAATCTATTAATAATGGAGATTCGGTCTTAATTTGTCTGTAACTGAAACTACATCACTGCTTACATAACATTGCCCAAATTCCTAAATACGTAGAATAAAGAACAACCTTGTATTATATACACTCAAAATTTGAATATGCCACCCAAAAACAGTACTTATTGTTTTTTAAAACAAGTTTTAATAAATACATGCCGAGTATTTATATTTGTATATAGTTTGTTTTATTTTGATATATATTTAAAGTTATCTAACATATAGAGTTTTAAATCATCAATACATAGAATAAAGAACCTTGTATTATTTATCTGAACTTTTGAGATGAGGCTTGATAATTTGTATTATTTGTATTATTCAGACTATTGTCCTTATCTTTATTGTTATCTGCACAACTTTTTGTTGATGTGCCCTCTGGCCTTCTTCAAGTATTTCTTGTTGGACCTGGGAGCCTTCTCAAACTCGGGGAACCTTCTTTTCAAACCCAAGAACCTTCTTGTTGTAATCAGGAGCCATCATGGAACTTTGAACCCAACCCTTTATTCAATCCATGGGGTTATCCTGTTCTCGTTTCGCTAACCATAGCTGGGTACAAGTGTTAAACTGTGTTAATTATTATTCTATGTTACTGTCGCCCTTGACCAGGATTGAACCTGCAGCCTAGAGATAACTGACACTTAGAACTGTCTTAACCCAACATCTATATCCACTATGCTATGTGTCCAAGTGATGTAATAGAAAATGGTCAACACATACAATAAAGAACAACCTTGTATTATATACACTCAAAATTTGATTGATTTGGTTTGGTTTAGTTTGTTTTACTGCATATCAACCTCAGTGGGTCATTTAATGCCAACAAAGTTTTGAAATAAATTCATTCTTAATGGATACTCAATTTTTTTCTATGAATACATTTTTCTATTTAAGCCATAGATGGGACCCTAACAGGTACTACCACTCTGGGTTAGAGTGGACCTAGGAGCAATGGTGATGAAGGGGTGCTCCACATTCCCCAAACCTCCAGAACTGGAACCTCACCATCAGATAGATTTTAACATCATACTCAGGACATGAAGACCCTCAGCCACCACCTTCTAGCACCCATATGATAAAAAGGGCAATAGGGTTGAGGGCAATCATATAAGTTCTTGGGCTTGACGTGACAAGCTGATTGATCGGAGGGAGGCCTCTCCAACTGCCTGTCTAGCCTAAGTAAATGCCAAAGTATCAAAATTTGAATATGCCCACTTAGACGGTCCTTATTGTTTTTTTAAAACAAGTTTTGATAAATACATGTCTGGTATTATATATTTGTATATAGTTTGTTTTATTTTAATATATATATTTAAAATTATCTAACATAGAGAGTTTTACAAGAAAATTATTTACAAACAAGAAATTGTTATTTTTTTTCTGTATCAAAAGGTTAACTAAAAACTATAAAAATGAATAAATACGGACGATTTTGTGTAAAATTTATGTATAAAATATTCAAAATAATTATTTAATTGATAATTATTAGATGCACGCAACAATTTATTTGAGGGGGACAGAACTAAATTTCCATTTCAAATTGTCTTATTTTTTTTTTTTACTCCTTTGATAAATTTAAGTTTACTTATTTATGATACAAACATTCTGACACTGAATTTCTAGCTCTTCCCCCCTTCCAAGAAAATATCTTTCAAAAATTAATTTTTACACTGCCTAGAGGGTGCAACATTTTATTTGAGGGGGACAAAACTAAGTTTCCATTTCTAATTGTTTTTTTTTTTTACTCCCTTAATACATTTGATGATTTATTTACTTATGATACAAACCCTCTGACATTGAATTTTTAAACTCCCACGCTCAGACAATATCTTTCAAAAATTTATTTTTACAACCGCCCGTAGGGTGTTTTTTTTTTTTTGCTGGTATATATAATAAATATTAGTCCTGACAAGATCTTTTTGAAAAAAAATTGTATTTAATTTACTATCTAAAAGTGTTGATAATTGTCCTACAATTGCTTGCTGGATGTACAGACCAACAGACAAGGATTATACAACTTTCTAAGAATGGATCAGTGGACAAGGATTAAAACTGATACTAAATCTTTCTACTTCAAGAAAGGATCAAACTTTATGCCACAAGGGATCTCCACTGTAAAACTGCTTTCACCTACAGCCCTAAAATGGCCACATGAATCGTCATCACTCTATTCCAACATGAGAGCCATAACATTACACTGCATCTAATGGTCTTTTCTTCTTCTTCTTCTTTCTCTCATTCTTCTTTTTTCTTCTCTTCTTCCATCTTCATTCTTCTCTTCCATCTTCATTCTCATCCCCCACCTTAAGTCTTGGTGTTTATTGAACTTACTGTCAATACTGACCAATGACTCGTCTGTGACCATAACGTTGACAAAAAACCAATCCACAGGAATATTGATTACCAAAGTCTGCTACTAGCGCATTATTGACACTTTGGTAGCTTCATTTATCACAGCGCTGAAATTATACTAAAATCTTTTTCCTTCTCTTTTTTTGTCCAGAAGGTGGTTCCATATTGTTTATTTTTAGCAAAATTATTTGCAATGCATTTCTATAGTAAAATCCTTAATAATGCATTTCAATAGTAAAATCATTGATAATGCTTTTCTATAGTAAAATCATTGATAATGCATTTCAATAGTAAAATCATTGATAATGCTTTTCTATAGTAAAATCATTAATAATGCATTTCTATAGTAAAATCATTAATAATGCATTTGTATCATACATATAATAGTTGAATTCAATCAAAGCTTGTATTAATTCCTCACTAGTAAAAATCCTTTTATAAAGTAAGAAATTGCCCCTCCCCCAATCAGCCATCACATCAACTACCACAATATTACCAATCATGGTTTGAACTGTTTCGGTCATATGATATATATATATTTATGGCATGTGTACTATATGCAGAAATGCTGAGGATGGTGAGCCAACGTCTATAAAGAGTTTAAAGGGGCCATGTACAGACACAGGTATAAGCCTGTGGCTGGGGGGGGGGGATCAGCACCTTCCCAGTCCAAATGGATGGAGACATAACTTGCGTATAGTTCATAGCTGAAGGATTTAGGAAAAGAGGGTTTGACTTTTGCGGGACTGTCTTTAAATATCCAGATCACAATGCCACCTAACAACAAACTGTAGTAAGTAATTTGGTTGGTTGGTTGGTTGGTTGGTTGGTTGGTTGGTTGGTTTTACGGCATGTCAACCATTGTTGGGTCATTTTATGCCGAAGGAGTTTGTTTTATTCATTCTTCATGGGTACACATTTTCTTGAATCTCAATTTTTTTAATCACATTTTTTAGAACCCATTTTGTTCTATTTAACCCATAGATGGACCCTAGCAGGTCAGGTCCTACCACTCCGGGTCAGAGTGGACCAGGGAGCAATGGTGATGAGGGGTGCTCACATATCCCAGACCTCCAGAACTGGAACCTCACCATCAGATAGAGTTTAAAATCATTCCCAGGATATGAAGACCCTCAGCCAAATAAAAAGGATTGGGGCATACCATAAGGGCAATAGGTTGGGGCAATCATATAGGTGCTAGGGCTTGATGTGACCAGCTGATAGATCGGAGGTACCTCTCCGACCACCTGTCCAGCCTAAGTAAGGGTCGAAGTGGAGTGTTGCATGTCATGGACTGCTCACCATCAGGATTCCATCTTTAAGCATCATGGATCGCCACCCAATATGACCCCATTTGAGCGAGTCTTACTTCTCTACAGAAGTACAGTCGGTGTATTCTACAGCTCCAGCTGAAAGGGTGGCCATAGCAAGTCAGGGAAGGTAATTCATACAGTTCCACAAACTATTATGTATCAAATATAGCAAAACTTTTGACTCACCCCTAGTATCTTTTAGAAGATCCCTTGCTAATTATTAAAGAAAAGTAAGAAATCTCCCACCTCAATAAGCCTCTGCATCAACAACCACAATATCACAACCATATCTTGAACTGTTTTCAGTCATGTGATATATGTGCTACAAACTAGCATATACCAAATATTGCAAAACTTTTGACTCAGCTCTATTATCTTTCAGAAGGTCCCTTGCTAATTATTAAAGGAAAGTAAGAAATTTCCCACCTAAATAAGCCACAGCATCAACTACCCGATATTACCAACCATGTTTTGAACAGTTTCGGTCATGTGATATATGCACTGCACACTAACGTACTAATTAAAAGTAGTAATTAAAGTTGTCAGGGTGTCCTAGAGTCAGTATCAGCCACCCAGGGAGGGAGTATATCTCCTTTTCACTAGTGCTAGATCAAGGAGATGGTTTTAGTGTCTGAGGTGTAGTGCCACACCTTCAATCAGCTAAATAAATAAAAAATAAATAAATCAACCCTGTTGTAAAAAACGGACTGTTTTACTTATTTCAAGATAATGGTGACTAATTTTTTCCCAGTCGGATAATTTGATCTTTGAATTATAGGAATAACCATAATAGGGTCACGTGATCAGTTTAGGCCATATTGAATAAACGAAAGTAAATATTTTTTAACTTTGTTTTTTTTTAAATCTTGCAAAAGAAAAGTAACAATCAAACAGAGTTGTTACAAATAAAAACAGTTAATTTAAAGATCACATTATCCGATTGGGAAAAATTACACCGTTATCTTAAAAAATAAATAAAACTGTCTGTTTTACATGCAACAGGGTAATTATTCTGTAGAAACGGGGACTGCAAATTTACACATTATCTCTCTTTGACAATTATACATTTAAATGTATGGGTGTCTGTATCTGACATAAATGTTTTTTTTTGTGCATATTCAATAACCGATTATTGATTTTCAACGATTTTTGAAAAAAATTTTTTTTGTGGTAGTTTCAGAATAACCCCGGAATATTTTTTTAGTTGAACTTATTGTGTAACTGAAGCGAAGAAAAGACAATAAGTATTACAAATATTGTCAGTTTTGCTCTTCCATATATTATAAGAATCAAACATTACTATTAAACAATAAAAATTACAAATTCTTTTTAAAATATTAATATATTGTGGATCGGACAAATTTTTAGTTGACCTGAATTCTAAAATTCAATGTTATATTATATTTAGATATTAGTAAAAAATTCGATTTGTACACAGAAAAAAAGATTTTTAAACATTAAGTACACAAAAGATTTAAAATCTCTTAAAATTAATTTCTTTAAAAAATTTTTTCTTGACAATCTAATAGAATATAGTACATATCAATTAAAAGAGAAAAAAAGTTTTCAAATAATAATATTATGACATTTTTTAGCACTTTTTATTTCAGAATTCATATTTTTTTCTACAAAAACTACCGCCTTGAATTTTATACAAATCTATTGATATAGTTATTCAGACTCTTAACTTTATAGAAAAAAGGAAAAATCATTTTTCCGGTTCATTTTTTTTCATATCTCATAAAATAAAATAGGGGGGGGGGGTAGACCTCGTAAAAAAAAAAGAAAATATATTTCCCTTAATATATTTTAAGAAAAAACTATTTCAGACATATTTTCATAAAAAAAAGCAATTCTGGAAATTTTCGTGAAAATCGGATCATTAATTGATTTTTCATAGAAATTTTAAAAAATTCTCTTGTCGTAACTTGTTTTTGGCTACGTTAAATTTCAGCTGATTTAACGGTGCAAAAATAAAAACATTGTTTTTCAATCATAATTTTCATTATTTCCATAAGCTGAAATTAAAAAAAAAATCATCAGGAGTTTGTTTAATGTTTCTTCTTTCAAATGGACAAAAAATGTTCAAGATAATATTAACCTTTATGCAAGTTTCATTGTGTTAAATATAGAGGGGTGGAATTTCACAGGGAAAATTGGTGGTACCTATTGAATTAACTGTTTTTCTTTGTAACAACTCTTTATGTTCGTTATTTATTTATTTATCTATTTATTTTTGCGAGTTTTAAAAAAGAAGTTAAAAAAATATTCATGTTTCTTCCTTCAATATTGCCTAAACTGATCATGTGACGTAAAATTAGTGGTACCTACAGTTCTGAGGTAAAAAAAAAATTGTATAAGGACTGAATCACTACGCAACAACTTTAATTTTATACATCAATTAATTGTCATTTATTTAAAAAAAACGACTTATAATGAATTAACGTATTAAGTTATGTTTTTCCTTAGGGTTTGATTTTTATTAAAAGTTAATCCATTTGAGAAATTAAAAATATATACATTGAACTTCATTTTATTTCCACTAACATCTATCTGGTAGAGTATGGTAAAATTTACGGCCCTGAATTCACAGTCTATCCAAATTTAATTTTTTTTTTTTTGCCTAAAAGGTAAGGATGCATTTTATACATGAGATTTTTTTTTCGGTCACGTGTGTCGCCATATTCAGGACATCCAGAACGCAGCTGCACCCAAAGATTCTTCAGAGTGTATGGTGGGACATGCTAGGAATAGTTTGTTTTTTTTAAAATTTTTATTTGTTTGTTTTACAAGTTAAAGCAATAACAGCCGAGTTTACTGTCAACTGCTTGAGAGTTTAAAAATATATTTGGACCAAAAAAAAAACTCCTCTAATCTTTATCAAACAAACAGAAAATGATAACGCATGTCCCCATACTGCACGAATAACCAAAGCACTTCTGGAAGAACTCGGCTCGAAAAATAAAAAAAATAAAAAACCAAGTTAGAGATGGCATGTCAGAAAGTAAGTTATAGTCCAAACAATTTTGTTTTTAAACTACAGAGAAATAGTTCCTGGAATTCGTAATTGTTTATCTTTCATTTTGAACTTTTTTTTTTTCAAATGTTTGTGTTACTTTAATAAAGTATATCCGACACTCCTGAACTTTCTCGACAGTAAGTTCAGTAAATTCTTATTAATAAATAATAATAATAATATCTTTTTTTCAACTAGTACATTAGGTCTGAGACCTTTCAGCTTTTCGTTATATTCTAAACATTCATCTTATTCCACAGAATATTTATCTTTCCACAGATTATCCAACCTTGCCTTAAAAGAATTCAGAGATGGGGCATTCACTACTGATTGTAGTTCATTCCATGAATAGAGTTACGAAAGCAAATTTTTGTTATACCTTAAAAAAAAAAAAACATTCTTTATATTTAAACCTTGCCTTTGTTCTAAATACTGTGTAAATTTTGTCTTTCGAAACATTATATGTACACGCGGATTTTACGCCATCTTTAGATAACGTTTACGGCCATATTTGAGCAAAATTGACCGAAAAAACAGTTTTAAATATATTTTTAAAAAATTACATGTGTAATATTATTTTGCTTTTTATTAGGTATACCCAAAATTGACGTAAAATCCGATTGTCAAAATGAATTTAGCCCCCCATATAGAAAATAATTTACCAAAAATCAGGGAATTATCGAATTTTAATGAAATTTTCAGTGTTGATTTATCAATGAATGTCATTCAATGTCATTATAATGCCTTATAAAGTTCATTCATTGAATGAACTTTATAAGGCATTATTTATTTTATTTCAAAACTTTCTGATTTTTCCGGTCACTTAATTTTGACCCCCCCCCTTATTTTGCGGGCGTAACATTTTGGGAGTTGGTAATTTTCTGTACTAATTACAGTATAAATAAGAGATAAAAGACCGAAGTTATGAATAGAAAAAAAAATTTTACGGGGGGTTTTCTATGAGAAAATAAGTACCGAAAATCGGAAAATAAAATGTAAAATAAAATTAATTTTTGGAGATTTCTTTTTTACTCATTTCGATAATTATTTAATTGGCTATTCTTATAAAAGAAAAAATTATACATCGTTATTTTTTCTGCTTAAAAGGGGGGGGGCTTAAATTTTCAATAGAGTTTTTATTCAAAACTTATAACTTTTTGTACCTAAAATAAGGTTTGCATTAAATAGATATTTCCTAGAATCTAAATATAACATTTTAAACTTAACATCAGGCTTTTCATATTTTAAATGAATTTATATTATTCATTTTTCATAGCAAAAATACTTAATTAAAGTTTTGAAATAAAATAACTGATGAATTATAAAATTCATTAATTGATAAATCAATACTGGAAATTTCATTAAAATCGGATAATTACCTGATTTTTGGTAATTTTTTTTTGCAATCGCGAATGTTACATTAAATTTGTAAACAATCCATTTTAAGCCATTTTAAACCAGCGTCTAAGACCGAAAGCGATCGAAATTGACCGAAAAAATCATTTTAAATGTATTAAAAATGATTTAAATGTGTATTAATTTTTTAGCTTTTTTTATTTATGGTCATTATGTTACTACTTATCGATTTAGACAAAAAGTTTGACTTTAAATAATCGATTTAATTAATTTTAATTCGTTTTTTCCATTAACAGACTTTAGCAGACGATTTTTAGGTAACCCTAGTAAATAATTCATTTTTTTTTTTTTCATTTGTGAGGTGATGGCCGATAAAAATTTGGACCCAAAATAACGACTAAAACTTCTTTTTGTTTTTAACTTGAGGTAGAAAGTGAAATTTAAATTTGTAGTTATGTGGGGAAACATTGACTTCATAACTTCATCATTTTCGTAAGGTGAAATTTAAAAAAAAATCATCAGGAGTTTCTTTTTAATGTTTCTTCTTTGAATGGTTTAAACATTTTCAAGATAATATTAACCTTTATGCAAGTTTCATTGTGTTTAAATATAGGTGTGTGTGTGTGTGTGTGTGGGGGGGGTCAAATTTGACAGGTTAAATTGGAGGTTCCTAATTTTTACTATTGTCTACTGCACTTTTTCTTTCATATTTAATACTAGCAGGACCTGTGGATAGACCATAGTATGATAATTTAATGTTAGAGGGGAAAATTACTATTCGCTGGTAATTTGCCCAGTATTTAACGATATTTCCATTTCAGAGTAACAATAAAATTAAAATAAAATGGTCCACTTTTGTAGTTCTGGGCCAAAAAGTTTATAAGACTGAATCACTACGCATGAACTTTAAATCTATACAACATCAATTAATGCTTTATTTAATTTTTTAAAAACTTATAAAATGAATTAAATTAACGTATTATGTTGTTTTCCTTAGAGTTTAATTTTTTAAAAGTATTAATCCCAGTTGAGAAATTAAAAAATATATACATTGGACTTCATTTCATATTCCCACTAACATCTGTCCAGTAGACTATGGTAAAAATTTATGCCCCTCAATTCACAGTCTACCCATTTTTCATTGGGAATCAAAATGTTGTAAATTTGGGAGACATTTTAAAAATCTGTTTTTTTGTTTTTTTTTGCCCTGGCGTTTTGCTATGCAAATCTTTGATACAATTCCCCTTTGAGCTGTAGGCAGCTAAGCCTTAATTTATAAAAAAGAGTTAATCAGTAAATATGGTGTATATGTGTGGGTGGGGGACTGAGTGGATAAAAAATATTTACCCAACCCGTTCACCACTGGTAAGATTTGACACAAGGTCACAAGTACAGGGCATCCAGCTAGGATTGAACTCGCTTTTCTGTAGTAATGAATCTGTGAGACGAGCTCACTAACCATTACACCATGATATGAACATGGTAGTAGTAATATCCAATATTTTTCTTAGTGACAGTTTGATCATAGACATGGTGCACAGATACTACACTCTCATCCTAGCAGAAAAAACAAATAAAGAAACGAACAAAAGTCACACTATTCAGATATTCAATTTGAATTACAAAGTAAATTTAAAAAGCATTTATTTGGGTGAATACTAAATGTTTTCTGGGTGCTGTGGTATTAGAATCATCCCAGGGTTCCTGCCCTCAATAGCGCTATGTCATTTGATTTTTTTTTTTTAATTTCACATATTGAACTATGTAGCAATAGCTCTTAAGTATAGATATCAAACGTTGTAATAATTAAATTATCATACTGTGGTATATCCACAGTTCTCACTAGTTAGTAGTAATATTTAATACTAACCCAGAGCTCCCCAGTGATGAAGATGTGCAATTTTTATTAAAAAGAGCACATTTTCAAAAGAAAATAAAATGGCAAAAATGTGCCAATTTTGACAGAGATATTTTAATTTATAAATTTCTGCTATTTTAAAGACTGTAAAACAATTTTTACATGTGATTTTTGAAAATTCTTTCTCTTTATCATCGTCAGGTTGCACTGACAGCACGGATTTCCATGACTCTTTTTCACCACCTGTCCCTATCAGTCATCGCCCTTGACAGGTCTTCTGCACAGAGCTGATTGATGTAGGTTTTTCTGGTCTGCCTACACTGGTGTGTCCACAGGAGAACGTCTCCTATGAATTAATCCTTGCTTCTCCAAAAGTGTCCAGCATGTTGTGTTTATCTGACTTGGATGATTTGTGTGATAGGAGGTAAGTGGCCATACAGCTGCTCCTTCAACAGAGTGGAGATACCGTTAAAAACTGTGAACAGCAGAGGACTCATAAAACTATACACTTGTACCCAAGATTTTCCATCAAACCAACCGACCCCCGCCTCCAAAAAAAAAATCAACGGTCTGTCCAATACTGTATTACTTTAACCATCCCAGTTAAAGAAAACTTTTTTTTTTTTTTTAAAGTAAATACATTTTGACGTGTTCATTCTCTTAACACAATGTCTTCTGACAAAAGTTTGGTTTTGAGTCCTTCAGACGTCCGCTATTCTCACAATTCTATAAGGGATACATTTTACTGTGGTAAGGAGATAAAAGAATCACTTGATGAGCTTTTGAAAGGGTGTATTACAGTAGACTGTATACCCAAAATTAGGGTTGCAGAAAAAGATGGAAAATATTATTCTATGGACAATAGAAGGCTATGGGTTTTCAAGGAATATGAAAAAGAGAGTAAAAGCAAAGTCAAAATTGAATGTGTTAAAACCAATATGGATAGCAGTAAGTTTACTACAAGAAATGATGGAACAGATATCAAAATAAGAGAAAACAATTATTCTGTTGGGGTTTTGATGATTGGAATCTTTGTGATTATCATTATCTAAATAATCATGTTCAAAATTATGGTCATCATGAGAAAAGTAATGATGATGATACTGAAAATGGTCAAAATGATGATTATGATGATTATTCTGGTTGGGGTTTTGATGATTGGAATCTTTGTGATTATCATTATCATTATCATTATCTAAATAATCATGTTCAAAATTATGATCATAATGAGAAAAGTGATGATGATGATGATGATGATGATACTGAAAATGATCAAAATGAGTCTGAAAACTCTCATGGTCAAAATGATGATTATGATGATTATTCTGGTTGGGGTTTTGATGATTGGAATCTTTGTGATTATCATTATCATCATCTAAATAATCATGTTCAAAATTATGGTCATAATGAGAAAAGTAATGATGATGATGATGATGATGATACTGAAAATGATCAAAATGAGGCTGAAAACTCTCATGGTCAAAATGATGATTATGAAAGTGATGATGATGATGAAAACTCTCATGGTCAAAATAATGATTCTAATGATGAAAGTGATTATACTGATGATAATGATGATGATCAAAATGATGATAGTGATTATGATGATGAAAATGATCAAATTGATGAACATTATCATAATCCAAATAATAATCATGATGAAAATGATTATCATCAAAGTGATGATTATGATGATGATAATGAAAATAATTATCATGATCAAAATGATTACAATCAAAATGATGATCAAATCCTCTTCTGACACTGGTTTAATTTTGAATCTTTCAGAAATCCGCTATTCACAAAAGTTCATAAGTGATACTTTCTGTCATGGTAAGAAAATACATGAATCACTTTTTGATCTTCTGCAAGGACATATTACTGTAGACTGTATACCCAAAATAAGGGTTGCAGAAAAGGATGGAAAATATTATTCTATGGACAATAGAAGGCTATGGGTTTTCAAGGAATATGAAAGGATAAATAAAACCCAAGTCAAAATTAAATGCATTAAAACAAATATGGATAGCAGAAAGTTTACTACAAAAAATGATGGGACAGATATTGTTGTAAAAAACAAATCTTGTTTTAGTTTTGAGGATTTGACTCTTGATGATGATGATTTATGAAAGTGATGATGCTGATGAAAATGATGATGATGAAAGTGATGATGCTGATGAAAATGACAATGATGAAAGTGATTATGATCAAAATAATGATGATGTAAATTATTGTGATGATGATCCTGAAAATGATCATGATCAAAATAATGATTATGATGAGGAAAGCGATGATGCTGATGAAAATGATGATGCTGAAAAGGATCAAAATGAGGATTATGATGATGATACTCAATATGATGTAAATCAAAATGATGATTATGATGATGAAAGTGATGATGATGCTGAAAATGATCATAATAAAAATGATATTGATGGTGATAATGATGATTATGATGGTGAAAAGGATTATAATGATTATATAAATCCATATGATCATGATGATGATCAAATGATTATTATGATTATCCTGATGAAAAATGATTATTATGATTAAAATGATGATTATCATGATAAAAGTAATGATAATGAAAATTATTATCCTGATCAAAAGTTTGAGTTTGAGTCCATCAGAAATCCCTATTCCCAAAATTCAATAAGTGATACATTTCAATGTGGTAAGAAGATACAGGAAACACTTGATGAGATTATGAAGGGACATATTACAGTAAACCATATACCCAGAATAAGGGTTGCAGAAAAGGTTGGAAATATTATTCTATGGGTTTCAAGGAATATGAAAGGAGAAGGAGAACCCAAGTAAAATTAAATGCATTAAAACAAATATGGAGGGAAGAAAGTTTACCACAACAAATAATGGAACATATTGTTGTAAAAGAACAAATCTTATTTTTTTTGGTGTTGATGATTTAGGACTTGATGATGATGAAAATTATGATGAATGATGATGAAAATTATTATCATGATAAAAAATATTTTGATTTTGTTCATGGTCTTAATGATTTCGTTATTATGATTTCAATTTTAATTACTTTTACTAATTACTTCATTTTATTTTTAAGTTGAAGCAATTCAACATGGAAGTTCCACAAGTTCTACTGGTCCCTTTTATTTTTTTTTTTAACCATTTCCTGACAGATGGGTCAGGTGAAATTTTATGAAAGGATTTTGAGCAATACAAAATTCTATGAAAATTTAATTAAAAAAAAAAAAATTTATATGATTTGTCATGTTTTTTTTTGTTTGTTTTTTAATATAATTTTTCTGTGAATTTTTTCATTTTTTTTTTTTTTAAACTTTTCCTGGCAGACTGGTCAGATTAAATTTTTTATGAAAGGATTTTAAACAAAATAATAATAATCTGTTTTTCAATGATGGAAAATAAAAGTTGAATTTCTGTTCCAAATATTCTACTACTACAACAGGAATAATTTCTTGTTAGGCTGTTTTTGCATATAGCTTTTTCATCGGTCACCATGGTACATCTTACAAGGCATTAGGTTGGCAACCACTGACCCCACGCAAAATATTGAATAATACTTTTAACATTTAATACCACCTAATTCCAGATCACAAAATCTTAAAATGTCACAGTTTTAAAAAATGCCCCAATGGGTCCAGGTAGTTTAGAATTTTTTCTAGAATAACTGATGAAAATGACTTATATCAAGATTTTAGATAATATATCAAACAATGATAATAGCTAAATATGAAAAGTTCATTAATTAAAATCTGCCCTAGAAAATTCTTAAAATGACCCACCAAAAAATTAACTTCATTATCTCACATGATTAAAATAAATAACAGGATTTAGTTTTAAAAGATATTTACAAAATTCTTGTATGCATCTTTGAAAAAAGGATTGGACGCACGAATGAGGCTAGCACATTTCAACTACTAAAAATACTGTTGTCTTGGAATATCTTATTTTTATATTGAAGCAGAAAATTTACATTTGGATAATGTCTATTCTCTTAACATTTTTCAAACACCATTTACAAATTTCGGTACTCTATGAGGAAGTTCGTCCCGGTCCCCTGCCTCCAAATTTGCTGTTCGGTGATGTATCAAATTTCAACCCCAACTATAACCGCTAGAACCGAACAGCAAATTTGGAGGCAGGGGACCGGGACGAACTTCCTCATAGAGTACCCAAATTTCAATGAAAATTTTGGTTTATTTTCTTTAAATAATTTTTGTATGATTTGGCATGTTTTTGTTGTTTTTTTTTAAAAAAAAAAACAACATAATTTTTCTGTGAATTTCTCCATATTATTTTCTAGCAAATTAAATTCCTGATTAAAAGATAAAAAGTAATTTTTAGTTGAGATGTTTATTTTCTTTATTGAATCACTATGAAAAAGAAAAGTGAAACCAGTTCTTTTTAAATGTTTCAAATTAAATAAGAATCACTTACTGTTCAATAAAGAAAGAAAGAAAATAAAATATGTTCTTCCATCATAACACTGTTTTTTGTTTTTTTTTTCTTTCTTTCTTTTGTGCACACACACACACTAGGTGTGGTCAAAAAGTATTGGGGCTATTGCAAGGCTACATCAAGCAGCCGTGCAAATGCAGTCCGACTTGAAGTGGACATGTAGTGACCTAAATTACAACTAACTTGAAATCAATTTTCATGGTGTTGCTCATAGCACTGGTCTTACTGTTTTTCTTTCTTTACCCCCCCCCTCTCCACTTTGGCCCTTACTTGGGCTAGATGGTCAGTCGGAGAGGTCCTCTCCGATCAATCGGCTGGTCACATCAAGCCCTAGCACCTATATTAATGTCCCAACCCTATTGCCCTTATGGCAAGCCCCAACCCTTTTTATCATATGGGTGCTAGAAGGTGGAGACTGAGGGTCTTCATGTCCTGGGAACGACGTTAAACTCTATCTGATAGTGAGGTTCCAGTTTTGGAGAATGTGGAGCACCCCTTCATCACCATTGCTCCCTGGTCTACTCTGACCCGGAGTGGTAGTACTTGTTAGGGTCCCATCTATGGGTTAAATAAAAAAAACATGAATTTATAAAAATTGAGTATCCATTAAGAATGAATTTATTTGAAAACTTTACTGACATTAAATTACCCACTAAGGTTGATATGCCATAACCCCCCCCCCATTAGGTGTGGTCAAAAGGTGGTAAGATTAATATTGTAGCAGAAAATTTACATGTGTATAAATTCTACAATCTTCACAAAATTCTTATATGCATGCTGGCAAATGACAAAGGATTGGATACATGATTGAGGCTAGCACATTTCAACTAGTAAAAATACTTTTGTCTTGGAATATCTTACTGCTATATGAATAATATTGTATAAATTCTATCCTCTTTACATTTTTGAAACAAGGTTTACAAATTTCTATGAAAATTCGTTTATAATTTTAATAATTTTTGTACGATTTGGCATGTTTTTATTTGACATATCTATTTTCAAAACATTATCAAAGAACACATTAGCAAAATTCAAGTCCCGGAGGCAGGCCTGATAAAATGTCTTCGCGGACTGAATCCAGCCGGCGGGCCGTAGTTTGGTGACCCCTGCTGTAGACAGTTTACCCAGAATAAGTGTTGCAAAAAAGGATGGAAAATATTTTTTTTTAATAAATTTCAAGGAATTTAAAAGGAGAAGGAGAACCCAAGTAAAAATTAAATGCATTAAAATAAATATGGATAGCAGAAAGTTTACTACAACAAATGGTGGAACGGTTATTATTGTAAAAGAGGGTGAAATTCTTGGAAAAGTCGTGAAACACATAATGTGATGTAAGCAGTGACATAGTTTTGGTTACAGACAAATTAAGACCAAATCTCCATTTTTAATAGATGTTATTTTCTTTATTGAATAATTATGAAAAAGAAAAGTGAAACCATTTCTTTTTAAATGTTTGAAATTAAATACTAATCACTTATTGTTCAATACTGAATATCATGGTCCTTAACAATACCTACTTAAATAATATTATATATATTGGGAAAAAATCCAACAAAGAAATCTTCTGATATAATTATTCAGACTCTTATTTTTATAGAAAAAATTTTAAAACTATTTTTTTTTTTATTGGTTTATTTTTTCATATTTCATAAAATAAAATAGGGGGTGTAGACCTTGTAAAAATATATTTCCCCTAATATATTTTTAGGAAAAACCTATTTTAAATATAATTTCATCAACAGGTGAATGAATAATTACCAAAATTTTTGTGAAAATTTGACTCTTAATTGATTTTTCATAGAATTTTAAAAGAAAGCAGATTGTCATAACTTGTTTTTGGCTACGTTAAATTTCAATTGATTTAATGGTGTGAAAATGTAAACATTGTTTTTGTTCATAATTTTCATTATTTCCATAAGCTGAAAGATTTTTTTTTAAATCCTCAGAAGATTTTTTTTAATGTTTATTCTTTTGAATGGTTCAAAGGGGTGGGTAAATTTGACATGGCAGATTGGACATCCCTTCAGCGCGCAGATACTACACTCTCATCTTAGCAAAAGAAAGAAATAAAGAAACAAAATAAAAAGTAACACAATTCAGATATTCCATTTGAAGTACAAAGTAAAATTTAAAATGCAGTTATTTGGTGAAAATGCTACCCAAGAACTAGGTATGAATAAAAAAAAAAAAAACAGGGGGGAGGGAGAAGAAATGTCACAACTTAAAAGAAATGGAAGTGCATAGTGTACTGGTTACAGTCATAGGAAATGGACTCATCGACCAGAGTTCAAATCCTGGACAAAGCCATAGTTCACATAGTGCTAATACCCTTGGGTAAGGTATGAATACAACTATTCTCCCTCCAGCTATGTGTAAATAGTAGGGCAGACTGGGCTCTTTAACCTTGGTTAGGCTAACCATAGCTGGGTACAAGTGTTAAGCTATGTTAATTATTATTCTCTGTTACTGTCCTGAGTTCAAGAAAGCTGGAGGGCATATCAGCTAAAATGTTGTACAGATAACAAAGATAAGAACAACAGTCTGAATAATCTAAATAATAAAAATTATCAAGCCTCATCTGAATAATTCAAAGAAATAGTTAACAAAAAATACTTTTTTTAAAAATTTTAGTTAGAGTAAACATTTATTTAAAATAAAAGTTCTTTTATTACTTCATAGTTTATTAAAATCAGATTGTTGATTTTTGTTGATTTAAGAAAAAATTCTCCCTTGTTTATAATAGGTATATCCAATTTGTTGAAAAATCTGTGTTTTACAAAACAAATTTACCCCCTACCCACGATTGAACCCCCCCCCCCAATCAGGGAATTATCCATTATGATGAAATTTTCAGTGTTGATTTATCAATGAATGACATTTATAATGCATCAGTTATTTTATTTCAAAACTTTCTGATTTTTTCAGGTCACTTAACTTTGACCCCCCCCTTATTTTGGGAGCGCAAAATATATCAGTGGGGTTATATACTTTCGAAACTAATTACAGTATGAATAAAAAGACCGAAGGTGAGAATAGAAGAAGAATAAAAAAGTTAAGGGTACTATTCTGATAGAAAATAAATACTGAAAATCAGAAAATAAAATGAAAATAAAAACTAAAAAAATAATTTTAGGAGATCTTTTTTTTTTACTCTTTGCGATAATTATTTAATTGGCTAATATCTTATGAAAGAAAAAAATCACACATCGATATTTGTTCTGTTTAAAGGGGGGGGGGTCGCTAAATTTTCAATAGAGTTTTCGACAAAAAATTATTAGAATTCGATATTAAAGTAAAGTAGTTATTAAATAAATGTTTTTAGAATCTAAAAATATGACATTTTAAACTTAACATCATGATATTCATATTTTAAATGAATTTTATATATTAATTCATCACAGTAAAATTACCTAATTAAATCAGAAAGTTTTGGAATAAAATAACTGATACATTATAAAATTCATTCATTGATAAATCAACACTGAAAATTTCATTAAAATCGGATAATTGCTTGATTTTTGATAATTTTTTTTCAATCAGGAGGGTTAAATTATTTTGTAAACACAGATTTTATGCTATCTTTAGATAGCATTTTCGGACATATTTGAGCAAAATAGTTTTAAATGTATTAAAAATAAATTACATGTGTAATATTATTTTTTTTATTCATTTTTTTATCTTATTTTTTTTACTGATGCTCGTTATGTTACTACTTTTCGACTTAGACAAATATTTGACCTTAAATAATCAATTTAATTAATTTTAATTCGTTTTTAAAATGCAAAGCAGACGACAAATTGGGTATGCCTAATTCAATAGTTCGAATAATCCAAATAATAAAAAATTATCAAGCGTGATCTCAAAAATTCAGAGAAATAGTAAACAATAAATACTTAGTCTTATTTTTTTTTTTTTTAATTATTTAGAGTAAACATTTATTTAAAATAAGAGCTCTTTAATTACTTCATAGTTTATTAAAATCGGATTATGTTTATTCTTGTTGCTTTTTAAAAAATTCTCCCTTATCAGCAGTGTGTGAATTTGTTTACTGATAATAGAGTAATTATTAGAAAATGAAAATGAAAATGAAAATGAGCTTTTCTACGTAAAAGGAAAGCCTTTCTTCTTTTGTGAAGTGACAGTCAGTGTTACAGTTTCTATTTAACGACTGAATATTCATTTATTTTTGGAAATACACGATTGACACTAGAAGAGTACAAAGAGAGCGAAAAAGGACGTAAAAACTTTACTAAAAAGTACAACCTGAACAAATCAACAAAAAAAAACAACAAAAAACAAAAAAAACTACAAATAACATCTATGACTTATGTAAAGACTAAAAAACAAAAACATAACCCAAAAAAAAGATTACAAAACTGACATAGGAACACTTCTGGTTTTCTCTTGAATCTACAAGTCTTTTAAAATTGAAAAAAAAAAAAAAAAAAAAAAAAAGATAAAATACCACGCAGAGAAAAAAAAAACTATTATATCGCGCTGTTTTACACTGTACAAACAATTTTTCAAATACAAAAATCTCCAATTGGACACAATTTTATTATCGGAATTTCTCCAACTATTTTTCTGACAAAAGACACAAAGGTAAATGAAATATGTTACTAATTTCAGGTGATTTTCACAATATCTGTTACACGTGAAATGAACATTTGTAAAGATATCTTTATATCTAAAACTGTGACCAGCAAAGGAACCACACAATTATAAGTCTGAACTAAATACCTGTTACCTAGATTTCCATCAAAAGTTTAATGGCCAAAAATTTGGTATTTCTTTAAACTTTTATAAAAATTTTAAATTATAAAGCATCACTTATTTTATTTTTTTTCTCTAAAAAATAGAGCCGAAATTTACATATAATTTTTTCCTATGAATTTCTTATTTACAACAATGAAATAAATCACTTTAAAAAGAGAGGAAAAACCTGTCACTACCAAAAAGTTTTTTACTAAAAAAAAAAACGAATTAAAATAAATTAAATTGATTATTTAAGGTCACATTTTAGTTTTAGTTAAGATATTAAAATAAATATTACTGATAACTGCTTTCATAATTTTTTTAGTTGAACATTTTTTATATCTGATTATTAAATAAAATTCATTTAAAATTATTACCATTCAATTTCTAGCATTAAAATTTATATTTTCAGATTAGTAAAAAAATATTCATTAACATGTTAAGAATTGTGGGTCACAAAAGAACATTAATTTAAATTTCAGTTTAAAATGAAGCAGAAAAAATAATAGATATAGAATTATTTTTCTGATAATCAAAAAGATTGTATTACATCTACATCAGAGTTATTAAAAAATCTGAAACAAAAAGTTTTTTTAAGTTTAATTTTTCAGTTTTAGTATTTTTCTTCACTTTCCTTTTCAATTTGCACCCCAAAGATAGGGGGTGTCAAACATAACTGACCTGAAAAAAAATGTGAAAGGTTTTAAATAAAATAACTAGTGCAGTATAACTTTCATTCATTAATATATCAACAGTGAAAATTTCATTAAAATCGGTTAATTCCCTGATTTTTGGTTATTTTTTTTTCTTTTGGTGGCTGATTGTCAAATTTGACTTTAATGCTTGAACTGGTGGTGCCTAGGAATAACAGTAAAATATGCCATTTTGACAAATACAGATTTTAATTTATAAAATTTTACCATTTTAAAGAGTAAAACAATTTTTACATGGGATTATTTAAAATTCTTGAACAGACGTTGAACACGTCATCTCTCCATTCCGAAATGAGTGCAAGAATGTAACAAATATTGACATTCTAACAAGGAGAGCATAGGGTAACATTGGGACTTTTCACAAGATCTGTTATCTGAGTATCAAAAATTTGTGGAGATACCTTTGTCTAAAACTGCAACCCACATAACTCTATGGCTGTAGGCAAGATTTTAATATAACAGCCCCCGCTAAAGATTTTTAAACAAATAAACAGTCTGTCCTATTCTGTATCATTCTAACTATACCAGTTTTCTTTCTTTTTTAAAAAAGCAAATACATTTTGACGTGTTCATTCTGTTAAAACAATGTCTTCTGACAAAAGTTTGGATTTGAGTCTTTCAGAAATCCGCTATGCACAAAATTCAATACGTGATACGTTTTATCGTGGTAAGAAGATACAGGAAACACTTGATGAGCTCTTGAAAGGGCGTATTACAGTAGACCGTATACCCAAAATAAGAGTTGCAGAAAAGGATGGAAAATATTATTCTATGGACAATAGAAGGCTATGGGTTTTCAAGGAATATGAAAGGATAAATAAAATCCAAGTAAAAATTAAATGTATTAAAACAAATATGGATAGCAGAAAGTTTACCACAACAAATGATGGGACAAGTATCCTTATAAGAGACAAAAGATTTGAACATAATGATTATCCTGATGAAAATGATTCTTGGGATGAAAATGACGATTATCGGGATGAAGTTGAAGAATCTCCTGATGAAAATGATTATCGGTATGAAAATGAGGATTATCGGGATGAAGTTGAAGAATCTCCTGATGAAAATGATTATCGGTATGAAAATGAGGTTTATCAAGATGAAGTTGAAGAATCTCCTGATGAAAATGATTATCGGTATGAAAATGAGGTTTATCAAGATGAAGTTGAAGAATCTCCTGATGAAATGATTATCGGATGAAAATGAGGTTTATCAAGATGAAGTTGAAGAATCTCCTGATGAAAATGATTATCGGTATGAAAATGAGGTTTATCAAGATGAAGTTGAAGAATCTCCTGATGAAAATGATTATCGGTATGAAAATGAGGTTTATCAAGATGAAGTTGAAGAATCTCCTGATGAAAATGATTATCGGGATGAAAATGAGGTTTATCAAGATGAAGTTGAAGAATCTCTGATGAAAATGATTATCGGTATGAAAATGAGGTTTATCAAGATGAAGTTGAAGAATCTCCTGATGAAAATGATTATCATGAAAATATCGGGATGAAAATGAGGTTTATCAAGATGAAGTTGAAGAATCTCCTGATGAAAATGATTATCGGTATGAAAATGAGGTTTATCAAGATGAAGTTGAAGAATCTCCTGATGAAAATGATTATCGGTATGAAAATGAGGTTTATCAAGATGAAGTTGAAGAATCTCCTGATGAAAATGATTATCGGTATGAAAATGAGGTTTATCAAGATGAAGTTGAAGAATCCCTGATGAAAATGATTATCGGTATGAAAATGAGGTTTATCAAGATGAAGTTGAAGAATCGCCTGATGAAAATGATTATCGGATGAAAATGAGGTTTATCAAGATGAAGTTGAAGAATCTCCTGATGAAAATGATTATCGGTATGAAAATGAGGTTTATCAAGATGAAGTTGAAGAATCTGATGAAAATGATTATCGGATGAAAATGAGGTTTATCAAGATGAAGTTGAAGAATCTCCTGATGAAAATGATTATCGGTATGAAAATGAGGTTTATCAAGATGAAGTTGAAGAATCGCCTGATGAAAATGATTATCGGTATGAAAATGAGGTTTATCAAGATGAAGTTGAAGAATCTCCTGATGAAAATGATTATCGGTATGAAAATGAGGTTTATCAGATGAAGTTGAAGAATCTCCTGATGAAAATGATTATCGGGATGAAAATGAGGTTTATCAAGATGAAGTTGAAGAATCGCCTGATGAAAATGATTATCGGGATGAAAATGAGGTTTATCAAGATGAAGTTGAAGAATCTCCTCCTGATGAAAATGATTATCGGGATGAAAATGAGGTTTATCAAGATGAAGTTGAAGAATCTCCTGATGAAAATGATTATCGGGATGAAAATGAGTTTATCAAGATGAGTTGAAGAATCTCCTGATGAAAATGATTATCGGGATGAAAATGATTTATCAAGATGAAGTTGAAGAATCTCCTGATGAAAATGATTATCGGATGAAAATGATGATTATCGGGATGAAGTTGAAGAATCTCCTGATGAAAATGATTATCAGGATCAAGTTGGGTTATGAGTAAAAAAAAAAGCCTTTATTATACAGCAATAGTTAGAGATTCATTTGATGAAGGATGGAGAATGCACCAGCTGAAGAATCTCCTGATGAAAATGATTATCGGTATGAAAATGAGGTTTATCAAGATGAAGTTGAAGAATCTCCTGATGAAAATGATTATTGGTATGAAAATGAGGTTTATCAAGATGAAGTTGAAGAATCTCCTGATAAAAATGATTATCGGTATGAAAATGAGGTTTATCAAGATGAAGTTGAAGAATCTCCTGATGAAAATGATTATCGGATGAAAATGAGGTTTATCAAGATGAAGTTGAAGAATCTCCTGATGAAAATGATTATCATGAAAATGAGGTTTATCAAGATGAAGTTGAAGAATCTCCTGATGAAAATGATTATCGGGATGAAAATGAGGTTTATCAAGATGAAGTTGAAGAATCTCCTGATGAAAATGATTATCGGATGAAAATGAGGTTTATCAAGATGAAGTTGAAGAATCTCCTGATGAAAATGATTATCGGGATGAAAATGAGGTTTATCAAGATGAAGTTGAAGAATCTGAAAATGATTATCGGTATGAAAATGAGGTTTATCAAGATGAAGTTGAAGAATCTCCTGATGAAAATGATTATCGGGATGAAAATGAGGTTTATCAAGATGAAGTTGAAGAATCTCCTGATGAAAATGATTATCGGTATGAAAATGAGATTATCATGAAGTTGAAGAATCTCCTGATGAAAATGATTATCAGGATCAAGTTGGGTTATGAGTAAAAAAAAAAGCCTTTATTATACAGCAATAGTTAGAGATTCATTTGATGAAGGATGGAGAATGCACCAGCTGAAGAATCTCCTGATGAAAATGATTATCGGTATGAAAATGAGGTTTATCAAGATGAAGTTGAAGAATCTCCTGATGAAAATGATTATTGGTATGAAAATGAGGTTTATCAAGATGAAGTTGAAGAATCTCCTGATAAAAATGATTATCGGTATGAAAATGAGGTTTATCAAGATGAAGTTGAAGAATCTCCTGATGAAAATGATTATCGGGATGAAAATGAGGTTTATCAAGATGAAGTTGAAGAATCTCCTGATGAAAATGATTATCGGTATGAAAATGAGGTTTATCAAGATGAAGTTGAAGAATCTCCTGATGAAAATGATTATCGGTATGAAAATGAGGTTTATCAAGATGAAGTTGAAGAATCTCCTGATGAAAATGATTATCGGTATGAAAATGAGGTTTATCAAGATGAAGTTGAAGAATCTCCTGATGAAAATGATTATCGGGATGAAAATGAGGTTTATCAGATGAAGTTGAAGAATCTCCTGATGAAAATGATTATCGGATGAAAATGAGGTTTATCAAGATGAAGTTGAAGAATCTCCTGATGAAAATGATTATCGGTATGAAAATGAGGTTTATCAAGATGAAGTTGAAGAATCTCCTGATGAAAATGATTATCGGGATGAAAATGAGGTTTATCAAGATGAAGTTGAAGAATCTCCTGATGAAAATGATTATCGGGATGAAAATGAGGTTTATCAAGATGAAGTTGAAGAATCGCCTGATGAAAATGATTATCGGATGAAAATGAGGTTTATCAAGATGAAGTTGAAGAATCGCCTGATGAAAATGATTATCGGGATGAAAATGAGGTTTATCAAGATGAAGTTGAAGAATCTCCTGATGAAAATGATTATCGGATGAAAATGAGGTTTATCAAGATGAAGTTGAAGAATCGATGAAAATGATTATCGGTATGAAAATGAGGTTTATCAAGATGAAGTTGAAGAATCTCCTGATGAAAATGATTATCGGGATGAAAATGAGGTTTATCAAGATGAAGTTGAAGAATCTCCTGATGAAAATGATTATCGGGATGAAAATGAGGTTTATCAAGATGAAGTTGAAGAATCTCCTGATGAAAATGATTATCGGTATGAAAATGAGGTTTATCAAGATGAAGTTGAAGAATCTCCTGATGAAAATGATTATCGGGATGAAAATGATTCAAGATGAAGTTGAAGAATCGCCTGATGAAAATGGATCGGATGAAAATGAGGTTTATCAAGATGAAGTTGAAGAATCTCCTGATGAAAATGATTATCGGATGAAAATGAGGTTTAAAGAATCGCCTGATGAAAATGATTATCGGGATGAAATGAGGTTTATCAAGATGAAGTTGAAGAATCGCCTGATGAAAATGATTATCGGGATGAAAATGAGGTTTATCAAGATGAAGTTGAAGAATCTCCTGATGAAAATGATTATCGGTATGAAAAATGAGGTTTATCAAGATGAAGTTGAAGAATCTCCTGATGAAAATGATTATCGGATGAAAATGAGGTTTATCAAGATGAAGTTGAAGAATCGCCTGATGAAAATGATTATCGGATGAAAATGAGTTTATCAAGATGAAGTTGAAGAATCTCCTGATGAAAATGATTATCGGGATGAAAATGAGTTTATCAAGATGAAGTTGAAGAATCTCCTGATGAAAATGATTATCGGATGAAAAATGAGGTTATTCAAGATGAAGTTGAAGAATCTTCTGATGAAAATGATGAAATGATGATTATCGGGATGAAGTTGTAGAATCTCCTGATGAAAATGATTATCAGGATCAAGTTGGGTTATGAGTAAAAAAAAAAAGCCTTTATTATACAGCAATAGTTAGAGATTCATTTGATGAAGGATGGAGAATGCACCAGCTGAAAAAAGGGATTTGATTTATATATCTCTATTTCAAGAACATTGTTTTTCTTTTATTTAATAAACTACAGATCAGAAAGGAACTCATGGTCAAGTTATTTTTCTATTTCAAAACATTGTTTTTCTTTTATGTAATAAACTACAGATCAGAAAGGAACTCATTGTCAATTTAATTTTCCGTAATTTATGAGTAAGTTTATCCCAGTCCCCTGCCTCCGAAATTGCTGCCCGGTGAACTTTCAAATAACAACCCCAACTATTGCCGCTACAGCGGTGTTACTTGAAAGAAAACAACCAACTCAAATAACGACCCCAACTATCGTATCGGTGCCTATTTGAGGGGGGGGCTCTTTTTTGCCTTAATTCTTGTTTATTTATTTTTTCCATTCGAAAGAAAAAAAACAAACCATTTTTTGTCATAATTCTAATTTTTCTTTTTTTGTCGTAATTCTTATTTTTCTTTTTTTGTCGTAGTTCTGTTCAAAACTATCTAAACAAGAAATATGACAAATTTCTATAAATAAACAAGAATTACAACAAATTACGATAATAAGAATTATGACAAAAAAAGAAAAATAAGAATTACGACCAAAAAAAGAAAAATTAGAATTACGACAAAAAAAGGTTTAATGTTTTTTTCTTTTGAATGGAAAAAATAAATAAACAAGAATTAAGACAAAAAAGAGCCCCCCCCCCCCTCAAATAGGCACCGATACGATAGTTGGGGTTGTTATTTGAGTTGGTTGTTTTCTTTCAAGTAACACCGCTGTAGCGGCAATAGTTGGGGTTGTTATTTGAAAGTTCACCGGGCAGCAATTTTGGAGGCAGGGGACTGGGACGAACTTCCTCATAAATTACCGTTATTTTTCTATTTCAAGAACACTGTTTTTCTTTTATGTTATAAACTACAAATCAGAAAGGAACCAATGGTCAAGTTATTTTTCTATTTCAAGAATGCTGTTTTTCTATCATGTAATAAACTACAGATCAGAAAGGAACTCATTGTCAATTTATTTTTCTATTTCAAGAATGCTGTTTTTCTATCATGTAATAAACTACAGATCAGAAAGGAACTCATTGTCAATTTATTTTTCTATTTCAAGAATGCTGTTTTTCTATCATGTAATAAACTACAGATCAGAAAGGAACTCATTGTCAATTTATTTTTCTATTTCAAGAATGCTGTTTTCTATCATGTAATAAACTACAAATCAGAAAGGAACTCATGGTCAAGTTATTTTTCTATTCCAAGAATGCTGTTCATCTATTTTTCTACATAATTACCATTTCTGTCAAAGCATTTTTGCAGGCGCTGATTTTTAGTATGTCAATGTCATTCCAGCTAGCTGCCATGTCATTGAGGAAGTGTTGAACCTCGTTGTCATTGCAAACATTTTACACCACTTAGTACAGGTCAGAAAAAACTCATGGTCAAATCACACTGAAAGGATTGGTTACTGTCAGTTTGGAGTTAAGCAACAATGAGCCTATTTAGTTCTTAAATGAGTGACCCCTTACTACCAGCAGGTACTCTGTAAGCAGCCTGAAACCTGTATGCCAAACTAAACTAAGGTTAACTGGTGCTGTAGATTACGTTGACTGCACATTTGCAGAGGGATATAACTCCCCCCCCCAACGGGGCACCCTGTAGGCCATTGGTGGCGACCCATGATGCGTAAGGATGGAATCATGGTGGCTGAGCAGTCCATGACATGCAACTTTACTTTGGCCCTTACTTAGGCTAGGTGGTCAGTTGGAGAGGCCCCCTAAAATCAGTCGATTAGTGATGTCAAGCCCTAGCACCTATATGATTGTCCTAATCCTATTGCCCTTATGGCAAACTCTCAACCCTTTTAATCATATATGTGCTAGAAGGCAGTGGTTGAGGGTCTTATTGTCCAGGATATGACGTTAAACTGTATCTAATGGTAAAGTTTCAATTTTGGAGCTCTGGGGAGTATGGATTCGTAGCGGTAGTACCTGTTAAGGTCTCATCTATGAGGTAAATAGAAAAATGATAAAAAAGAAAAATTTTGAATACGCATTAATAATGAATAAAACAAAACGTCTTTGGCATAAAATGTTTGACATGCCATAAAACCCAACCAACCAATCAACTTAAACCAGGCGTCACCAAACTACGCATTTTATCAGGCCCACTGACAGTACTTGAATTTGTTTGTTAAAATGTACAGAATGCAAGACGTTCTGATACTATTTAAATTTAAATATACTAGCAAATATATGCACCCTCCAGGTGCAAGTATTTAAGTTTTAATGTAATAAAATATTGTATTAAATTAGAAAGGCTAATGAAACTAAATAAGAATACAGATAAAAAGATTTGAAACAGAGGGAGTATAATAAAAGATTTGAAACAGAAGGAGTATAATAAAAAATGGAACAACTGAAACTTACTCTTCCATCACTCTCGTCTTTCATTGTTATTTTTTCTAATTTAAGTATTTAGTTAAAAGAGGAAGTAAAGAATAAAATGACAGTTATTTTTTCTTGTTAATGGATTTCATTTAAGATTTATTGAAGAGATTTTTGCTTATATTCATTAAAATAAAACCAAACAATTAGAAATCAATAATACTAAGCACATATTAAATTCTATTTTTTAATATTAATATGCAAATTAGCCTTCCCGTTCACACTGTAAACCGCTATTTTGTTGTATATATAAATATAATTGCATGTTGTTAGTATGTAGACATAGTTAACAGTATTAATAATGTAAGACAATTTTATTAATAATTGAGGTTTAGATAAAAATAAAATCATAGAGAATGTGATGTCAATAACTAAGAGAATTGTGACTTGAGTAGGAATATAGTTTCGGTTACAGACAGAAAAACACACAATCTCCATTATAATAAGATGTTAAGCTTACTAAATCTTCATGAAATTGATCTCGGAATTAACCCATCGAACGAAATTGACTGATAAACATCTGAAAGCAATTCTTTTGATTGGATGTAGCAATTCCAAACCAAACATTGACGATATCTTGAATGGCAAACTTCAGTTTCACAAATCTCAATAAATCTTTTTGCTAATGTTGCATTTTTTGATAATGTTTTGAAAATAAATATGTTGGTTTAATTTGTTTTTGTGTATCTTACGCCACTCATCCATGAATATAACATGGAGAGACAAATTTTGTTTTACATCTTTTTCTCAGAGCTTTCGTTCTGGCTAGTAAGTATTGAACACAATAATAATGTGGCCCGCGCTTGTTATTTTTTCAATTAACTGGCCCACTGTGAAAAAAGTTTGGTGACCCCTGAACAAAAATAATAACAATTGGTTGTTTGTTCAATTTGTTTAATAAAAATAATCATTTTTTTTCAGAATGCATATCGAAAATCATATCCACATTCGTCATATTATGTTCTATCACTTCAAGAAAGATTGGAATGCAGTACAGTCATTTTGTGATCTCAATGAACTTTTTGGTGAAGAATACAATAATAATATGGCCCGTGTTTGTTATTTTTTCAATTATCCGGTCCACCGTGAAAAAAGTTTTGTAATCCCTGACCATAACTAAGGTAATTAAATGACAATTACATATCAATGTTGTATCAGAAGCTTATATATATATGTATGTTATAATTCCCCCACCCTACATCTGTGTCAACTCCTCCCACCAGTGAACATCCCTTAAATTTCCTTATATATGTTACATAATATCGTAGGTAGCCTATGAATTATATATGAAGTGTAGTTAGATTTTTTAACTGAAGTTCATTGATGATTCAAAATCGGAGGAATGGAAAGTTACCGTTAGCTGTTATAGTTATTATTGGCAGGTAATGACTTTTACTTGATCCCCGACTTCCACCAATAGAAAGGCGTGTGAAAGAGAACTGGTCTAGAGCAGATTTTGGCTGGTTGCTCCCAAGATGCCGACTTCTCACTCTGCAGTTAGAAACCCTTTTGGGCTGTGTATTCTTAATAAAGAATAAAAAACAACAAAGCCTTGCTTATTTATTACAAACAAGAAATAAGCACAGATGACCCAGCCCAACAGAAGAAGAAAGTAATCAGCCCAACAGAAGAAAGAACAAGTAAGAAAAGTAAGAACACATCTCATCACTTCACCTCATCTCCTCTTCTTTTGGACTCTCTCCCAATTATATATCCAATATGTAAAGGAATATATAACATCTATCATTATACTAAAGCTGAGCTAATCAACTTTTTTCTCCTAAAGGCTTTTTTACTGTTTAGTTTTATAACAAAAATTATACTAAATTATTCCTTATTTTTAGGATTGAGTTATGTTTGAAAAAAATTCCATTTTAATTGGTTCTAACTAGTAATTTGCAATTAAGTAAAAAAAAAAAAAAGACCAATCTCTTACTTTACATTCTACCTATCACTTTCTTCCTCTCTATGTATATCTTGATTACCTCCTCATTATATATGCTAGTTTCTCTGGGAGAGTAGAGAGAGAGAAATGGGAGAATTTGAAATGTATTTGTATGTTAAATTTCATAAGCAGCAACCTGTATCTTAAATTAGGTCAAATAATCCCTTTCTTAGAAATCTTACAAAATAATAAAAAATAGAACAACTGAAACTTACTCTTCTATCACTATAAAGCACATAAATTTTCCTAATTATTTCGTTAAAATAGGAAGTAAAGAATAAAATTACAGTTATTTCTTCTTGTTACTGGATTTCTTGTAAGATTTATTAAGAGATTTTTGCTCATATTCATTAAGATAAAACCAAACAATTAGAAATCAATAATACTAAGAACATATTTATTAAAGTCAAATTTTTAATATCAATATGCAAATTAGCCTTCCCGTTCACACTGTAAATCGCTATTTTGTTGTATATATAAATACAATTGAATAATATTAGTATATAGATAAGACCAACAGTATTAATTAAAACAATTTTATTGATAGTTGAGGTTTAAATAAAAATAAAATCATGGAGAATTTATCATAAATAATAAAGGGAATTGTGACTTGAATAGTAATATAGTTTTGGTTACAGACAGAAAAGAAAACACACTATCTCCATTATAATAATATATATATATATTTGGAAAAGTTTGTTTTCACTAAACAACCAAAAAGTCAAGTAAATAAGTCAATGTATTGACAAGTGATATTGATTATTGTCTGAAACTGATATTGATCAATGTATTACACTAATATTGATTTATGTATCATGTCTACAAAGTCATGCATATCGAATTTATATCAGAATTGCATACATCAACATAACGTAGCTGTATTGATTTTAGTGTTTAGTCTGACTGAATTAACAGTCCATGCATATTTGCACTAAGAACCCCCCCCCCCAACTTCACCCCCTCAAAGACCCCCCCCCAAAAAAAAAAAAAAAAAAAAAAAAATTTTTTCCAGCAACTTTTCATTATTAGTTAATGCATATTTGTATTAAGAACCCCCCAACCCTTCACCCCCAAAAAAAAACCCATCACCCCCTCCCCAGAAAAAAACAAAAGAAAAAACAGATTTTTTCCTGTAACAGAATTTTTCATCATCAGTTCATGCATATTTGCACTAAAAAAAAAAAATCCTACCCCCTCGATTTTTTCTTGCACCAGAACTTTTCATCTTTGAACAAAGATGGTGTTGGAATATTTTGTTATATAAGGTGTGCTGAAGTCCACCACTTAAACTTATAGACTCTGCGTTGGTGCCTGGATTATCAATTAATCAACAGCCCGAACACATGGTTAGTTAACTATTTGATCTCCGATCTTGAAAGCTGTTCATTTGCACATATTAGACATTGATGAACGGACCTGCAACCAAGGACTTTGCTCAACCAATATATGTGCCGAGTCGGCAGAGACCAAAGAGCAAGGGAGCCTATCCCCATTTCATTAGCACTAGATCAGGGAGATTGTTTTTGCATCTGAGGTGGAGCACCATACTTACAATCAGCTCCCCACTTTATCGCACAGGTTCAACCTGTACTACTCATGAGTTGGCAAGGGCTGGTACTGAATTTTCAGACCTGTTAAATGCAGCTTAAGAAATTGACCTAGTCTCATATCCTGCTTGTGCATATAACCTAGACCTATATAATAGGTATGACCAAAATTTTGGTACAACAGCACCCCCCTCTTTCTTTAAACTTTTATTAGCAATTTAAAATTATAAATTCTCATTTTGCTATGATTTTCTTAGTTATAACAATGGAATAAATCAAGAAAAAAACGGCAAAAATGCACCATTTTAACAGATATAGATTTTAATTTATAAAAATTTCCTATTTTAAAGAGAGTAAAACAAATAATTTTTCCATGGGAATAATCTTTTCCTTTCCTCTTCATAATAGAGCAAAAAATTATAAGGACGTCCAATCTGCTGTGTCAAATTTAATCCCCCTATATTTAACACAACGAAACTTGTATAAAGGTTAATATTATCTTCAAAATTTTGGAACATTTAAAAAAAGAAACATTACAATAACTTCTGATGATTTAAAAAAAATTTTTCAGCTTATGGAAATAATGAAAATTATGAATGAAAAACAATGTTTACATTTTCGCTTCGTTAAAAAAATTTAACGTAGCCAAAAACAAGTTATGACAACCAGCTTTTTAAAAATTCTATGAAAAATCAACTAACAGTCAAATTTTTACGAAAATTTCGGTAAGTATTTACCTGTTGATGAAATTATGTTTAAGATAAGTTTTTCCTAAAATATGTTAGGGGAAATATTTTTTTTATGAGGTCTTCCCCCTGCATTTTATTTTATGAAATATAAAAAATGGACCAATATAAAACGATTTAAAAATTTTTTTTCTATAAAGATAAGAGTCAGAATAATTATATCAGAAGATTTTTATAAGTTTCTATATGGGATTTTTTATTAAAAGATTCATGAATACAGAATTCTGCTAAAAAATATCAATAAAGAAATCAACCCTGTTGTAAAAAAAAGGGACTGTTTTACTTATTTTTCAAGATAACAGTGAGTAATTTTTTCCCAATGGATAATTTGATCTTTGAATTAACTGTTTTTCTTTGTAACAACTCTTTATGTTCATTTTTTTTTTTTTGTGAGATTTAAAAAAAACAGTTCAAAAATATTTACATTTCTTCCTTCAATATTGCCTAAACTGATCAAATGATGTGATTTTGGTGGTACTTAAAGAATTACATAAGTTTTTGTAGTAGGAATAACACTGCTGTATACATACAGCAGTGAAAGAGAAGCCGGTTATGTCTTGGCTGTTTGGACCGAACTCACATCTTTTAAAATGCAAAAAACACAACTTAAGAATGATGCAGACGTGTGGTTTGATTCAGGTATCCAGATGCATGAAAAGTTAGGTCAACACCTGCGTCATCAGTCAAGTAGTCGCTAGTGCTACTAACATCGCGATTTTCACCTGTTTTCTGCATTTTTTACCTGTATGGTGGGATATTTCAAAGTTCACTATCTATTCACCTCAGAACTCATTCTATTCAAATAAAAGCCTATTATTACTGTAATCTGAGTCCTTCTGCTCAACTAAAATGAACTAACCATCAGTAGGATCACAGTTGTGGGAGAGCCACTGTGAGTGGTTTAAAGTAGAAAAGAGTTAAAGACAATTTGATTTACATGGGTCTTTACTTTCTGCACAAACAATTATTTTTATATCATGGGTGACTATATATATATAACTCTTTGCCTACCAAATTCCCCCCACGGCTATACCAAATTTCCCCCATATATTTTACCTGTATGATGGGATATTTCAAAGTTCACTATCTATTCACCTCAGAACTCATTCTATTCAAATAAAGGCCTATTACTATTGTAATCTGAGTCCTTCAGCTCAATTATAATGAACTAACTACCAGTTTTTGTACTTTGATGTGAGAGCTGCTGTGAGTGGTTTAAAGTAAGCAAAGAGCTAAGTTCTGACCTGGACTATCAATGCTTAACTTTGGAAATCTATCAAAAGCAGGTACTTCTATTCCCTTTTTTGTCTTTCTTTTTCTACATAATGTGTTCACTGCTTTTAAATTACTTGATAACAAACCTCATCAAATTTCTGTTATTTGGTTTTGAGGTTTGTAGAACATCTAACAATTCCTGTACTCTCAAGTACAAAAGCGAATGTCCCGTACAATACAAAAGAGCCTTCATAAAAAAACTTAATAAATCGAGCAAAACTCATTTCTTCTTCTAAAACAATATTCTTTTCTGAACTCAAAAATATTTAAAAAAACTCTCATCAGTAATAAATTTCCCAATGTCCGACAAACCATTCATAACATTAACCACAACAACAACAAAAAATACTACCATCAATAGCTCCACCCACAACATATATTATTGCGATCAGGTGCACTGAAACTATAAACAGGACAAAACTGCCTTAAAAAAATGAATACGTAATAATGTTTCTTCCACTGACCTGGATATTCTCCATGCATTACAAAGTATCCCTCATGGTGTAATGGTTAGTAAGCTAGTCTCACAGGTCTGTTACTACTGAATAGTGAGCTTGTTATAACAGAAATAGATATCTCTTAATTCACAAGTTTTACTTACTCAATACACCCACTTACCAACAAAACAAATTAAAAACAAAACACTTCAGAACAGAATCTAAGTTATAAAGAAATGTAACATCAAATGGATGTTGACCTGAGAGTAGCTTTAAATGAAATAAACAAAACAAGTTGTTCTGTGCACTTTATGTACACCAAATTGCCACTTATATTTATGGACTTTCCCAACATCAGAACATATTTATGGTAATTGATAATTGTCATGAAATCAATTACAAATTGAACTTTCTATGATCAATAGATACAGATGAGTATTACAAGAACTACTAATACTACATTTCTACCTAAGATTTCAAGGAATACTATAGACTTTCTGATCCAAGGAGTATCTACTGATACTAAACTCATTTCTACCAAGGTGTTCAAAGAATGCAACAGACTTTCTGCCACAAGAAGTATCTATTGATACCACCCTCTTTTCTACAGAAGAGTTCAAGGAATACTACAGACCTTCTGCCACAAGGAGTATCTATTGATACCACACTCATTTCTACCTAGGTGTTCAAAGAATGCTACAGACCTTCTGCCACAAGGAGTATCTATTGATACCACACTCATTTCTACCTAGGCGTTCAAAGAATGCTACAGACCTTCTGCCACAAGGAGTATCTATTGATACCACACTCATTTCTACTTGAGAGTTTAAGGAATACTACAGACCTTCTGCCACAAAGAGTATCCACTGATACCACACTCATTTCTACCCAGGCATTCAAAGAATACAACAGACTTTCTGCCACAAGGAGTATCTATTGATACCACACTCTTTTCTACTTGTTGCGTTGAACAAGAAAATTTTCTGCTTGACATTGGATTTGAGAAAAACAATTTCAGTTTCAATTTTTTTATAGTTTTGTTGTGGCGTAGTATCTGACGTGTTGGACTGTGACTTCATAGGAAGTGAGTCGTGCCATTATGTTCCCTTTTGGATTAATACCGTTGGGAAAGGTATGAACCCCCTCCAAGCTATAGATTAAATAATACCCCTACTGTTCTTCTACAAGGCTGGTTTGGGCATTAGGGTAATTCCATCTCAAATCACCCAGAAAAAAGTAAAATTTTCACCCGAAAAATGGGGTGCGAAAAATGGCTACTTTCTGCAATCTATTTCTGTTTGTAAAATGAGCTCTAGGGCTTTCCTACTCCTAAAAATTGGTTTATAAAAGCTTTTTGGCCTGAGGAATCTAAAAATACTATCAAAATAGATACACAACTAATCATTTTAAAGTTATTAATGATTTCTGATTTTTTCATATCAAGATCAATAAGTGTGATGTGGCATTGCATATATGACAAATTAAAAAAAAAAATTATTTTATATATATTTGAACATTATTTGTACGAAAAATAAAATTGCATTTTATACATAAATAGCATTAGATGTTGGAAACTCCCAAAGTAGTCTAACCGTAAATCTACCCCTAACCATAATCCTTGCATCTGAAAGCTTTCGTGTATTTCCGTGAAATGTAATGCTTTTTATACGTAAGTAAGTAAAGCCACCAGGGTGGCCTAAAGTCAGTATCAGCCACTTAGCTAGACTGACAAGATTATTTTTAGCATCTGAGGTGAAGTGCCACACCTACCATCGTCTCCTCACTTTACCACACAGATCAATGTGTTACTCATATGCTATACGTATACGATACGGTATCAAACAAGGAACCTTGTTTGGTTTTTGCCTGGATGATTTAACATGAAATTACCCATTATGTAATCCCTAATAACAATTTCTGTCTGTCTCTGTGTGTGTATAACCAGTTGGCGCCTACATATTGTCTGAGCACAGCCCTAAAAGAGTGAATAGAAAAACTTGCAAGAAATATTGTGCAGTTGTTTCTAAAGAGTTTTTTTTTTCACATGTTCCTATAAGAATTAAGGTGGTGTTAACTTCTGTAGCTAGCACCAATTTCTTATAATGCGCAAGGTGATCCCAGAAGTTCACCGAACACAGGACATTTACACATCTATATGAAACAAATTCCAACAAAGAGTTATAACAAAACAGATTTTATTGTCTGAGCACAGTCTTAAAAGAGTGAATAGAAAACAGAATGGATGAAAGTTCTAAATGAAAAGGTTGTCACTTACTTTGTGACTGGGGCCATGTGCATGCCTAGTCTCCATGAGTACATGGGGTGTAGCCAAAACCTCTAAGAAGATAGAGTATAAAAGGGGGCCGTGTAAAGACACATGTATAAGCCTGCAGTTAGAGGGCAAGGCCCCCATGTCCAAATGGATTGATATACAACTTGTCTAGTACTTATCTGGAAGTCCCAGATCAAAGAGATAGGGAGTCACTTTCGCGGGCTGCGTTTAAATAGCTAGGTTGCAATGCCCCCTAGCGGCAAACCCTCGAAGCAAGGAAAGATAATCCCTTACCAAATGTCAACTCTGAATAAACAAGGGAAGACAATCGCTACAGTCCTATCGAATATGAATAATTTTTAAACATGTACTACCACTTCGGGTCAGACTGTACTCCACACTCCCAATATCTCCAGAATTGGAACCTGTTGGAATTTTTCTTAGACATAAGGCGTGCGCCAGATGTACACCTCTACTTATAGACTCGCCTATAAGCACGTGACCTGGGAAAGATTCCTATTGTCCAATCACTGGCAGTGCTGCTGCTGCTGTTGTTGTATTTATACTGGCCTGATTCTTAATCTTAGCTCATTGATATTTGGATCTTCTTGGACGTCGGACCTAAAGGAAACAATACCACAGGACTTATTGACTTACTTACTTATTTACTTTAAGTTCTTTTACAACTGGCCAAGGACGGCGGCCAGATACTTAACTATCAGATGCAGTTTAATATCATACCCATGTGGGGGTCCGACTCCTATGCAGTTCCAATAGAGTCAGCATATTCTAATCCCCGCTGGTAATGAAATGTGAATAATCATTTTGGGAAGCTTTTTTCAAAATTTTGAAATTTACTGACTGGTTACTGACAGTTTCTTGCTGATGCGATCTTTAGACCAAGTAGGGAATTTTTTTAGCAGTTTAATTATTAATGATACTAGCAAAAAACAAAATGCCCTCTGGGCAGTGTAAAAATTAATTTTTGAAAGATATTGCCTGAAGGGGCGGGAGTTAAAAATTCAATATCATAGAGTTTTTACCATAAGTAAGTAAAATCATCAAATTTATAAAGGAGTAGAAAAAATAAAACACTTTGAAATGGGAACTTAGTTCTGATAACTTTAAATATATATTGAAATAAAAATATATAGATATAGATATATAATACAAGTTATGTATTTATCAAAACTTGTTTTAACAAACAATTCTGACCGTTTAAGGTTGCAAGCTCAAATTTTGAGTGTATTTATTCTGTTATAACGATTTTGGGTAATGTGACATAAGTAGTGACGTATTTTTTATTTCTAAACTATGAAGAAAAAAACGATAACTCAGTTTTCAAAATGAAATAATTTTTCAAACTGACACCTGGGGAAAAAATTTTAAAACAAGAAAACACTGGCACATCCGTACTTTCTGAAAATAATCATCAGTATCGTATGTAGTGGCCAAAAGACAAAAACACCAGAGGAGTTTGCTAAGTTATATATGTAAAAAGTAGAGCATAATTATAAGAACCTAAATGTGTCAGAAACTATCTACCTAGGTTTCACCTGAAGTATCTGATTCATAGGTCCTTTATATATAAATATATATATATATATATTATATTAAGAAAGATTGAAAAAACACAGGTTTAAATGAGTTATGTGGTGAGTTTATTTGCTGATGCTGCAGTGTTTCGATCTATTAATTAGATCATCTTCAGGGCATTTGTTGGTATATGCCCTGAAGATGATCTAATTAATAGATCGAAACACTGCAGCGTCAGCAAATAAACTCACCACTTAACTCATTTAAACCTGTGTTTTTTCTATCTTTCTTAATATACTACATACCGTCGGATTCACTTCCTTTTCTTCACATACATATGTATATATATATATATACATATATATATATACATATATATATACATATATATATATACATATATATATATATATATATACATATACATATATATATACATATATATATACATATATATATCTTATTATAATGGAGATTGTGTGTTTTTCTGTCTGTAACCGAAACTATATTCCTACTCAAGACACAATTCTCTTAGTTATTGACATCACATTCTCCATGATTTTATTTTTATCTAAACCTCAATTATTAATAAAATTGTCTTACATTATTAATACTGTTAACTATGTCTACATACTAACAACATGCAATTATATTTATATATACAACAAAATAGCGCTTTACAATGTGAACGGGAAGGCTAATTTGCATATTAATATTAAAAAAATCGAATTTAATAAATATGTGCTTAGTATTATTGATTTCTAACTGTTTGGTTTTATTTTAATGAATATAAGCAAAAATCTCTTCAATGAATCTTAAATGAAATCCATTAACAGATAAAATAACTGTCATTTTATTCTTTACTTCTCTATTATACTAAATACTTAAATTAGAAAAAATAACAATGAAAGACGAGAGTGATGGAAGAGTAAGTTTCAGTTGTTCCATTTTTTATTATACTCCTTCTGTTTCAAATCTTTTTTATACTCCTCTGTTCAAATCTTTTTATCTGTATTCTTATTTAGTTTCATTAGCCTTTCTAATTTAATACAATATTTTATTACATTAAAACTTAAATACTTGCGCCCGGAGGGTGCATATATTTGCTAGTATATACATATATATATAGGTGAATGGTATCAAGTGTTTCTGTGATAGGATTCAACCAAAATTGAGAAATCGAATGTACATGTAAAGATTATGTGTTATATTTTTACATATACAGAGTATCATAAATAAATGATTAAAAAAAAAACTTTTTTTAAATTGTGAGTGTACGTGTGTCTGTGGGTTGATGCTTTTAACAAATGCTGAAAGGAATTTAAAATACAAAATCTGCGAGACAGAAAAGTCATATCAAATAGACCTGATATATATATATATATATATATATATAATATATATATATATATATTTAACATGTAAGGATTTTGTATATAGTTCATGCATTAGATGACAAGGTTATACAAATTAAATGTGCTGTTTTTTTTTGAGGCATGAAAGAATAATAAAAAAATGTGCTCAATAAAAAGATATATATATATATATATATATATATATAATATATATATATGATTAAAAACCAAATAGTTTCAAACCAGACCAACTCGAGTTTCCTGCAGATTGCGAGTCTTCAGACCCTGGAGTTGATCTGATTTTAAACCATTCAGTTTTTAATCATATATATATGTGTGTGAGTGTGTGTGAATGTGTGTGAGGAAAAAATAGAAGTGAATTTGATAATATATAATTTTTTAAAATATGAAAAACAAAGATTCATTGATAAGTGATGTTTAATAAACCAACACTGAAAGTTTTGGTTTGTTTAACAAACCTTTATCAAGTACTTTAGATATATGAAAAAGACATAATTTAAAAAACTTTTTTTTAATACTCAATCAAATAAGTTATTTTCCCTTTACAAAATTTTTGAAAAAAATTACGTTTAAATGGGGATGCCAATGTTACTTGGTGTTTTAAATTATCTTTTCCACATATTTGAATATCAACAAAAGCTAGCACATACCAAAGGCTTGAAGACTTTTGTTCACTAATAA
>CM042168.1:19551692-19554192 GCA_023376005.1 Doryteuthis pealeii
ATGTAAGCAGTGACGTAATTTTTGTTACAGACAAAAACCGGAAGCGAATCTCCATTATTAATATAGATTATTGCTTATAACAATAGCTTAAAGTAACCATTCTTAATACAAATAATTTAAGGTTATATGGTATCATGTATTGCCATCATAATTTTCAAACAGATGTATTTTACATATAGAGAGCTGAACGTGAGAATAGAAAAATAGTTAGAAAGAGTTTTGGCTGGGTGACGTGACGAAACAGACACAAAATGGTGTCTGGTCATCTGAGGGCCATTACTTTTTTTTTCTCTTTTTTTTTTTTACCTGATCCATACATAGAAGAGACAGGATAGAAAACAGCAATAAAAGATGTATATCTTATCATCAAAATAAGAAAGTACTATACAACATTCGTATACAGCAGGGTTTCTCAAAGTGGTCTACATAAACCCTCAGGGTTCTATACAACAACTCAGAGGGTCTGTAAGTATTCGGGAGTCTATAAGGGGTCTATAGAAACTACTAAGCTTTCTTAGTAATTAGAAGAAATTAATTCCACAAGAATCCTGGAGAACATGTTCATACCGATATATTTTCAAAAGTTTAAGCCAATATTCATGAACTTATAAAAAGTCATCAGTTTTACTTGTTACATAATTCATGGGTAGCCTATGAATTGTGTAAGTAGTGTAGTGAGATATTTTTGAATTGAAGTTTGGAAGATTCAAATAATGGGGATTGAGTGGAAAATTACTGTTGGCTGTTATAATTATGATTGGCAGGTAATAACCCTTACTCAACCCCTTCCGAAATGTGTGAATAGAAGCGGGTGAACAGAAATTAGTTTTAGTTAAGGCAGTTGTCGTCAGATAGTCAGTGAGGGAAGACGTCGTTGGCTCTCAAGATGCCACTTCTCACCTGCGTGGTTCTAAAACCTTGCGCTGGGGTTATTTTTAATAAAGAAAATAGAAAAACAACAGGTTTTTGTTAATTAATCAACAAGGGATAAGCAGACCCACCCCCACCCAAACAGAGAAGAAATCAACCCACAGAAGAAGCCCAAAGGAAAATGGGTTAAATCAAACTTAATGGACCTAAATTCCAAAATCGTATGTCACTCCACCGAAAGAAAAAAATACCAAAAATTAGGGAATTAACCGAATTTAATTAAATTTTCAGTGTTGATATATTAATGAATAAAAGATATAATGCACCAGTTATTTGATTTAAAAACTCTTACATTTTTCAGGTGAGTTAACTTTGAACCACATATCTTTGAGGTGTAACAAAGATTCTCAAAGATACATGGTTAAACTATAGAATTGTGTATTTTAAATAGCCAACAAGAATGAATAAAAGAAAACGTCTCCAGCATAAAATAATCCAAGGATTGATATGCCATAGAATCCATCCATCCAACCAACCAACCAACCAACCAACTAAATATGGAAATCTGATTTTATTGATTAGATAAAATGAAAATTTTAAAAATGAAAAGATTTAGCGATATCAGTGCTACTGTATGGCTGCACTTGGACTCTAACAAAATGCTTAAAGAAAAAGATGAATAGGAGCTACACAAGGATGCTGCACACTGTCTTGGATGCAGTGACCCACAAGAAAGTAGTTGTATGGCCACTTGTCCCCTATCACACAAATCACTCGAGTAAGACAAACAATACATACTCAGCACAGTTGAAGAAGCAAGGATGAACTCATAAATAACATTCCTGTGGATACCTACACATAGATACACTAGTGTTGTCTGACCGGCAAAAACCTACCAATAAGCCTGTTCAATACTTAATTGTGTGACCACTTTAGCAACAGCATGTACTGTAAGCAACACAAATCTTTTGCTTATCAAAAATGACTAGATCTCGCATTAAATGACCCAAAAAGGTTGATATGCCATAAAACAAAACAACTAACCAAAATCCTACATCAATTAGCTCTGTGTGGATTCTGGATGCTGTATGAGGTCCTGTCATGGCTGATAGGGATGGTTGGTGACAGAGAGTCATGGATATCTGTTCTGGCTGGTTGGTTGGATTTTATGGCATGTCAACCCTTGTTGGGTAATTTTATCCAGAAGACTTTTATTTTATTCATTATTGCTGGGCATTCAATTTTTTAAAAAATTTTCTAATACACATCTTTTGATCTATTTAACCCATAGATGGGCACTAACAGGTACTACCACTCCGGGTCAGAGTGGACCTGGGAGTAATGATGTTGATAAAGGGGTACTCCACATTTCCTGGAGTTCCAGAACTGGAACCTCACCATCAGTGATTTTGGCAAGTGTCAACCCTTTTTATCTTATATGTGCTAGAAGGTGGTGACTGCAGGTCTTTATGTCCTGGGTATAACATAAAACTCTATCTGATGGTGAAGTTCAAATCCTGGAGCATTGGGGAATATAGAGTACTCAGCCAAGATGAAGTCAGTGTATTCTAAAGGCCCAACCAACAGGGCTGAAATGAAGATAGTTGATGCATACAAGCAAGTTGATATA
>CM042168.1:19556692-19574192 GCA_023376005.1 Doryteuthis pealeii
CATTCCGTTAACCATAGCTGGGGTATAGGTGTTAAGCTGTGTTAATTATTATTCTATGTTACTGCTGCCCCTGACCTGGATTGAACCTGCAGCCTAGAGATAACTGTCACTTAGAACTGTCTTAACCTAATGTCTTTATGCACTAGGCTATGTGTCCAATTGGACAATTTAGTGTGAATTTTGGGAACTTATAAACAATAAAGTTGAGGGCAATAGTCTGAATAATTCAAATAATACTAATTATTAAGCCTCATCTAAAAAATTCAGACAATAAAGATGAGGACAATAGTCTAAATATCCAAATAATACTAATTATCAAGCCTCATCTAAAAAAATTCAGACAAAATTGTGAATTTTATTTTCATGCCAGCCCAAGCAGAAACTGCTATGAAGCAACCAACTAGGGTCAGGTGGATGATTTAGCCATATCTCAGTCCTCTAGCCATGGCACCAAAAAGAGGGAAGGGACAGGTGGAGAGATTAGCTTTCTTTTTGACCACAACGTGGCAAAGAGAAAGAGAAAGGGTCTTCTTAAAGAGAAAAAAAAAGGAAAGAAAGGCGACACAACACCTCACTTTCAGAGGCGATACCTACATGACCAAAAATGACTTGGAAATAAGGGAAAAAATCTTCACTCTCTCTTTGGCAGCACATGGGCTTGACTGTGAAAGACAACAATAAATGCTTATTGCTAAATTTTGGTGAACAGGCAGGCATGAAGTGGAACGCCTCAGGGGTAATTCCATGTCAAATCATCCAGAAAAAAGTAAATTTGTCACCCACCCCCTTCAATTTTTCTGAATTTTTTTCTAGGTGTGGATTATATTAAAGTTAGACAATCCCCAAAATTTGAACTTCCAATTTCAAAAAATGGCTGAGTAATGTCGATTTTTTGCTCTAAAACTCATTTTACAGACAAAAATTCGCCATTTTTCACAACCCCTCCCTAAATTTGGAGAGCAAAAAATCAACATAACTCTAAATAATTTTTGGAATTGGAAGCTGAAGTTTTGGGGATTGTGTATTTTGATTTTAAATATCTTAGTATATAAATCAAATCTTCATAATTTTTGCACAGAAAGCAAGAACTGATGATATCTAATGTGTATATATATATTTACTTTGTCGTTAATTGTTTTATTTTCATAGTTTCATCTGGACATACATACATACATACATACACACCAACTGCCCTTTATATATGTACTAGAAGTGGCCACTCGGCATCGTCTGGGTAGAGGGGGAAAGTTAGTCTCGCAGATCCATTATTACTCAATAAGTAACAATGAAGATGAAAGTTATATTGAAGAAGAAGAAGAAGAAGAAGAAGAAGAAGAAGAAGAAGAAGAAGAAGAAGAAGAAAGTAACAATGAAGATGAAAGTTAGGAAGAAGAAGAAGAAGAAAGTAACAATGAAGAAGAAGAAGAAGAAGAAGAAGAAGAAGAAAGTAACAATGAAGATGAAAGTTAGGAAGAAGAAGAAGAAGAAGAAGAAGAAGAAGAAGAAGAAGAAGAGAAGAAGAAGAAGTTAGCCTCTGAGTTTGTGGTGGTATGTGCTTGGCAGGGTGGATTTTAATTGTAGAAAAAAAATGACAACCAAATAAAGAAGGGATTTAAAAAAAAATATCTTAATGGGTTAAATAGTACCACTACAAGCAACCATTACAAAGGTTCCTGAGTTCAAAGAGAACATTACCAAGTTTGAAGAAAAGGTTTCCAAGTTGTGTCATATATATATATATATATATATATATATATAGTACCTAAATAATAAGAATAGAATCGTCTGGTTTTCCTATAGATAATGTGTGATAAAACCTCAAGAGAAAAACGAGATATCATGGGACTTGTTAATTCAACCAAGCAATTGCTAATTACCCTTTTCACCTTGTATCTTTGCTGAGTAAACCTTTTTCCCTATCCTCAATAATCTGTGTTTCTGCCTATTATTTCTCTGTTAACACTGATACTCAAGTTACAACAGTATGACAAACAGTCTAGAAGGAAAATTGGATTCCAGCCTGTTAAACTCCGCTTAAGAAATTAACCATGTGTCACATCCTTGCGGATGGATTGGTAGATATGTACAGAAAATAGCCAACATAGTAAAAATATCCAAATCAAGTTTTGAAAACAATTTACACTGTTACATAGTTCACAGGTACCCTATGAATTATGTAAGTACTGTGGCTAGATATTTTTTAATCAGAGTTCGTTATGTTACAATTTATGTGGTAGAATAAATTCTTGACAGACCCTGTAGCTGAATAAGGGGCCATTGGCTTTGAGATCGGGGAGTGGAAAACTACTAAGATGGTTATACCCCCCCCCGATTCCTGAAGAACAAGTCACAAGAAACATATGACTAGATTTAGATTTTAGTTTCAACCTGACATTGAAGCAAAGCAGACGTGCTACTGTGAGGTTGACACTCATCCGCGCCGTGAATAAAAATGGGCTAGACTAAATAAAATCTTGATCAAGAAAAATTTAATTAATTACAATGACTAAAATTATCCAAAAAGAAGCCCTTAGTTAAGCAAAAAAAGAAGCAATTAGAAGATAGCAACTAGAAGACAAGATTACGGCCAGGCAAGTTAGCAAGAAGCAAGTAAGATCTCCCAACTAAGTAGGTCTTAAGTCTCTAATCTCTGTCTCTGTCTCTCTCTCGCGATCACTCGAGTTTCCTCTCTCGATTGTATACCCAATGTTGGGTATACAACACTTAGAAATTAAAATGGAAAATTACTGTTGCAAGTTATGACATCCGATTGACCCCCGAAAAATGCGCAATTAGAAGCATGTGATAATTTTTAGTTGTGACCAGAAAGTCAGTGTGAGCGAATGCAGAGGTCTGTTCACTCTGAGAGCCGCTTCTCACCGTGCAGTCCAGGGCTGGGGTTGTTTTAATAAAAGATAAAAGAAAAACAAAGTCTTGCTTTATCAATCAATACATAAAAGATTGATAGACACCCAGCCCGAACAAGAAAGCAGAGATCAACCCCCAGAAGAAAACCCTGAGAATATGGCAACTGATGAGTTAGCAAGTAAGAATCAAATTTATCATCCTCGTCAATCCTATCTCTCTCCTCCTCTCTCTCTCTCTCTCTCTCTCTCTCTCTCTCTCCGATATATTAGAAGGGTATATAACAGCAACAGCTTGGTTGTGTTAGTCACTTTCATGAGTATCTTCCACACCAGTGAAAAATTGCCCTACTGTACATAGGCATTATAAAAATCTTCCATCTTTTTAAACAAATACGGGTAATGTAAAGTAGGTATACAAGAGATGATGGGGCAAACAAAATGAACCACGACTAACCAGGGAAAAATTGCCCTACTGAACATAGAGTTTTCCTTCCACCAGCTATTTTCAAGGAAAACTCTGGATTCCAGCCTGTTAAACTCCGGTTAAGAAATTGACCTTCAGTCATATCCTTCTCTTGCAGAGGGGTTGGTAGATATGTAGAGAAAATAGCTAACATACTAAAAACATCCTAGTCAAGTTTTGAAAACAATTTGCAACAGCTTGGTTGTGTTAGTCACTTTCATGAGTATCTTCCACACCGGCAAAAAATTGTCCTACTGAACATAAGAATTATGAAAATATGCCATCTTTTTAAATTAAATTTTTTTTTTTTGTAATTGAAATAGATCACTAAGTAGGCCTGAGCCTATTCTAATAGTGACCAGGTTTGAATTCAGAGTTTTCCTTCTCCTAGACTGGTTGCCTAACCAAGGTTAAAGGGCCCAGTCTGCCCTACTATTTACCTATAGCTGGAGGGAGAATAGTTGGATTCATACCTTTCCCAAGGGTATTAGCCCTATTAAACAATTACGGGTAATGAAAAGTAGGTACTTTACAACAATTTGGTATACAAGAGATGATGGGGCAAGCAAAATGAACCACCACTAACCGTACCAAAGGCTGGTCTTCATCCCAAGAAGATGACGCTGTGTATATGGTGGAATTGAAAAGGAGTCCTTTACTATGAGCTTCTTCCAGAGAACCAAACCACTGATTCAAACAAGTACCGCTACCAATTAGACCAATTGAAGGCAGCAATTGATGAAAAGTATACGGTGTCTACAAAAGAAATAGACAGTTTCAAAAAATTTATTTAGAAAAAAAAAAAAGAAAAAAAAAAACTATTTAAGATTCTGTCACTGACAATACACAGTTTTGTAGAGAAACACTTGGAGTTTATTATTGAGGCTCTCAGCAGTACCAGGTATTCCAAATGCACTCAATGCATTAAATATTCCCCCATAAAGGCGGATTACGATCAAATAACACTGAAAGCACTGGTTCCCACTAAATCACTGAATTTAACCCTGTTCAATACTTAATTGGGTGACCACTTAGGCAACAGTAGGTACTGTAAGCAAGCAAAGTCCTTTGTTTTATCAAAGTGACTTGATTTGGCATTAAATGACCCCAAAAGTGTTGATATGCCATAAAACAAAACAACCAAAGAGAAATACTTGAAGTTTATTATTAAGGCTTTCAGTGGCACCAGGTATTTCAAATGCACTCTTTTGTAATTTTAGGATGGAAATGCTCCCCCAAAAAGGAGGATTATTGTCAAGTCACACTGAAAGCACCGAACTTATGCAGCAATGAGCCTGTTCAATACTTAATTGGGTGACTATTTAAGCAACAGGAGGTACTGTAAGCAACCTGAGTCCTTTCTTTATCAAAATGACTTGATTTAGCATTAAATGACTCAAAACTGGTGGATATGCCATAAAACAAAACAATCAACCTATCTCAGTCTGATCATATCTATCTATCTATCTATCTATCCAGTCTTGTTAATATCTATCTATCTATATAAAGTAAAATATAATAAAGTTGTCGGGGTAGCCTAAACTCTCTATCAGCCAAACAGTGAGGGGGTCTATACCCTTTTCACTAGTGCTAGACCAAAGAGATTGTTTTGGCGTCTGAAGTGGAGTGCTACACCTACCATCAACTCCTCACTTTACTGCACAGATCCCTGTGCTACTCATACGCTGAGTTGGCGAGGGCCAGTATCAAACCTGGAACCGTGTGGTTCCTAGAAGGACACTTTACCGACTAAGCTAAACCTGTTCAGTAGTAATAGATCTGCGAGACAAGCTTGCTAACCAATACACCATGTGAAAATATTCCAGCAATTTTTTATTTTGCACTCACTCGACAAAACATAACTTTGACCAGAGTGGTAATACTTGTAAGAGTCCCATCTAAGGCCAAATATCACTGAGGGAGTCTATCCTCTTTTCACTAGAGCTAGACCAGGGATATTGTTTTTGCATCCGAGGTGGAGCGCCTACCATCAGCTCTGCACTTTACTGCACAGATCGAAGCTGTGCTACTCATGCACTGAGTTGGTGAGGGCTGATATCAAACCCAGAACCTTGTGGTTCCTAGGGGGATGCTCTACCAACTGAGATAGATTATTTGTATTAAGAATGGTTACTTGAAGCTATAATTGTTTACTAAGGATTATTATTAGTTACTTGCAAGTATATAACTGTGAGAAAATGAATGGTTATGATTGAATAAGTAGTGGAAATAACACCCGACAAGGAAACAGCTATATGGCCACCTGTCCCCTATCTCACAAACCATCCGAGTGAGACAAACAAGACATGTTGGACACTGCTGGAGAAGCAAGGACGAACTCATAAGTGATGTTCTCCTGTGGACATTCTAGGGTGTGCCGCCCAACAGGACCTACATTGACCAGCTTTGCAAGGATACTGGTTGCTGCACAGAGGACCTCCCAGGGACAATGAATGATAGAGAAGGTTGGCGAGAGATTATCATGGATATCTGTGCTAATTGTGCGACATGGTGATGATGAAAAATGATTACTTGAAATTTATGCTTATGTATATGATTCTTTCTTGTCACGTATCAATTAATGTTAATTCAGACAATTCAAGGTAATCTGAACATTAGTTACATAAATGAGAGTAACCTCCCCTTGTTTATTACACTTTGAGGAAGCCGTATGTTTTTGTCAGCCATTTTCATTTCACCATAAATCTACACTGAAAATACGAATTTGTTTGAATCAATACAACTGGATGTTTTAACATGAAAAATATCATAAAATGTATTCTTAATAACAATTAAGTTCATTTCAAATAATGTGCAAGCACAATTAAGAACACATTTTATGATATTTTCGTGTTAAAACATGCAGTTGTATTGATTCGAACAAATTCGTATTTTCAGTGTAGATTTACGGTGAAATGAAAATGGCCAACCAAAACATACGACTTCCTCAAAGTAAAACCAACAAGGGGAGGTTACTCTCATTTATGTAACTAATGTTCAGATTACCCAATTCAAAACAGTATATCACAACAGCTGTTGCTACTGTAGGCAACTATAAATCAATGCTTGTATTGCAAGAAATTGGCTACTTGTCGGTTTATTTTGGGTATAATCGTTCCGACAAATGACCCATATTTTTGCATTTGAGTGGCATGTTGACAAAAAGACGTCTAACATGATGGCAGAGGTGTGTCATTGAAATGATCCATACTGAAAATACTGCAAGCCATTAACATTCATCGGCGCTTAATGAATATTTATGGAAACCAAACATGGGTGAGCTCAATTAGGCAGTGGGCTATGCGACTCAAGCAATATGGGTAGCAAACTATGTGCCTTGATCAGCACATCAGTATAAAATTGGTCGGTAAAAGGCAGACTACGCAGACAACGGTTTCCTGCTACAGTCACCATCATAGCTGCCGTGTAAAAAAATGGGTCACCTCCATTAGGGCAGAATTTTCTTTTACAAGGGTATTTTGTAGCTGAAAAATTGCTCTATCTGACAGTGTGATTCTGGAGAAATAAACAGTGGAGGCATTACTTTTGGAGCATCCTATGATTACTTTTAGAGTATCCTATGTTTTGCAAAAGAAGGTGGGAGTCCATTGAAAAGCTGTTGTTCATTCGGGTCTCAAACCCGGCCAGGGGTAGCTGTTAATGTATAACCACACTGATGAGAGGTGATACCTCGAAACATGTGTCTGTGGATTACTTATTCATTATATATATAAAATAAAAATAAATTTTTTCAATTTTTTGAATACCCAACAAGAATTAATAAAAAAAAACATCTTCGGCATATAATAAACCAACAAGGGTTGACATGCCGTAAAATCCAACCAACTAACCAACAAAACTGTGTATCATGAATGTCAATATTTTAAACAGTTTTTTAAAAAACATTTTTGAAACTGTATCTTTTTTTGTAGACACCCTTTATAAAGTGGGATAGTACTATGTTATGAATACTAGCAGTACTTACCCCTATTACACATGGGATATACGATGGACATTATTAAAAATAAAAAGTGTAGAATTGACTTTATTAAAGTTTAGGATAATTATTTGTATTCAAATGAGTCAAAGTAATAGTACTTACCAATATTACAAAAAAAGTTGTAAGATGGTTATTATTAAAAATAAAGGACATAGAGTCACTTTTATTAAGGTTTAGGGTAATTATTTGTATTTAAAGGGGTCAAACTAACAATACTTACCTATATTACAAAAAAGTTATAAGATGGCTGTTATTAAAAACAAAAGAGAGAGAGTCACTTTTTATTAAGGTTTAGGGGAATTATTTGTATCTAAAGGAGTCAAACTAGTAGTATTTACTTATTTTAGTGTGGAGTATTCCTTCATTACCATTACTCCTAGACATCCTCAGACCTGGAGTGGTAGTACCTGTTAGGATCCATCTCTATGGGTCAAGTATATCTGTTTTAAAATTATTGGTATGAGGCATGAAACCATAACTGTGTGTAAATAAATGATTATTAGATAGAATTATTGATATTAGATAGGAATACTTGAAACTATCTAACTTGAGGGGTTCCCAACCTTTTTTTTTTTTGTCATGCCCCACGGAATCACCTCTAGAATCCTGATGTCCCCCATATGGTAATATATAATTCTTATTTCAATTGAATTTTTATAAAACTCAAACTCAAATTTCAAAACAATTTTCATACTGCACCAGTAATAACAAAAGATAACAACAGAAAGTTTTATTCTGCTTAGAGTAATTGTTACATGTATTATGAGTTTAAATAGATTAGTATTTGCTAAAGAGTTCTCTGAAAGGGGAGGTAATCATAAATAGGGGCGGTAACTCTCAATTACTTATTACAGTATCCTTAGTCTCTTTTGATTTTACAATGTCCACCTTATAAAATACAAATACAAATAAAACCTCAGACAATTTGTTTTCCAATTGAATTTATACAATATATTTTTACCAAACAAATTGAAGTTTCAACGTAAATAACACACACACACACACACACACACACATATATATATATATGAGAAGTAAATACACAAGCAAAGTGTTTATGATATGGCTTTTTCTAGCCGACAATTTTTGAGAGAATATGTGCTTAATTGAAGTCGTACCTAATTTTGAAAGTTAATTAATTAATAATTAATCAATTAGGCGGGCATACCTATTTAAATGTAAGGCTAAACAAATCGAGAAAAATCAATCTCTGTATGTACATTTTGGCCTCTTAGGCCTCATCAGCAGAGCTATAGATAGGAAGACCGCCTTGTGCGTGATTCAAAACCCGACTGTCAAGCTGATAGGCAAGCACCGTACCCCTACACCAACCGGACTTTCTTTAGATTTTTCGTTTTGTTTAGAAGCAGATTTCTATTCCTCTTATAGTGACTTCTTCTACACGACAGTATGAGAAGTAAATACACAAGCAATGTGTTTATGATATGGCTTTTTTTAGCCGACAATATATATATATATATATATATATATGGTGGTGTCTCTTATTGTGAACGACAGATGAGGGTCAGCAGTGAGTGATTTGTTTCCTCCCATGTTGTGCAAACTATCAAGAAGATATTTCATGTTTTTTTTAGCATGATAGCAGCCCAGCCTTGCTGCGAGCTATGAGGCCACACTGATAGATGAAATTTTCTAAAGCAGGAGTCAGTGGTTTTGTTTTAAAGTTAGACAGAACTGGTCAAAATATTTCTATCTATTTTCTTCAAAGCTCATTAATTTAATTCTTTCCAATTTTCCCAGACACTCAGGTCAATTTTAAGGCATTTCAAATATATATATATACAGGGTGCAGTATAAGTAACGCCCTTTACTTATGCTGCACCCTCTATATATAGGCTAATTGTACATGTGATATATACATATAAATATATATGTATGTTAGTTGTGTATATATATATATATATATATATATATACATAGTCATCCACAGACACCGTGTTTCGACGTATCACGTCTCATAACGCCCATTACTTATGCCACACCCTGTATATATATATATATATAATATATATATTATATATATATATTCAAATACTAAATCGGAAATATTCAGAGCTTGTTCACACAGAAAGGAATTTTTATCAAAATCTTGGACTGAGAAAATAACAGAAAATCAACCACCATAAAAAGAAAAATCTTTCTGAGTGTTATTCTATCATCACACATACATGAAGATGCTATTCATAACATATATTCATTTGGATGCTATTTACAAGGCGATTTGTCTGAAGATAAGCATATAATGCTTTGAAACCAACAATAATAATTCAGCCATTAAATCTATAGATTATAATAATAATAATAATTATGGCTCTTACAACTGTAATCGAGCACTATATTTTCCTTCCTCCAACTTAAAAAAAAAAATCCCTACATACACACACACACATATTATATATATATATATATATATATATATATATATATATATATATATATAGCATATAATGCTTTGAAACCAACAAAAATAATTCAGCTATTAAATTTATAGATTATAATAATAATAAATATAGCTCTTACTTACTGTAGTTGACCACTATATTTTCCTTCCTCCAACTTAAAAAAAAAATCCCTATATATATATATATATATATATATATATATATACATACATGACACCATAAATAACAAATATGTATATAAACAAAGCACCTGTAAATATTTAGATATTTTAAATTTTTATTCAAAACATATGTCATCTCTTTTTAATACAATTTAAACTTATTCAATTTTCGAAATTCAAAACAAAACATTAAACAAGAAACAAAATTGTTTTAAATTTTGGCTTTGAGTTTTGTAAAAATTCAATTGAAATTTGTACAAATTTAATTGAAAAGAACATTTTCTTAAAAAGGGGTGTGTTGTAAAATATCTACATTGATTTGGCAATAAAAATCTAGGGGAAGTGGGTGTGTAAAATATCCAGATCAATTTGCTGACAAAAAGCGACAAAAACATGACTCGGAAAATATCTAAGTTGGGTCAGAAATTCGTCTGATGCCGACATGCAAAAACAGTGCATAAATTAAGGCATGAGTAAATATCATATTTATCTAAGAATAAATATTTGATAAATTTTACACATAAAATTACAATTTATTAAACAACATGTGAACTCATTGTATTCCAGTTGTAATAGGTGTTCATAATGATATTGATGCTTCTGTTTAGGGAGGAGAGAAAGGTTCTATTTCGTATTCTATAGTTATTTCCGTTATATCGATAATTTGGACGAATAAAGGAAATGAGGTTCAGTGCAAAAATGGGAATAGTTACACACCCACAGGTACTCACACAGACCCACACACACACCCACACAGACACAGACACAAACTCACACACATATATGAAATAAAGCAATTTCCAGTCAAATTTGCAAAATAAATTTTGTGGTACTCGTATATATATAAGAATAAATAAATATACATTAGTTAATATGAAAGTAAAATGGAAGTGAATCTGACAGTATGTATAGAAAGATTTTAGAAAAAACAAGATGTTATTAGTTTGCTGACAGATCTGTTTCGACCTTATAAAGTGGTCTTCTTTTTTTTTTGTAACTCGTGATTAACGGTTATTTATTCAGTCTTTCCTCATAAATATATATATTTACCAGCCCCTCCGCACGAGCAGGATGCGACACAAGGTCAATTTCTTAAGCGGAGTTTAACAGGTTTGAATCAGAGTTTTCCTTCTCCTAGACTGGTTACCTAGCCATGGTTAAAGAGTCCAGTCTGCTCTGCTATTTACCCATGGCTGGAGGGAGAATTGGATTCATACCTTTCCCAAGGGTATTAGTGCTAAGTGAAATGCCAACAGTTCCGTCCAGGAATTGAACTCGCGTTGACGAGTCCATTTCCTACGACTCTAACCATTAGACCACGCGCCTCCATAAATAAATTTCCTCATAAATATAGTTGCCTTGAAAAAGACCGCTTTATAAGGTCGAAACAGATCTGTCAGCAAACTAATAACATCTTGTTTTTTCTAAAAACTTTCTATACATTAGTTAATATATATATTTATTGCAGAAAACATCAATGCAATAAATATATATACACAAACTGATATATATTTATTTATTCTCATATAAAAGCTCTATCACAGATATCGAGCACTCCTAATACCACAAATATTGGCCCACTTCTAACTAACCAAGTGAGATAGAGATAACCACAGACTGTGGTCACACACACACACATATATATATATATATATATATATATATATATATATATAAAGAGTGCTCAATATCAGAGAGAGAGAGGAGAGAGAGAGAGAGAGAGAGAGAGAGGGTGGGAATAAGTGAAAATGAAACAAGACAAACAAAATTTTGATAAAAGTTATTTTCTTTCTGAAATTAGGAAGACCCTTCAGAAAGCACATCTAATATTGACAGTTCCAATTCTGGAGCTACAATCAGCATGTTGGCTGACCAGCAACGATTTTCATTTCAGTTCGCAGACACTGGATGCCGTCAAGAGGACTTACCAAGAGCGATGGCTGATAGGGACGGATGGTGAGAGAAATCAAGGAATCCATACAATCAGCATGCATTGATGATGATGATGATGATATCAGCTTCCAGTTTTAGTGAAGAACAGGAAGGGCCTTTCAAGTCTGAGCGATGGCTGATAGGGAGGGATGGTGATCAAGGAATCCATACAATCAGCATGCATTGATGATGATTGATGATAATGATGATGCTATATCAGCTTCCAGTTTTAGTCAAGAACAGGAAGGGCCTTTCAAGTCTTACCAAGAGCGATGGCTGATAGGGACGGATGGTGAGAGAGAATCAAGGTAATCCATACAATCAGCATGCATTGATGATGATGATGATGATGATGATGATGATGCTATATCAGCTTCCAGTTTTAGTGAAGAACAGGAAGGGCCTTTCAAGTCTTACCAAGAGCGATGGCTGATAGGGATGGATTGTGAGAGAGAATCAAGGGAATCCATACAATCAACATGCATTGATGATGATGATGATGATGATGATGATGATTGATGATGATACTATATCAGCTTCCAGTTTTAGTGAAGAACAGGAAGGGCCTTTCAAGTCTGCCAGACAAAAATTCTAATCAATCTCTGCAGAATTGACAATGCCGAATAAATGGTGGCGCCACGGAGAACACCTGGGATTTCTGACTTCCAAATTACAAACGACAGTGATGATGTATCTCCATCCAACTAAGAAATCAGGAAGTTTCAAAGAGTCTCCACTCAGCCAATTCCTCTAAGAACTGTAGACATTTAATGTCCAAAGACATCAACTTTCTCCTAGTGTGGCACAAGGCTGAATCATATAGATTATTTGGTAATCTTGAACTTTAAGTGACTAAATTCTAACCATAAAATTGTGCTTGCGCATTATTTGAAATAAAGTTAACTGTAACTAAAAACACATTTTATGATATTTTGGAGTAAAAGAAAAAATACATTAAAATGGATTTAAAAACTGGCGTGTTTTCTCTGTGAAAATTACGTTGAATCAAAGATAGCTGCTATTGTTTACACTTGCTTTTTCTCCAAATTCACGGAAAAAGAACAAGGGACTTCATAAATTAACTGATGAGGCAATGAGAGTGATGTCCATAGTTCTTTTTTCGTGAATTTGGAGAAGAAGCAAGTTTAAACAATAGCAGCCATCTTTGATTCAATATAATTTTCACAGAGAAAATACGCCGGTTTTCAAATACATTTGGTGTGGCTAGCATGATATAGAAAATTCTCCCCCTAGTTCTCTCCTGTTGAAGGTTAAAGTCTTTTCATCATGACCGAAATTTTCACCAACAAAATGTAACCGTATGAAATTCCATCAATTGGGAGCTCCATCAGCAACAACTGTCAAGCCAAGACTGAGCTTGGCAGCAAGGTGTGCACAGGGGCAGTTGCACGCACAACAAACACAACAGTGTTGCCAATAGCCACATAAAGAGTTTCACTACATCCTCAGCACTTACTTTTGTATTACCCTTGTATTTCATACATGCAGTAGGTCCATATTACTATCTATCTTTATCTCTCTTTCATGCTATATATATGTTCATATATACATACTTATCTAATTAAACAAAAGGCACGTCTTCTGTTTAACAATTTTATTAACGATCTTTTCAAGCTTTCTGGCCAACCTTTTACATTTGGATGGAATCTGTGGATTAGTCTCTATACAACACACAGAGGCACTTGTGTGTAATGCAGAGGCGCTTGTTATGTAATGGTTATCATTATAGGAAATGGACACAGTGATCTGAGTTCAAATCCAGGATGAGGTTGTTTACATTTCATATACAAGCACTATCCAGGACTATTTGTATTCCTTTTGCAGTTTAAAATTGTTGGTGTACCAATTGGCCAAGCAGTAATTCCATGTCAAATCATCTAGGCCATGTCACCCACACACACACATATATATATATATATATAGAGAGAGAGATAGATAGATAGATAGATAGATAGGGAAGAGAACAAGATAGATAGATAGATAAATAGATAGATATAGATAAATATAAAAAAAATCGACTGAGAGAGAATATTCAAAATAAACCGATCAGGGCCGTTCCATTGCAAAGGCGAAATAATTCAGATAAACATAACAAGACAGATCTCTCTCTCTCTCTCTCTATCTATCTATATATATATATATATATATATGTATATATATATATATATATATATATATATATATATATGAGGTAGGTAAAAGGATAGTGAACAAGAAATGATAACTCAAACAAATCTAAGCGTTGAAAAGTTTCACCCGATTTATACGGACATCCTCAGTCAAAGATTTTTTATTGAAAGCAAAATTACGTGCGAGTACATGTGATGTGGTGATATATATATATATATATATTGATGGATAGAGAAAAGAACAACATATATAGATAGATAACATAAAAAAAAGATATTCACATATATATATATATTTATCAACCCCTCCACACGAGCAGGATGCGACACAAGGTCAATTTTTTAAGAGTTTAACAAGTTTGAATTCAGAGTTTTCCTTCTCCTAGACTGGTTACCTAGCCATGGTTAAAGATTCCAGTCTGCCCTGCTATTTACTCAGAGCTGGAGGGAGAATTGGATTCATACCTTTCCCAAGGGTATTAGCACCATGTGAAATGCCAACAGCTTTGTCCAGAAATTGAACTTGGGTTGACGAGTCCATTTCCTACGACTCTAACCATTAGACCACACGCCTTCATATATATATAAATATATATATATATTATACACACACACACATATATATATGGATATAGATAGATTGATAGACAGATAGATAGATAGGGATGAGAACAAGATAGATAGATAGATATGAACAGCTTGAGATATATAGATAGATAGATGGATGGGGAACAGAATGAAATAGAAAGATAGATATATAAATAGGGAACAGAATTAGATAGAAAGATAGATAGATAAATATAAGGAATTGACTGAGATAGATAAATAGTGAGAGAGAGAGAGAGAGAGAGAGGGAGGAGAGAGAGAGAGAGAGAGAGAGAGAGAGAGAGAGAGAAAGACAGACCGAGATAGATATAAAATGATTAAGATATAAATGAATCGACTGGGAGAGAGAGCATTTAAAATCCACTGATCAGGTGCCATTCCATTGCAAAGGGGGAAGAATTCACTAAGAACTTATATCCGACATCTGAAGAACGGTTCCAAAATCGGCAGCCAGAGAATTATACAAATCGCTCATGGCTGGCTTACTCCTCTTTTTCGATATTTTCATGCTTTTGCTTTTAAGTTTCTAATCTGACCCAATCTTGAGCGGCTAACAAGGCCAACAGCGTTTTTAACCCCCAAATTAAAACTGGCTTCTTTCTCATGGGTTTTCTTTTTTTGGGGGGGGGGGAGAGGAGGGGAGGGTTGGCGCCATGCCAATATCCAGCCCTTGATGGAATGTGATTCTCATATTTTATCTGGCAGAGATTGCACAGATTTCATCACAAGAATAACCTCCGATGGTGTCAATTATGCATACGAGATGTTTAAGACCAGATATTTATGCCAAGACTAAAGAATCCTCTATTAGTTGGTTTTAAGACATGTGTGCGTTTGCACAGATTTAATCTCTATATCTATCTATCTATCTGTCTATTCAGCTGTATGTCTGTCTATCTATCTCTATGTCTGTCTATCTATCTATCACAGTCATTTCATCTATCTATCTATATGTTTATCTATCTATCTATCTATCTATCTATCAATCTATCTGTATGGTTAGGAGTTGGGATTCAGTGTTCTGAGAACCTCAATAAAAGAAGCTGGGTTTTTCAATTCCTGACACTTGTGTAGCTGTGTCAATTATGCATACGAGATGTTTAAGACCAGATATGCCAAGACTAAAGAATCCTCTATTAGTTGATTTTAAGACATATGCTTTTGCGTATGTGTGCATGGGTATCAAGTGGATAGAAATCTAGATGGGAACTACTGTTACAATTCATGAGAAATCATAAATTGTAAACAGACCTGTAGCCAGAAATATTTAAATTAAGGGCCTTTAAAATTAGAATCAGGGAGTCCCCATGGAAAATCACCGGTAACTGTTAATAACCTTTGACTTCTTAGAGGCGTGCGATTCGGACACCATTACAGACACGTGATAAAGTTTAGTTAGTGATTCAGATGTGAGCCAGCTGTCAGAGAGTATAGAAGTAATTATCGGCTCTGACAGGATCCATCTCTTCCCACGATGGAACCAATACGGGCTAGAAGAAAATAAAACTTGATTAAGTAAAAACAAGGTCTTGTTGTGTTTGTAAATTGGGAGGAGAACAGATGGATTCATGCCTTTTTCTGAGTGGATTAATGTGAAGTTAAATCCAAATGGGCTCATCCAGAATTTGGTCTCTGATTGCCGATTCAATTTCCTATGACAATTACTGTTACACCAAGGAGCAGTGTTTTAACTGATAAATACATACACCAACGATGCCTTCTTTGATTTTAATTTATAAGTAGTTTTTAATAAATAACTGTCCCGTGTTATTATCATATAGTAATGGGAATGGAATCATCTGTTTTTCCTATAAATAATGTCTGACAAAACCTCAGAATCAAGAAATAACAAGATCTCACAGGACTTGTTAATTCAACCTAGCTATTGTTAATTAACATTACCTTGTATTTCTGCTTAGTAAATTGCATACCATGAGTTCTTACTGAGTTATCCAAAACAACATTAAAATCCTGAATGGTTACCAATAAGGTTTATTAGCCTTATACAGGAAAATATAACAAGAATAGGAATATAAAGAAAAATGCACAGTTCATACAGAGCAGTAATGGCTAATTTGTTGTCAGCAAAGGCTATCAACTAATCCTCTCATATAGTCAGTATCTTGTTATTTCTGCCTTTTGTCAGACACGTACAACTACTTGTAGCGATAATATTCTCCCTCACAACACTATTATATCACAGTTTAATACATTACCCACTATGCCACAGGGGGAGGGGCTCCCTGCCCAGCCCAAAGAAGTAAGAAGAAACAAGAAAGAAAATCAGGTTAAATCGAACTTAACGGACCTAAATTCCACCATCGTATGTCACTCCGCCGAAAAAAAAAAAAAAAAAAAATCAGGGAATTAACCGAATTTAATGAAATTTTCAGTGTTGATATATTAATGAATAAAATATACAGTTATTTTATTTAAAAACTTTTAGATTTTTCAGGTCAGTTAACTTTGAATCACATATCTTTGAGGCGTAACACAGATTCTCAAAGATACATGGTTCAAAGTTAACTGACCTGAAAAAATGTAAAAGTTTTTAAATAAAATAACTAGTGCATTATATCTTTTATTAATTGATATATCAACACTGAAAATTTCATTAAATTCGGTTAATTCCCTGATTTTTGGTATTTTTTTCTTTCGGCGGGGAGACATACGATGGTGGAATTTAGGTCCATTAAGTTCGATTTAACTGAAAATCAACCCCCAGCAGATAGAAGTCGACTAGACAAGATGGCAGAAGAAACAAGTAACCAGCAACAAGTAGAAGTACCAAGTAAGACCACCATCTCTAATCTAATATGTCCCTTTGTTTCTCTCTCTCTCTCTGCCTCTTTCTCTCTCTCTCTGCCTCTTTCTCTCTCTCTCTCTCTCTCTCTTTCT
>CM042168.1:19579192-19594192 GCA_023376005.1 Doryteuthis pealeii
TATATGGTTTCACGTTTTCCTATCTAATACTAACAATTCCTACACAGTTATATGGTTTCAAGTATTCCTATCTAATTCTAATAATTTATATATAATTATATGGCTTCTATAAAAACAACACAGTCTGCTTCTGTTGCATAAATTAGACACTACATTTTGGAATATTGATGTATTCAATTTTGTAGTTGGTCTGTCTGTGTTTACTTCATATTTTTTTTTCTTTTGTTTGCTTGTTTCAAATTTGAAATGATTGATTGAGATTTATTAAGAATATCATTTATCTTTCATACATTGAATTACTAATAATTTATACACAATTATATATGTCCAAGTAACATATATAAAATCTGTCTGTACACAGATATATGGTTTCAAGTATTCCTATCTAATACTAATAATTCATACACAAGCAGCTTTTTGGTTTAGTGCATCCAGAGATGCTTTGAATGAGTCCCCGGGAAAATATATGGGTTCCAACTAAAGCTGTTTAACTCCTACCTTGTAACCTATCCTTTGTAATTTGTTTCTAAGAAACTATTGAAATGTATTTACAGTTAGCTTAAAATAGTGAGGGAAGAAAAAAGAAGAAAAAAACTGGGACGCTTGGGTACGATTTTACTGCGTCTTTTTAGTTTTTTTGTGCGTAAGTGACACAGGATGCATACCTATCAGTATCTCTGCACAAGTACATGGTTTCAAGTATTCCTATCTAATACTGATAATTGTTCCTATTTAATGATAATAATAATTTGTCTGTACACAGTTATATGGTTTCAAGTATTTCTATCTAATCTACAGATTAATACTCGTGTTTCTTAATTGTACAGACGTTATCATCTTGCAACACCCTCTGGCTAAAAATGAGACAATCCAAATTGTCCAAGATGAAATGAAAAAAATCTAAATCCTGATTATCTTGTGTTGCTTATCTACCCAATTCTTATTTCTTATGAGTGTTGTCACCTTAGCTAAATAATGGATCAATCCATTTTTATTATAAAGAAAGGTAAGAAAAAGGACATGCTACACAGAAAAAATATAATAAGAAAGAAGGAACAAACAAAATAGAATAGGAGAAAGATAGAGAGAGGTGGTGAGCACACAGAACGTAACACTGATATGTTTCAATTGAACATAATGAAAAGATGAAAAAAAGGAAAGAAAGAAAAAAAAAGAGTGAGATAGAGTTAAACCAAGATTATTGTACTTTTTACATATTGAACTTTTAGCAATAGCTCTTAAGTAAACATATCAAACATTATAATAATCGAATTATCATACTGTGGTATATCCACAGGTCCTGCTAGTACTGATAATTTATACACAATTGTATGCATCCAAGTAACTATTCTTATTTAATAATAATTTGTCAGCATACAGTTATATGGTTTCAAGTATTCCTATCTAATAAATTCAACTGGAACCAGAGTTGGTATAGTTTTACCAACTCTGACTAATTCCAGTGAACTCTTAATTGTTTCTGACTCCAGCTCCATACCCCCCAATTCCTACTCCACAGCCCTGATGGGAAATGTAATGTTTTGAATCTTCTAAAAATGATGTTTACATTTTCTATATTGAAACTGAAATAAATTTGTAGAAAATTATTTATTTATCTATCAACTTAAATTAAGTTCATAAATTTATTTATTTATCTCTAGGATTCAAACAAATCAAAATTAAAGGTAAACTATTTTCTCTCTCTCTCTCTCTCTCTCTCTCTCTCTCTCTCTCTCTCTCTCTCTCTCTCTCTCTCTCAAAAAAATATCCCCCTGCCCCCCAAAAAACATGAGGTTGTTTGCAATCCTCTATTTTTGGCACCTCTGATTCCAACTCTTCTATTTTTGGAACCTCTGACTCCAACTTATCTGTTTTTGGAACCTCTGATTCCAACTCTTCTATTTTTGGTGACCGATTTTGACTCCTCTATTTTTGGCACCTCTGACTCCAACTCTTCTATTTTTGGAACCTCTGACTCCAACTTATCTATTTTTGGAACCTCTGATTCCAACTCTTCTATTTTTGGTGACCGATTTTGACTCCTCTATTTTTGGCACCTCTGACTCCAACTCCTCTATTTTTGGTGACTGACTTTGACTCCTCTATTTTTGGCACCTCTGACACCAACTCCTCTATTTTTGGTGACTGACTTTGACTCCTCTATTTTTGGCACCTCTGACTCCAACTCCTTTTTATGTAATTAAGGCCAACAAATAAATACGAAACCATGATTTTTTTTATAAACTATTTATAAGGAGTGTGCACTGTATAACTTTACAGACTAAACTGGGGCCATATAAAGTGTAAATTCAATTGGAGTCGGTATAATTCTACTGACTCCAATTCCAACGACCCCTTAATTGCTTCTGACTCAGACTCCACAGCCCCAATGTGAAATGTAATGTTTTGCATCCTCAAAAAATGATGTTCTATTTTCAATATGAAAAAAAATATATATCCCGCCCATAAAACAAAATTATCAACATGAGGTTGTTTGCAATTAGAATTTAAATTATAAAATGCTTTAATGAAATGAAGAAGAAGAAAAAAAAATCCCAAATTTCTTTAAATAGAAAGCAGTCGATCAATAAAGGAAATTTTAATTAAAATTTTCATTGTTAATTTTGCAGGGTATCTTAAAATACAACAACAACAACAAATATATTTATACATATACATAAATCATATATATATATATATAAATATATATTTAAATTCTAATTGCCAGCAACTCCATGTTGATAAATTTTTTTTCGGGGGGGGGGATATTTTCTTTCTTTTTTTTTTTTTGATAGAATAGTTTACCTTCAGTTTTGGTTTGAGTTTGAATCCTAGAGATAAACAAATAAAATTAATAAGGAAATTAAGTTGATAAATAAATAAATAAATAAATAATTTTCTACTAATTTTTTAGAAGTTCGCTATTTTTATAAAACCAGGAAAAGGCTAATGATTTATAATTAAACAACAACTTCATGATCACATTGGGATTTGTATTCAATTTCCAGTCATTGGTTGAAAGGTGAATTTTGATTGGTTGTTTTAATTTGCATCATATTTTCTTGCTGCAAAAAAGGGAAATTAATTTTTCATTTAACTGTTTAAATCAGCGACCTTTCCTTTTACAAGTGTAATTAAATTCATTTTAAATGAATAAATTTCATAAAACATACGTTAAAGAAATAACAGAATTTATAAACAAATATTTTGGTATCAAACTGGTTTAGCTCAGTTGGTGAGTATTTGACTAGGAATTGTAAGGTTCCTTGTTCGATACCGGCCCTCGCCAACTCAGCATATGAGTAGCACAGGGATCTGTGTGGTAAAGTGAGGAGCTGATGGTAGGAGTGGTGCAACACCTCAGATGCTAAAATACAATCTCCTTGGTCAGGCACAAGTGAAAAGGGGATAGACTCCCTCACTGTCTGGCTGATATCTTCTTTAGGCCACCCCAATGATTTTACTTTTTTTTATTAATAGAAATATTTATTAATTAGAGGACTTGTGAACCTGTGACAGCAGTCCATGATGATATTGATGCTTCTATAAATAAAAAAGGGTGAATAATTCAAATTAGTATTTCATAGTTACCTCTATTTCAAGAACTAGCAGGACCGATGGATATACCACAGTATGATAATTTAATTATTACAACGTTTCATATGTTTACTTAAGAGTTATTTCAAAATAGTTCAATATGTAAAAAGTATAATAATCTTGACTAGCAGTACCTGTGGATATACCACAGTATGATAATTTAATTATTACAATGTTTACTTAAGAGCTATTTCAAAATAGTTCAATATGTAAAAAATATAATAATCTTGCCTAGCAGTACCTGTGGATATACCACAGTATGATAATTTAATTATTACAATGTTTACTTAAGAGCTATTTCAAAATAGTTCAATATGTTAAAAGTATAATAATCTTGACTAGCAGTACCTGTGGATATACCACTGTATGATGATTTAATTTTACATTTGATATGTTTACTTAAGAGCTATTGCTAAAATAGTTCAATACTGTTCAATTATAATGGATTAACCATCAGTTTTTGTACTTTGCTTTTGAGGTGGTGAGAGTGGTTTAAAGTAGGCAAAGAGTTAAACATCCACTTCGACCCAATAGATTAATGATGAGATTAAAAGTACAGTGTATAAATCACTCAGTGTGTGTGTGTGTGTGTGTGTGTGTGTGTGTGTATGTATGTTGAATTATTTCTATGTGTCTGCTTAATTATATATATATGTGAGTGTTTGTCTGTGTGTGAGTGTGCGTGCATGTGCTTACTTATCTATCTGTGTATGTGTGTGTGTGTGTGTGTCTGTGTGTATGTGTGTGTGTGTGTGTGCATAATTATCTATGTGTGTGTGTATGTGCTTATATATCTATGTGCACATGTGTGTCCTTAGATATCTATGAGTGAGCAAGTGTATATGCTTACCTATCAATAAGTGTGTGTGTGTGTGTGTGTGTGTGTATGTGTGTATGCTTACATATCTATGAATGTATGTATGTGCTTATTTATCTATAAATGTGTGAGTGTGTATATGTGCTTACATATCTATAAGTGTGTGGGTGGGTGTTTACATATATATGTATGTGTGTGTGCTTGATTATCTATGTGTGTGTGCTTGATTATCTATGTGTGTGCTCATATGTGTGTGTACGTGTGAGTTTACTTATCTATGTGTGTGTGTGTGTATGTGCTTACATATCCATGAGTGTGTATGCTTAATTATCTATGTATGTATTTGTGCTTACTTATCTGTGTGTGTGTGTGTGTGTGGTGTGTGTGTGTGTGTCTATGTGTGCTTATTTATATGTGTGTGTGTGCTTACTTATCTCTGTGTGCGTGTGTGTGCTTACCTATCTATGAGTGTGTGTGTGTGTGTGCATATATATATATGTGCGTGTGTGCTTACTTATCACTGTGTATGTGTGTGTGGGAGGGGCTTACCTCTCTATGAGTGTATGTGTGTGTGTCTATGTGTATATCTACATGTGTGTGTGTGTGTGCTTATCTATTTTTATCATCTTTGCCTGTCTTGTGTGTGTCTCCTGTTCTGACTTTGTCTCTGTCTCATTTTTCTGTATCTTTCTGGATCAATAGTATTCCATTTTCCATCCTAGATTGGTAAATAGAAATCTATCTATCTATCTATCTATCTATCTATCTATCACTGTTCATATCTATCTATCTAGTCTGTCTCTATTCATATCAAAATCTTTCTTTCTTTCTCTCCTCTCTTTTGCACTATATATATATTTACCATACCCCTCCGCACAAGCAGGATACGACACAAGGTCAATTTCTTAGGCGGAGTTTAACAGGTTTAAATTCAGAGTTTTCCTTCTCCTAGACTGGTTACCTAGCCATGGTTAAAGAGCCCAGTCTGCCCTGCTATTTACCCATAGCTGGAGGAGAGTAGGATTCATACCTTTCCCAAGGGTAATAGCGCAAAGTGAAATGCAATTACCACATCCAGGATTTGAACTCGGGGCGATGAGTCCATTTCCCATGACTTTAACCATTACACCACGCACTTCCTCTTTTGCACTATATAAAGACAATGCCTCTTTACCTAGTTTAGTCTATTTTAGTCTATCTAAAATGCATATATCTATTCATCTATCTAAAATTAACATATCTGATCATCTGAAATTATTATACCTATCTGAAATTAATTTATCAATTTATATATCTAAAATTGACATATCTATCTGAAATTGATATTATCTAAGATTAACATATCCATTTATCTAAAAGAAATATATATATTTATCTATCTAAAATTAACAATATCTAAAATTAAAATTAACATATCTATTTATTAAAAATGAATATATTTATCTATCTCAAATTAACATATATATCTGAAATTAATATTATCTAAAATCAATATATATATTTATCAACATGAAAGTAACACATCTATTTCTCTATAAAAATATATTTATCTAAACTTAACATATCTTTCTATTTAAAATGAATATGCCTATCTAAAATTAATATAACTATTTATCTATCTAAAATTAACATGTCTACCAATCTATCCATCTAGCTGTTTGCCAGATTTTCTGGCCATTGTAATTTAATTATATATATATATATCATTTCTCAGTTAAATCAAACATAACAGACCTAAATTCCACCATCGTATGTCACCCCGCCGAAAGAAAAAAAAAAATCAGGGAATTAACTGAATTTAATGAAATTTTCAGTGTTGATATATTAATGAATAAAAGATATAATGCACCAGTTATTTTATTTAAAAGCTTTTACATTTTTTCATATCAGTTAACTTTGAACCACGTATCTTTGAGAATCTATGTTACGCCTCAAAGATATGTGGTTCAAAGTTAACTGACCTGAAAAAATGTAAAAGATTTTAAATAAAATAACTGGTGCATTATATATTTTATTCATTAATATATCAACACTGAAAATTTCATTAAATTCAGTTAATTCCCTGATTTTTGGTATTTTTTTCTTTCGGTGGGGTGACATATGATGGTAGTATTTAGGTCCGTTAAGTTTGATTTAACCATTTCTTCTATCTATCTCTATTTCCTTGCCCATAAAGTTAGATTACACAGATGCATGCCACCAAGATGGGAAGACATGGCTCTAGAGGTGACCTTGTCCTCTGTATTGTTATGGATGTAGCTACAAGACATATTATGGTTAAGTGTTTACACATTTACCATAACTAGTTGATTTAGCAATCCTAGTATGTGGCGTGGGCAGGTGGCTCAGTTATAGAGTTTCAGCTCTTCATTCTGTGGGTGCTGGTTTGATCTCCAGTGGGGTAGATCATGATTACACTACTGATGAGACCTAATATGTCAAAAAAGCTGTCCAGTGTTTCCGAATGTTGTACACGGTGTTTGCAAGATTTTCTGGTCATTGTAATTCAATCATATATATATTGCTTGTGTGCAAGATATTTAATTTTTTTATGAAAGAATTGTGTCCCTAGGTGTGTCCCTGGGACACATGGATATGATTATACTGTCTGTATGGAATGGGAATTTTCTGGCAGCTGCTAATCACGCAAAAATTGCATAGCTCTCCTCAATTCAGATAGAGCACTCCCTGTGGCCTAGTATGTTTATAACAGTAATTTTTTTTCTAAAACAATGGGTGCATAGATCATGTGGTAGTAGGAACTCTGACTAATGACAAATCGGTCGAAGTTTTGATCCCAGCCTGAAGCAGCCTACCTTGTTTAGTCAGACTGATGAACCATGAAACGTCGAAACAGGACTGTATGTGAATGACATTATATATATATATATATATATATATATATAGAGAGAGAGAGAGAGAGAGAGAGAGTCATCCACACACACCGTGTTTCGACATATCATGTCTCTTCAGTGTGGCTAGTCATTTGCAGGCTACCTATATATATATATATATATATATATATATATATATAGCCCTTGCAAAATTGTCCTTTTTCACACAAGCCATTTAATGTGAGTTTGATCTTTGCTTGGAGTTTCCTCAATATGGTCATATGCCAATTTAGCTTTCACTGGATGAACCAAAAGACAGACACATTACTGCGATATAAGAAGACTATGATCTTGAAAACATAGCATTAATAATTCAATGCATTCTTTGAATTTATGGCCAATTACAACCTCAGATAGCATTTAATGAAATTACAGCCAATCACAGATTTATATAATGATATCAAATTAAATTGTAACCAATCAGAGCTATATATGTCATCTATCACAAATTAGGACAAATCACTATCACCTGATTAAATTATGACCAAGTGCTGATATGCATCTAGCTGCCTGATAAAATTGGTTGGTTGGTTGGATTTTATGGCATGTCAACCCTTGTTGGGTTATTTTATACCAAAGACATCTTTGTTTCATTCATTCTTCATGGAAACTCAATTTTTATTTTTTAAACTCATTAAACACATAGCATTATTATGTATACCAGTTTGGTGTTTGAATTTTTTTAACCAGCCTATACTGGCTTTGAAAATGAATGAACTTTCACCTTTGACACTTGTAACTGTCATTCGTGCAACTTCTGTTTTCATTGGCTCAACTCATGAGTTTGAAGTCCAAAAATTTATTTCGACAACTCAGGCCTTTTTTACTCAAATTTTTTCTTTGAACTCTGAATTGTTCAATTTCAGAGTCATTCGAGAACCGAGGTTCCACTATATAAAGAAATTTTATGATATTCTATACATTTCTCAAATGATTAACTTATTGCATTGATAAAGATTTTATTTTGTTAGGTCACAGACCTAATGAAATCCAGAGTTAATCCCCTTGATTGGTAGGGGTCTGATGGGAACCCAGAAGTGGGGTTTGCACCATGATACTTTTGGATTGGGATTCATGTGGTCAGGACTCACATACAACATGGTTGAGCTAATTAAGTCACTTTTAGTGTAGAAGCATTCTCTACCCTGTGTTAAATAAAACCTTGTTAATTTCCAACAACCTGGTCTTAAATTTTCATTCAATTTTCTGTATTTTATCTGTATGTAAAAACATAACACATTTGATGATACATACTTTAATATTTCAGAATGTATTTCATCAGGTCCCATACTTTTACAAACATCCAAATTAAATAAGAATAGTTTTATGCCTTCGGCTCCAAACGTTAGTTCCTCCATAATTTTTTTTGTATCCTCCTGAGGTATTTTTACTCAAATTTTTGGTTCAAACTCTGAATTGCTCAATTTCAGAGTCATTGGAGAACTAAGATTCCACTATATATAAAATTATGTCATCTATCTATACATATATAAAGGGTAGTTGTGTGTATCTGTATGTCCGGGGGAAACTTCGAAAATAAAACAATTAACGACAAAGTAAATATATATACATATTAAATATCACTAGGGCTTGGTTTTTGAGCAAAAATAATAGAGATTTGATTTATATTAAAAAAAAAAAAATTTAAATGATAACAGCATGGATTTTTTTTCATTTGATATTTTAGATAGTAGACATTAAGATTTCTTTTCAGAGTAGCTGGATCAATGCAAGGTCTATTTTTTTTTACATAGGGATTTAAATGGGGCATTCCATGAGGATTCAACTCACAATTCAGTAATAATGGATCTGCGGGACTAACTTTAAAAAATCCCTCTCTACACAAGCAATGCCGGGTAGCTGCTGCTAGTGCATATATAGAGGATGTTTGGTGTGCATATATGTCCAGAGGAAACTATGAAATTAAAACAATTAATGACAAAGTAAATATATATACACAATCACTGTCACCAGTGCTTGCTTTTTGTGCAAAAATAATCAGATTTTATTCATATCTGGGAAGATATTTAAAAATTAGGATTTGAATAGTAAAAGAAGGGGAAGTTATTGGTTGCGTTCATGATCAAAATATAAATCAATTGTATAAGACCAAAACAACCAATGCATCTGTGAGACTGACTTTTTATTATCCTTCCCGTCTACCCAGGCAACACCAGGAAGTTGCTTCTAGTATTCGATACATTTCTCAAACAATTTACTTATGAAATAATGAATACATTTCATTTCACAAATCCAGAAAGACATGAATAATATATGGAATAATTAATACATTTTTTTTTCCAAATTTGTAAAGCAAATTTTCTGCCCTTGATTTTTGAAAACAATTATAAATATCTGAAAAAAGATTTTGCTGTTCATTCATTCTACAATGTTATTAATGATTTTACAAGTACTAGCAAATATATGCACCCTCCGGGTGCAAGTATTTAAATTTTAATATAATAAAATATCATATTAAATTAGAAAGGCTAATGAAACTGTATAAGAATGCAGATGAAAAGATTTGGAACAGAGGGGGTATGATTGAAAAATAGAACAACTTTGAAACTAACTCTTCCATCATTTTCCATTACTCCTGTCTTTCATTGGTAAATTTTCCTAATTTAACTCTTTAGTTAAAATAGGAAGTAAAGAATAAATTTACAGTTATTTCTTCTTGTTAATGGATTTCTTTTAAGATTTATTCCCGAGATTTTTGCTCATATTCAATAAGATAAAACCAAAAAATTAGAAATCAATAATACTAAGCATATATTTATTAAAATCAAATTTTTAAGATCAATATGCAAATTAGCCTTCCAATTCACACTGTAATCTGCCATTTTGTTGTATATATAAATACAATTGCATGTTATTAGTATGTAGATATGGTCAACAGTCTTAATGATGTAAAACAATTTTATTAATAATTGAAGTTTAAATTAAAAATAAAATCATGGAGAATGTGATGTAAATAACTAAAAGGAAAAGTTCAATGTAAAATATAAGCAGAGATGTTATAAATCTCTAAGTGAGAAAGAAAAGGTGAAAGTTTAAAGTCAACACAACAGTCAGGCATAAGTTGAATGCATCTAATTTTATCTCCGATAGCGTAGGTTATTTAAAGAGAGAGATAGTTCATACCTTCAGCATGTGAGAGAAATGTTCTTAAAAGGGGTGACGTGAATTCCCTTAGACAAATGAGATCTTTCTGGTTGGGATCCGAAAAGTTGGCTTTTTTATAGTCCAGGATAGGCTCCAAAAAGGGGTCTATTTGATAAATTTCCTTTTAGGCGCGAACGTCTCCCATTGGTTGAAATTGTACAAATTTTTATTTTAATTTTTCTCTTTTACTAGGGTGCGCAATCCCCATGCGCAAACTATTCATTTTTGTCATTTGATTTTTGTTTGTTGAAGTGAGAACTTCCGGTTCGCCACAATCTCATCTCTATTAATAATGGAGATTGTCTGCATTTCTGTCTGTAACAAAAACTACGTCATAGCTCTACGTCACAGCTTGTGACTTGTATAGTAATATAGTTTCCGTTACAGACAGACAAACCCACAATCTCCATTATAATAAGAAGATATGAGCAATACACAGTATGACTAATTGATAATGAAACTGCACAAACAAGCACCTCCTCATTGTTCATTCATTAAACACTACAGTTCACCGCACAAAGTGTAAAGTGATATTTTTCAGGCAACACCAAATATTAACTAACATAGTAATTAATTTTTGCTTTGCAGGAATTTGCATATTGAATATGGTATTATTGAAACACTGTAAAATGAATTGTCTTTTTTTTATTGGTTTTGTTGGGGGTTCTTTTTTTTTTTTAAAGTGATTTCAGAATTCTGCTAGACGTGATTAAAGCAGACAAGTTGAATTAGTTTTGAATTATGGAAACTAAGTCTTGGAATAGCATTACCAATTCCATCTGATTTCACTTAGTCTGAAGCATGAAAGAAATTGTTGTCTTTTTTTTCTTTTTTCTTTTTTTTTTTTTTTTGTCTCTTGAGCATTTGATATTGTGTATCCCATTTGAGATCAGTTGTGGCTAAGAGTTTAATCTTGATTCTACGTCCCACAGATAAGTATGCTTGGGTGGGCACATCGGTAGAGAGTTTATATTAGTTAGGACTTTATTAGTCCTAACTAATATGAAGACAAATATAACTGGACAAAAGAAAAAAAATATCAAATGATTGATTTTAATGGCATGACAACTTGTCCAGAGTTATTTAATGCCAAGGGTTTAGGGAATTGTGTTTATTGCATCTTTAAATTTACATTTTTAGCATAACAACCCGGAGAAAAGAAAAAAATTGATTGATTGATTTAATGGCATGACAACTTGTCCAGAGTTATTTAATGCCAAGGGTTTAGGGAATTGTGTTTATTGCATCTTTAAATTTACATTTTTAGCATAACAACCCGGAGAAAAGAAAAAAAATTGATTGATTGATTTAATGGCATGACAACTTGTCCAGAGTTATTTAATGCCAAGGGTTTAGGGAATTGTGTTTATTGCATCTTTAAATTTACATTTTTAGCATAACAACCCGGAGAAAAGAAAAAAAAATTGATTGATTGATTTAATGGCATGACAACTTGTCCAGAGTTATTTAATGCCAAGGGTTTAGGGAATTGTGTTTATTGCATCTTTATATTTACATCTTCTTGAACATGTATACAGTTGTGCAACATAGCAAACAGCCAAGCATTGAAACTGTGGAGTAGACAGTCCTACATACAGAGATTTTCTTTGTTTTGTTTGCTCAAAATGATAGCATAATTTAAGGATTATCGATAACAGTACAAAATTTCTTGTAGAACTATATATACAACCAGTAATCCTAAAAATAAGGTCTCCAAAGCACTAGGGATACAGGGAAACTGTTTGTGTGACTATTGGAAACACTGTTGAGTTTGTTGTGCATACAACCTCACCTGGCTCAGTGTGATTCACTGCCACACTGAGTTTTGGCTTGGCAGTCATTTCTGATCAAGCTCCCGATTGACCATACACTAATATTTACACATATGCATACATACACTAAGATGCATATGCAAAAAATGCATACATGCATACATATGCATGCATGTATACACAATTAAATATACATTCATATTTACACATATGCATAAAAATGCATAGACACATGCAAAAGGTCATACATACACACATATTTACAAACAGATGCACATATACACTCATATGTACACATACATACTTGTATTTACACATATGCAGACATGCACTTGTATTTTTGCACAGATATATACATACACACAGATGCATATGTAAAATATGAATATACATGGATAGACACATGCAAAATCATACATACACCTATACTTACACAGATATACTTATATACAGACATATGCATATATACACAATTGAATATACACTCATATTTACACATACACAATCATACACTCATATTTATGCATATGCAAAAAAATGCATACACATGCAGAGACACTTGCATGTCATACATACACCCATATTTACAGACATGTACGCATGTACAGACAGATGAATATATACACAATTAAATATGTACACATGTACATACTCATGTACGCATATACAGACATATGCACATATACACAATTAAATATACACTCATATTTACACATATGCAAAAAAATGCATACACATGCATAGACACGTGCAAAAGGTACTATATACACACATATTTACAAACAGATGCACATATACACTCATATGTACACATACATACTTGTATTTACACATATGCAGACATGAACTTGTATTTTTGCACATGTGCATACATACACACAGATGCATATGTAAAAAAAAAAAGTAAAGTCGACTGGGCGGCTTAAAGTCAGTATCAGCCAGTCAGTGAGGGAGTCTATCCCCTTTTCAATAGCGCTAGACCAAGGAGATTGTTTTAGCATCTGAGGTGGAGCGCCACACCTACCATCAGCTCCTTACTTTATCCGCAAAGATCCCTGTGCTACTCATACGCTGAGTTGGCGGGGACCGGTATCGAACTAGGAACCTTGTGGTTTCTAGCCGAACACTCTACCGACTGAGCTAACCATGGATAGACACATGCAAAAAATCATACATACATAAATATTTACAAAGATGTGCACATACACTCATATGTACACATACATACTTGTATTTACACATAAGCAAACATACATTCGTATTTTTGCACATATGCACACTCATATTTATACATATGTATGCATACACTCATATTTTTACACAGGGGCAGGCACAAACTCATATTTACAGATACAAACAGCCACATTCTCATATTTATAGATACAAACACACACAATCATATTCCATTTCATATTCATATTTACAGACATGTACGCATATACAGACATGTGCATATATACTCAATTAAATATGCAAAAAATATGGTCCCCTCCCAGACACTCATATTTACAGATACAAACACACACACACACACTCATATTTACAAATACAAACACACACACTCATATTCCATTTTGTCTTTGTATTTACAGACATATACGCATATACAGACATATGCGTGCATGCACAATTGAATACGCGAAAAATGTGATCCCCTCCCAGACACACACACACACAACGATACAAATCCTCTGACAATTAAATAGTAAAAAGAAATATTGCTTCCAATACAGAAAGTAGATTCAGTCATTAATTTAATTAACTTTTCGTACTCATTTCAATCATCATATTTGTTGGTTGTACTTTCATTTTCACTTTCACTTTTGCCTTCCATCCAATCATCAACTTGATACATTTCTACACATAACTTCATTAAAAATAAAGGTAATATGTTTTTCAGAGATATTTTAAAGACTTTCTTTCAGTTCCTTTCAGAGAATCACTCTTCATTCTGTCATTGTCTCATTAACAGACAGACTGCTTATATTTTTTTAATATATATATAAGATTATTGGATGTGTGAGGTTTATCCAAAAACCATCAAGCCAGGAGCTTCATTTATTAAGACAGAAACGAACAATGAATAAAATGTTATTTTTTTTCAAAATGTGAAGTGTGTTCAAAAAGTATTGAGATGGAAGCTCTATTTACCAAGATAGAAAGGAATAATGAATGAAATGTTCATTTTCTTCAAAATACAAGGTATGTTCAAAAAGTATCAAGACTGAAGCTGTATTTACCAAGTCAAAAATCAACAATGAATGAAGCATTAATTTTCTTCAAAATATGAGACATATCTAAAAAGCATCAAGACAGATGTGGCCATAGCCCAACATATCATACCATTTTGGAATAAGGCCAACTCTCTGAGCAAATTAAAGATATTTCAAGCTAAACCTGAACCGGCAATCCAGAAATTTAGATTCCAAAGTTTTATTTACTGCGATTGTTTTGGGCAATTGTGATACTATGATTGAAGACGAACATGGTCAGAATAAATAAATAATAAATAAATAAATGAATAAGAAAGAGAATAAGTTAAAGCCAGGCATAAGTAAAAGGGATGGGTGGTTGACCTTTTTACAAATCCAAAGATTAGGCCGTAAAGTTTAAGAGACTTGTATGACCACCATGAAGTTAGGCCACTAAGTGATAATATCTTAGGCACCCAGGTATTAAAAGCAAAAGGGATTTTTATGAGAAATCTCTTTTGAAAAAATTTTTATGAGAAAATCTCTTTTGAAAAAATATTTGA
>CM042168.1:19604192-19626692 GCA_023376005.1 Doryteuthis pealeii
CCTTGATGGGTTATTTTATGCCAAAGACATTTTGTTTTATTCATTCTTGTTGGGTATTTAATTTATTTTTCAAACTCGTTTTTTTAACACATTTTTTAAAATTCATTTTTTCTATTTAATCTATAGATGGGACCCTAACAGGTACTACCACTTTAGGTCAGGGTGGACCTGGGAGTAATGGCAATAAAAGGGTACTCCACATTACCCAGAGCTTCAGAACTAGAACTTTATCATTTTATGTTGTTTAACATCATACCCAGAACATTAAGACCCCCAGCCACCATCTTCTAGCTCATATATGATAAAAAGGGTTGGTGGTTTGCCATAAAAGCAATAGGGTTGGGATAATCATATAGATGCTAGGGCTTGATATGACAGTCTGATTGATCGAAGGACCGACCGTCTAGCCTAAATAAGTGCCAAGGTTGAGTGTTGCATGTCAGGGATTGCTCAGCCACCAGGATTCAGTCCTTAAGCATCACAGGTCACCAACCATGGCCAACAGGTCCCTTGAGGGGATTTTACTCTTTTGCAGAGGTGTGACCTATAGCCCCAGCCAACAGTGCAGCATGGAAGGTTGTATGTTAGAATGTAAGTAAATATACGCATATGATTATTTGCTTTGATCTGTCATGTTGACTGGCTGGCTGGTTGGTTGGATTTTACGGCATGTCAACCCTTGTTGGGTTATCTTATGCTTTGATATGTCTTTTGTTTGTGTGTGACTACAAACATAAATACATATGGTAACTACTAATGACCATAGTTTTGGTAATGGTAATAATCATGGTATTAGACCTGCTATTTCTATTATTTGTAACTAGCAGGACCTGTGGATATACCATAATATGATGATTAAATTATCACAACGTTTGATATGTTTACTTAAGAGCTATTGTGAAATAGTTCAATATGTAAAAAGTATAATAATCTTGATTTAACTCTCTCTCATTCTTTTTCTTTCTTTCCTTCTTTTCATCTTCTCATTATGTTCAAAAGAGATTAGTATTATTGCATCTATGCACTCACCCCCTCTCTCTAACTTTCTCTTACTCTCTTTCTTTCTTTCTTTCTTTTTATATTTTTCTGTGTAGCATGTCCTTTTCTTCCCTTTCTTTCTTTATGATAAAAACGAAATGATCCAATATTTAGTTGAGGTGATGACACTTGTAAGAAATAAAAATTTGGCGGATAAGCAACACCAAATAATCAGGATTTACATTTTTGCATTTCATCTTTGATTATTTGGATGGTCTTATTTTTAACCTGAGGGTGTTGCAAGATGATAATGGTCGTACAGTTAACGAACACAAATATTAATATATAGATATATTTATAGCATATAGGGAATTGCCCTAATCTATCAGTAACACTAGTAATAATTATGGCCAGTTTAGCTCAGTCGGTAGGGCATCCGCATAGGAACCACAAGGTTCCGAGTTCGACAATGGCCCTCACCAACTCAAACGATGTGTAGCACTCTACCTCAAACACAAAAACAATCTCTCTGATCTAGTGAACAGGAGATAGACTCCCTCACTGTTCGGATGATACTGACAATAGGCCACTATGCCTACTTTACTATACTAGCCCTATTGTTATGACCTAATAATTCAATTGGATATGTGTGGTGAAGTGGAGAGCTGATGGCAGGTGTAATGCTCCACCTCATATGCAAAAACAATCTCTCTGGACTAGTGCTAGTGAACAGGAGATAGACTCCATCCCTGTCTGGATGATACTGACAAGATGACTGGTATAGCACTCTACCCCTAATGCAAAAATGATAATTCTGGTCTGACGCTAGTGAACAGGAGATAGAGTCCCTCACTGTCTGGATGATACCAACAATAGGCTACTACACTGACTTTACTCTGTTAGTCCTATTGTTGTAACTTAATAACTCAATTGGATCTGTGCGGTAAAATGGGGAGCTGATGGGAGGTGTAGTGCTCCATCTCATATGCAAAAACAATCTCTCTGGTCTAGCATTAGTGAACAGGAGATAGACTCCCTCGCTGTCTGGATGATACCGACAATAGGCCACTCCGCCGACTTTACTATATTAGTCAATTGGATCTGTGCGGTAAAATGGGGAGCTAATGGGAGGTGTAGTGCTCCATCTCATATGTAAAAACAATCTCTCTGGTCTAGCATTAGTGAACAGGAGATAGACTCCCTCACTGTTTGGATGATACCGACAATAGGGCACTCTGCCGACTTTACTATATTAGTCAATTGGATCTGTGCGGTAAAATGGGGAGCTAATGGGGTGTAGTGCTCCGTCTCATATGCAAAAACAATCTCTCTGGTCTAGCATTAGTGAACAGGAGATAGACTCCCTCGCTGTCTGGATGATACCGACAATAGGCCACTCCGCCGACTTTACTATATTAGTCCTATTGTTGTGACCTAATAAGTCAATTTGTGGTTGTACCAGATTACAGATTAGTAAAACCATTCTGGATATTTGAGGAGACTTCAAATGAGCATTTAAGTGCTTCTTCTCCAATAATGCCATCTTTCAAGAATGGTATATGCCTTCAAGACACCTCTCTTGAGAGCTCCTATGATTATTGACTGCAGCATATAGGCTCCTCTTGCAGTCAAATTGGCTTCCATTGCACTGACTGACATCTTATAATCATTGTTAGAGGAGGCACACGGTGTAATGGTTAGAGTCATAGGAAATGGATTTGTCAACCGGAATTCAAATCCTGGACGAGGCAGTTTGCATTTCACGTAGCGCTAATGCATTTAGGAAAGGTATGCATCCAACTACTCTCCCTCCAACTATGGGTAAATAGTAGGGCAGACTGGGCACTTTAAGCTTGGATAGGTAACCAGTTTAGGAGAAGGAAAACTCTGAATTCAAACCTGTTAAACTCAGCTTAATATAATATTATATATATATATATATATATATATATATAGATAGATAAATAGATAGATAGAAGAGAGAGAGAGAGAGAGAGAGAGAGAGAGAGAGAGAGAGAGAGATGTCAAGGTTATAAAAATAGATGTACTCAGTTTTTTGAAGCATGAGAGAGTGGTTCAGTTAATAATTTGAATGGATTGATACTAAAGAAATATATATATATATATTTACCAACCCCTCTGCATGAGTAGGATATGACACAAGGTCGATTTCTTAAGCAGAGTTTAGCAGGTTTGAATTTCAACTGGGGCTGAAGAATACTCTGACTACACCTCAGCAGAGGGGTAAAAATCTCCTCAATGGGACCACCTGTTGGCTGTGGGTAGAAACCGATGATGCTTAAAGACGAATTCCTGGTGGCTGAGTAGTTCATGACATGTAACACTCCACTTTATCCCTTACTTAGGCTAGACAGGCTGTTGGAGAGGCCCCCTCCGACCAATTGGTTGGTTATGCCAAACCCTAGCATCTATATGATTGTCCCAACCCTATTGCCCTTATGGCGAAACCCAACCCTTTTTATCATGTGTTAGAAAGGTGGTAGCTGAGGGTCTTAGCATCCTGGGTATAACGTTAAACTGCATCTAATGGTAAAGTTCCAATTCTAGAACTCTGGGGAGTGTGGTGTGCCCCTTCATCGCCATTACTCTGACTGGAGTGATAATACCTGTAAGAGTCGCATCAACAGGTTAAATAAATCAAAAATGAATTTTTTTTTTAAATTTTTAAAAAGATTGAAAAATAATTGAATATACAACAAGAATAAATCAAACAAAATATCTTTGGCATAAATAAAATAGCCCAAGGGTTAACATGCTGTAAAATCCAACCAACCAACCAGCCAACCAACTATAATTCTAGTGATGTTTTGCCATAGATAAAATGTCTAAATTAGCCAAAAGAGAGGTAAGTTTTTTTGTTGATTTACGTTTAATTCAAAGAAACTCAGCGATCTGTGCGGTAAAGTGAAGAGCTGATGGTAGGTGTGATGCTCCTCCTCAGATGCAAAAATAATCGCCTTGGTCTAGCACTACTAAAAAGAGGATAGACACCCTTGATGTCGGGCTGATACCAACAATAGGCCATACCAACAACTTTACTACTTACTAAACGATATACATACTTATGATTCAATTTGAATAGCACAGCTTATATCTGTGTAGTAAAGTGGAGAGCTGATAGTAGGTGTGGCGGTCCACCTCAAATGCAAAAACAAACCCCTTAGTCTAGCACTACTAAAATGGGATAGACACCCCCGCTGTCTGGCTGATACCAACAATAGGCAACTTTACTATTTGACTATAATTTCTTACTTCACCTACCGTACTTGCAACAGATTTTATGCACAGCTGACTGGGAACAACCAATATCAGACTCCATGTCTAATATTTGATAAGTTGTGTCTCTGTCCATTAAGGCTTGGGGGCCTTTGCCCCCCAACTATAGTCTTGTACCCATATATATATGTAGCCCTTTCTAGACCCTAACCACGTGGCTCCTGTACAAAGTAATGAGAAAACCTTTTGAGGCAACTTTCATCTTTTGACTAAGTGTTCTTTCTTTCTTTAGGACGTTCGTCCTAATTGTTTTGTATCTGTATTTTATGTTACATTTGCTTAGACAATAAAGTCTGTATTTTGTTATGTGCCACTTTGTTGGATTTTATTACATGTATATTCACCTACGTTTGGGGGTTTCTCTGAAGCCAACTAACATATTATAAGAAGTAGATTTAGCCACTAAAGCTAAAACTAACTTTAAATCTTATAACTGGTGAACACAAAACCAACATTTAATTCTTATAGTTCTCACATACACGGACATTATACTCAACTGACTATCATTCTTCTACAGGTGTCTTGCTGTGCCGACTGTGTAGTACCAAGCAGTGGAAAGGACGCTAAGCAAATGTGCAAGGTTTGTCAGACATATATTGTCAGACTTCATGCTGGATTACTTTTGTGAAGAGACTTTATAAGCCTTTCCATTGTTTAAATTGACAGATCGTTTAGTGGAGTCTGCAGAGGTGTAAGACTCCTCCAATGGGACCACCTGTTGGCTGTGGGTGGCGACCCGTGACACTTAAGGATGGAACCCAGGTGTCTGAGTAGTCTATGATATGCAACACTCCACTTGGGCTAGACGGGCGGTCGGAGAGGCCCCCACCAATCAATCAGCTTGTCATGTCAAGCTCTAGCATCTATATTATTGCACCAACCTTATTGTTCTTATGGCAAGCCCCAACCCTTTTTATCATATGGGTGGTAGAAGTTAGTGGCTGGGTATGACGTTAAACTCTAACTGATGGTGAGGTTCCAGTTCTGGAGGTCTGGGGAATGTGGAGCATCCCTTCATCACCGTTGCTCCCAGGTCCACTCTGGTCTGGAGTGGCAGTACCTGTTAGGTTCCCATCTATGGGTTAAATAGAATAAAATTTGTTTATAAAAATTGTGTTTAAAAAACTTTCTACCAAACTATTGCTTATAAAAACCTTGAACTTTAACCTATAAACTTATCCCTTAAAATGATTTCTAATCCACTTGGCAACAAACTGCAAACAACCTACTATCAAAATATAGAAAAATCCTTGATAATGACATAAGAATAAATTTGACCATCTTTCACAAACTACCGCATGGCATAAAATAACCCTGGATGGATTGACATGCCATTAAAATCAAACAATCTTCTTTAACTGATGAATTATTTGTATATAATTTGACTTCTTTCGGTTGCCATACCAAGATTAAAGAGCCCAGTCTGCCCTACTATTTGCCCATAGGGTAATTCCATGTCAAATCATCCAGAAAAAAGTAAAATTGTCACCCACCACCTTCAATTTTTTCCAGGTGTGAGCTATGTTAGACAATCCCCAAAATTTGAGCTTCCAATTCCAAAAATTGGTGGAGTTATGTCGATTTTTAGTTCTCCAAATTTGGTGGGGTTCGCCAAAAAAAACTTTTTGTAATCTATTTTTGTCTGTAAAATGAGTTTTAGAGCTTCCTACAACTAAAAATTGGTTTATAAAAGCATTTTAACCCAAAGAATTAAAAAAAAAAAATTATTTTTATATATCCGCCAATTTTTGGAATTGGAAGATCAAATTTTGGGAATTATCTATTTTTATCATAATCCATACATAAGTGACTATGTGCTAGACTAATATACATATATACAGAATCGGCCATAATTAAGTGACCATATGCCAGACTAATGTAAATACATACAGTATTGCCAATAAATAATTACACTCCTACCAATTATTTTAATAAAAACTTCATTTTCTTCTAAAAATAGAAAAGTCTAAAGTGTGACCTATCATCGGTATCAGACAAAGAGAGAGTCTATCCCCTTTTAACTTTATATCAATAAATAATACTTAATAACATCTGTTTTGATTGAGTGTATAGCAGTTTCAATGCTGTAGAGTTTGGTAATAAATAATACCTAATAACATCTGTTTTGATTGAGTGCATTGCAGTTTCAATGTTGTAGAGTTTGGTAATAAATAATACCTAATAACATCTGTTTTGATTGAGTGCATTGCAGTTTCAATGTTGTAGAGTTTGGTAATAAATAATACCTAATAACATCTGTTTTGATTGAGTGCATTGCAGTTTCAATGTTGTAGAGTTTGGTAATAAATAATACCTAATAACATCTGTTTTGATTGAGTGCATTGTAGTTTCAATGCTGTAGAGTTTGGTAATAAATATACCTAATAACATTCATTTTGATTGAGTGCATTGCAGTTTCAATCTGTAGAGTTTGGTAATAAATAATACCTAATAACATCTGTTTTTGATTGAGTGTTTGCAGTTTCAATGCTGTAGAGTTTGGTAATAAATAATACCTAATAACATCTGTTTGATTGAGTGTTTAGCAGTTTCAATGCTGTAGAGTTTGGTAATAAATAATACCTAATAACATCTGTTTTGATTGAGTGTTTAGCAGTTTCAATGCTGTAGAGTTTGGTAATAAATAATACCTAATAACATCTGTTTGATTGAGTGTTTAGCAGTTTCAATGCTGTAGAGTTTGGTAATAAATAATACCTAATAACATCTGTTTTGATTGAGTGTTTAGCAGTTTCAATGCTGTAGAGTTTGGTAATAAATAATACCTAATTACATCTGTTTTGATTGAGTGTATAGCAGTTTCTATGCTGTAGAGTATGGTAATAAATAATGCCTAATAACATCTGTTTTGAGTGTATAGCCGTTTCAATGCTGTAGAGTTTGGTAATAAATAATACCTAATAACATCTGTTTTGAGTGTATTGCAGCTTCAATGATGTAGAGTTTGGTAATAAATAACACCTAATAACATCTATTTTGATTGAGTGTATAGCAGTTTCAATGCTGTAGAGTTTGGTAATAAATAACACCTAATAACATCTGTTTTGATTGAGTGCATTGCAGTTTCAATGCTGTAGAGTTTGGTAATAAATAATACCTAATAACATCTGTTTTGATTGAGTGTTTTGTAGTTTCAATGCAATTGTTTAAATAGAAAATTTTCTATTTATTAAACAATTGTTAGGTGTAATTATTTATTTGTGATTCTGTATTTAAAAGTTCAGCCTTAAATCTAGTCATTTACTTATGTGCAATAATAAAAATGTTTATATGGCAAGCAGAGGTACCATGTTAATTTTAAATTCATCTGTACCATATGATTAAGATGGAAAAGTATTGACAAACAAGATTATGTGGTAAAAAAAAAAAGCAATGTTTAGTAGTATAAAAGGAATTCTTTTTCATCATTGGACAACAAAATTACTGAAGAAGGTGTGTCTTTAACACTGAAACCCTGGTAGAGTGAAAACCTTTTTCTAAAACTATATATATATGTTTTGTTAAACTGTACTGCCAATTCTTGTCTGACGAGTTTTTGTTCGATCCTTTCTAACTGTCTGTCCATATTTTTAATATCTGTGTGGAATTGGTGTAGCAATCCACCAAAGATTCTTTCACGAGCGCTTTCTGCACATCTTTGTGCCATCATCAGAACTTGTGAACCTCTCCTACTACTAATTCCTACTGCTACTGCTCATTTTAAAAGTGAGACAACAGAAACATTCCACCAGTTTCACACCTGATGATGGCACAGAGACATGCAGAAAGCGCTCGTGAAAGAAACTTTGGTGGATTGCTACACCAATTCCACCCAGATATTAAAAAGATGGCCAGACAGTTAGAAAGGTTCAAACAAAAACTCGTCCAAAAATAATTTTCTGTAGAGTTTAACAAAAACTTATTTAAAAGAAAAAATGCTGCCAAAATATACTTATATATATATGAGGAGTGAAGGATTTGAATAAATCCAATAAAATGTGGTTGAGAATAGTGGAAAATATGGATATAACAACACAAACAGCTAAATTCGATTGATATTTCACATCATTATTAGCTGAAGCTTTCCCAAAACTTTGTTGACTTAAGTGTTTGTACATTCTGCTTTTATAGGGAAAAGGTAAATGGGTGAGGGGGCGAGAGAAAAAGTCGGGTGGGGTTGGTGTGTGGGGAATGGTACATTTATTTTTATGGGTCCAGTCCGTTGACTTTGAAGAGAATTTGATATTTAGAATGTGGGTCAAATGTGTGTGGTCTAATGATCGTAAAATATATAAACAAACCTATTTATTTAATAGTTTAACCCCCCCCCCCCCAGTTACGGCAGCTGTCAAAATGGCCAGAGGTTAAGAAATCTAGCTGTCAAAATATATATTTACATATATACATATATGAAGTAGTCAAACATGAGGGCAGTGCTTTGTGCGTGATTCGAAATCACGCACAAAACACTGCCCTGTCTATAGCTCTGCTGATGAGGCCTAATAGGCTGAAATGTACATACAGTGATGACTTTTTCTTGATTTGTTTACGCTTTACATTTAAACCGATATGCATGCCTAATTCATTTAGTTATAATTAATTAACAAAATTAGGTATGACTTTAATTAAGCACATATTCTCCCACATATATATATATATATATATAAAAATATATATGTGTGTGTGTGTGTTTTTTATATATATATATATATATATATATATATATATATATATATATATATATATATATATATTATTTGGGATTTAGTATGAAGCATTAGGTGTGAAATATAAAAAACTCAGTTTTTGAATGTTAAGGTTTCGTTTTATTTCATAAATATTTCGGGGTGTTATACCCCTTCTTCAGAACGAATAGAATGGCTGATCTGTCCTTTTTGGCATCTATATATACTCTTTCGTTGATGTTGGTGGTATCATCATCCGTGAACCTCCTTGGATGGTATGGGGGGAACGCCGCTCTAGTGACTCTGAGCTTCTTTTTTAGCTACTACCCGTGCTTGTTGGGTGTGTGTAATATATATATATATATATATATATAATATATATATATATGTGTGTGTGTGTGTGGTTGTGTGTGTGTTTGGTAAAGAGAAAAAGGCTAAATATCAGATCATATTCACAGTTAATAGATTTATTTCCTACAACATATCAAAATGGTGTCCTTCCTTTTCAGGATCAACCATTATTGAAATGCAAATGAAAATGCTGTGGGGCAGCCTAAAATGAGAATTTAATGAGATCAGTTTTTTAAAAATTAGCACACCATAACACAGACCACGGCCAAATTAAAATTGATATGAAAACAATTGACTAGCCCTAGATTGATGGATAAAAAAAAGAAGCTAAAAGGTTCTGGAATCCCAAAGAAATATATATACTATAGAATCCACAGCATTTGTAATTTCCATTTTCAATAAAGTTGCAGTCTGAAGACGTCCAATTTATATGAGGGAAATAGATCTATTAACTGCTAAAGAACTGAATATTAAGGCCTAATAATTCTATGTCATCATAACTTATGTTATTTGCAATAAAAATGCTTTTTAAAATTTTACTTTTTAAGTTAATAATATTCTTTTTACAAAATAAAACACGATGAATTCCAATTATGAAAAATATCTAAGGGATACAGCTAGACAATTTTTACCTGTCCCTATTCTTAGATTAACTAATCCCTGAATATATATATATAATATATATATATATTATATATATATATATATTATTTTTCAAAAATTGTAACCTAGCAAATATATGCACCTCCGGGTGCAAGTATTTTTAGTTAAATTTTATAATAAAATAGAATATTAAATTAGAAAAGGCTAATGAAATGAATAAGAATGTAGGTAAAATATTTTGAAACAGAGGGGGTATGATTGAAAAACAAGTAACAACTTAAACTAACTCTTCCATCATTTTCCGTTACTCCTGTCTTTCATTGTAAATGTTTCCTAATAAACAGTTTATTAAATAGAAGTAAAGAATTAATATTACAGTTATTTCTTCTGTTAAGGGATTTCTTTAAGAATTTTTTGAAGAGATTTTTTCCTGCATATTCAATAAGATAAAACCAACAATTAGAAATCAATAATACTAAGCATATATTTATCAAAATCAATTTTTAAGATCAAATATGCAATTAGCCTTCCCGTTCATACTGTAAACCTCTATTTTGTTGTATATATAAGATACAAATTGCAATGTTATTAGGATATGTCAGATATTGGTCAACATGTGGGTCAAGTAATGTAAAACAATTTATCTAATAATCTGAGGTTTAAATAAAAAATAATCATGAAGCATATGATGTAAATTACTAAAGAATTGGTGCTTGTATAGTAATATGAATTTCGGTACAGACAGACAAACCCACAATCTCCATTATATAAGATAGCGCGAGAAAACAGAAATCAAGGTTACCAATGTGAGTGACCTTTTATGTTCTATGTTACCTAATTAAGTATTATATAGAAAATATCAGGGCACTCCTTATCCTATAGTGAACTATATTATCAAGTATTAATATTAATATAGCTATCTATCTATCTATCTATATATCAATATGTGCTGTGTGTGGTGTGTGTTTGTGTGTTTCTGCATAACATAATTTTGATGTTCTATATAATATTAAGTATATTATATATATATATATATTATAATATAAATCTAATATATAGCTAAATATTATAAGTAGATACAAAAATTAATAAATAAAAAGACCAGATCAATATATAATTATCTGATATATAAATATCCTAATAAAATTTTATTACAAGATAAAATTCAAATTGCTTACATCATTTCTACCAAGAGAGCAATAGAAATGGTGTGTGTGATATATATATATATATAAATATAATATAATATATATATATATATTATATTATATATTATATGTATGTATGTATATGTAAATATGCAAGTATCTGACTAAGCTGTAATAAAATGGAACAAATTGTCAAAGTAATCCATAATTTAAACACAATTTTGTTTGATTTTTCTATATATATTTTAACCACATCTGGTGAATAAGAATTATTTCTCTAAAAAACATACTTATCTATATATATATATATAGCAAGAATGGCTTAATAATATGTAAATATATGATATACATATATAGTAGAATACTCATACCTAGGCATGCTTAGAATCATGCAGACATGAGAAAGCGACACTGTCTATTTGCGTTATATAATCAGGCTAATATGATAATATATATATATACTATGTATGATATAAGACATCTTTGTAATAATATATATACTATTATATATAGTATAGTACGTAACACAGTGTCATGTGCATATATATGATAAGTATATAGTACTAATGTATCGTAGTATACTGACTAAGATAGTGATAAGTCAATATGACTATCTGGTCAACGGTATATATTAGAGTCGTGTATTTAGTTTATAACCAAATATGTTATGCTCTGTATATCAAGTATACATATATCTACTATTCGGCATAATAGTTAGTAGTATATGATAAGATAAGTAGATGTACAATAACTCAAATTATACATTATATATGCATGTTAATTGGTAGTATATAATAGTAGACTTATATATCACTGACCTAATACCGTATATTATAGTGATTAGCTATGATACCAGTACAAATAATATATAATGACTGATAACATGTGTTCGTATTAATATTAATAATAATAATTATATGATCAGATTAGGATGCGATCAGGCGTATAAAGTATATTTCAATTGGAGTATATACAATAATCAATATACTATAGATATGTATACCATTGAGGTTTGGTAGATATTTGTCATGATTAAATAATAAATATATATAATAATATATTACATATCAATATTAGTATGCTGAATCATGCTTTGTAAATATATTATTATCATATATAGATGATGATAATAATGATTACTAATGACGTGAGATGCCAAATAGTAAAGTTATAGGAAGTTAGCGAGATAATACCCATTAATTCGTACATAGTATCAAGATATAAGTATATATAGATAATAGTGTAAATTTAGTAAGCATATTCAATGATCAGATGAGCATAATATAGTTAAACAGAGCATCGAGTTGTAATAGTTCTTAAGGGAGTAGATATATAATATCTGTTCGTACCTATAGAAGCGATATACTATATATATATTTATACATAGGGCGAATATATAAGATTAGTAGCGCATGTGTTTGTATATATATTATATTATAATTAAAAGTATATTATNGGCCACAGCAGCACTGGATAGAACTTTACCATTTGATGCAGATTTACATCATACCCAGTACATAAGACCCCCAGCCACCATCTTCTAGCTCATATATGATAAAAAGGGTTTGGGTGGTTTGCCATAAAAGCCAGTAGGGTTGGGATAATCATATAGAATGCTAGGGCTTGTATTGACAGTCTGATTGATCGAAGGGGGGACCGACCGTCTAGCCTAAATAAGTGCCAAGGTGAGTGTTGGCATGTTAGGATTGCTTCAGCCACCAGGATTTCAGTCCTTAAGGCATCACAGGTTACCAACCATGGCCAAACAGGATTTTGAGGGGATTTTACTCTTTTTGCAGAGGTGTGTACCTATAAGCCCAGCCAACACTGCGGGCATGGAAGGTTGTATGTTAAATGTAAAGTAAATATACGCAGTATGATTATTTGCTTTGATCTGTCATGTTGGCTGGTTGAATTTTTACGGCATGTAACCCTTGTGGGTTATCTTATGCTTTGATATGTTCTTGTGTTTGTGTGTAACTACAAACAGAAAATCATATGGTAACTACTAATGACCATGTTTTGGTAATGGTAATAATCATGGTATTAGACCTGCTATTTTCTATTATTTGTAACTAGCAGGACCTGTGGGATATACCATAATAATTGATGATTTAAATTTCACAACGGTTTGGATATGTTTACTTAAAGAGCTATTGTGGAAATAGTTCAATATGTAAAAAGTATAAATAATCTCGTTTAACTCTCTCTCATTCTTTTTCTTCTTTACCTTCTTTTCATCTTCTTCATTATGTTCAAAGAGATTAGTATTTATTGGCATCTATTGCACTTCACCCCCTCTCTCTATCTTTCTCTTTACTCTCTTTCTTCTTTCTTTTTATATTTTTCTGTGTTAGCATGCCTTTTTTCCCTTTCTTTCTTTTATGATAAAAACGAAATGATCCAATATTTAGTTAGTGAGGTTTGATGACACTTGTAAGGAAATAAAAATTTGGCAGATAAGCAAACACCAAATAATCAGGATTTACCATTTTTTGCATTTCATCTTTGATTATTTTGGATGTCTATTTTTAACCTAGGTGTTGCAAGATGATAATGCGTCGTACAAGTTAACGGAACACAAATATAATATATAGATATATTTATGAATAGGGAATTGCCCTAATCTAATCAGTAAACACTAGTAATTAATTATGGCCAGTTTAGCTCAGTCGGTAGGGCATTCTGCATAGGAACCACAAGTTCCGGAAGTTCGACAAATGGCCCTCACCCAACTCAAACGATGTGTAGCAACTCTACCTCAAACACAAAAAACGATCTCTCTGATCTAGTGAACAGGAGATAGACTCCCTCACTGTTCGGAGATTACTGACAATAGGCCACTATGCCTACTTTACTATACTAGCCCTATTGTTATGACCTTAATAATTCAATTTGGATATGTGTTGGTAAGTTGGGAGAGGCTGATGGCAGGTGTAATGCTCCACCTTATATGCAAAAACAATCTCTCTGGAACTAGTGCTAGTGAACAGGAGATTAGGAACTCCATCACCTGTCTGGATGATACTGACAAGATGACTGGTATTAGCACTCTACCCCTTAATCCAAAAAAATGATAATTCTGGTTCTAACGCTTGTTGAACAGGAGATAGAGTCCCTCACTGTCTGGATTGATTACCAACAATAGGCTTACTACACTGACTTTACTCGTGTTAGTCCTTATTGTAACTTAATAACTCAATTGGATTGTGCGGTTAAAATGGGGGCTGATGGAGGTGTAGTGCTCCGTCTCATATGCAAAAAACAATCTCTCTGGTCTAGCATTATGAACAGGAGATAGACTTCCCTCCACTGTTTGGATGATTACCGACAATAGGGCACTCTTGCCGACTTTACTATATTAGGTCAATTGGATCTGTGCCGGTAAAATTGGGGAGCTAATTGGTGGAGGTGTAGTGCTCCATCTCATATGTTAAAAACAAATCTCTCTGGTTCTAGCATTAGTGAACAGGAGATAGACTCCCTCATTTTGGACCATACTGACAATTAGGGCACTCTGCCGGACTTTACTATATTAGTCAATTGGATTCTGTTGCGGTTAAAATGGGGAGCTATGGAGGTGTAAGTTGCTCCGTCTCATATGCAAAAAACAATCTTCTCTGGTCTAGCATTAGTGAACAGGAGATAGACTTCCATCGCTGTCTGATTGATACCGACAATAGGCCACTCCGCCGACTTTACTTATATTAGTCCTATTGTTGTGAACCTAATAAGTCAATTTGCTGGTTTGTACCAGATTTACAGTTAGCTTAAAACCATCTGGATATTTGAGGAGACTTCAAATGAGCATTTTAAGTGCTTCTCTTTCAATAATGCCATCTTTCAAGAATGGGTATATTGCTTCAAGACACCTCATCTTGAAGCCCTATGATTATTTGACTGCAGCATATAGGTCCTCTTCCATTCAAAATGGCTTCCATTCACTGACTGACATTCTTTATTATCATTGTTAGAGGAGGCACATGGTGTATGGTTAGAGTCATAGGGAAATTGGGATTCGTCAACCGGGAATTTCCAAATCCTGGACGAGGCTGTTTTGCATTTCACATAGCACTTAATGCATTTAGGAAAGGTAATGCATCCCAAACTTACTTCCTCCCTCCAACTTATGGGTAAATCTAGAGTGGGCAGCACTGAGGCACTAAACCTGCGATAGGTAACCATTTTAGGAGAGGAAAACTCTGAATTCAAAACCTGTTAAACTTCAGCTTAATATCAATATATACTATATATATATATATATATATATATAGATAGATAGATCTAGATAGATAGAGAGAGAGAGAGAGAGTAGAGAGAGAGAGATGTCAAGGTTATCAAAATAGATGTACCTCAGCTTTTTTGGAAGGCATGATGTAGAGTGGTTCAGTTAATAATTTGAATGGATTGATACTTAAAGAAATATATATATATATATATCTTACCAAACCCCTCTGCCCATGAGTTAGGATATGACACAAGGTCGATTTTCTTAAGCAGAGTTTAGCAGGTTTGAATTTCAACTGGGGCTGAAGAAATACTCTGACTACACCTCAGCAGGGGGGTAAAAATCTCCTCAATGGGACCACCTGTTGGCTGTGGGTAGCGACCGATGATGCCTTAAAGACGAATTCCTGGGGCTGGTAGTTCATGACCATGTAAACACCTCCACTTTATCCTTACTTAGGCTAGACAGGCTGTTGGAGAGGCCCCCTCCGACCAATTGGTTGGTTATTGCCAACCCTAGCATCTATATGATTGTCCCCAACCCTATTGCCCTTATGCGAAACCCAACCCTTTATCATGTGTTTAGAAAGGTGGTAGCTGAGGGTCTTAGCATCCTGGGATATAACGTTTTAAACTGCATCTAATGGTAAAGTTCCAATTCTAGAACTCTGGGGAGTGTGGTGTGCCCCTTCATCGCCATTACTCTGACTGGAGTGATAATACCTGTAAGAGTCGCATCAAACAGGTTAAAAAATCAAAAATGAATTTTTTTTTTAAAATTTTTTAAAAAGATTGAAAAATATAATGAATATACAACAAGAATAAAAAATCAAACAAAATATCTTTGGCATAAATAAATAGCCAAGGGTTAACATGCTGTAAAATCCAACCAACCAACCAGCCAACCAACTATAATTCTAGTGATGTTTTGCCATAGATAAAAATGTCTAAATTAGCCAAAAGAGAGTAAGTTTTTTTGTGATTTACGTTTAATTCAAAGAAACTCAGCGATCTGTGCGGTAAAGTGAAAGAGCTGATGGTAGGTGTGATGCTCCTCCTCAGATGCAAAAAATAATCGCCTTGGTCTAGCACTACTAAAAAGAGGATAGACACCCTTGATGTCGGGCTCTGATACCAACAATAGGCCATACCAACAACTTTACTACTTACTAACGATATACATACTTATTGATTCAATTTGAATAGCACAGCTTATATCTGTGTAGTAAGTGGAGAGCTGATAGTAGGTGTGGCGGTCCACCTCAAATGCAAAAACAAACCCTTAGTCTAGCACTACTAAAATGGGATAGAACCCCCGCTGTCTGGCTGAGATACCAACAATAGGCAACTTTACTATTTGACTATAATTTCTTACTTCACCTACCGTACTTGCAACAGATTTTATGCACAGCTGACTGGAACAACCAATATCAGACTCCATGTCTAATATTTGATAAGTGTGTCTCTGTCCATTAAGGCTTGGGGGCCTTTGCCCCCCAACTATAGTCTTGTACCCATATATATATGTAGCCCTTTCTAGACCCTAACCACGTGGCTCCTGTACAAGTAATGAGAAACCTTTTGAAGCAACTTTCATCTTTTGACTAAGTGTTCTTTCTTTCTTTAGGACGTTCGTCCTAATTGTTTTGTATCTGTATTTTATGTTACATTTGCTTAGACAATAAAGTCTGTATTTTGTTATGTGCCACTTTGTTGGATTTTATTACATGTATATTCACCTACGTTTGGGGGTTTCTCTGAAGCCAACTAACATATTATAAGAAGTAGATTTAGCCACTAAAGCTAAAACTAACTTTAAATCTTATAACTGGTGACGCCTGACCCAATGTGAACACAAAACCAACATTTAATTCTTATAGTTCTCACATACACGGAAATGATACTCAACTGACTATCGTTCTTCTACAGGTGTCTTGCTGTGCCGACTGTGTAGTACCAAGCAGTGGAAAGGACGCTAAGCAAAATGCGCAAGGTTTGTCAGACATATATTGACTTCATGCTGGATTACTTTTGTGAAGAGACTTTATAAGCCTTTCCATTGTTTAAATTGACAGATCGTTTAGTGGAGTCTGCAGAGGTGTAAGACTCCTCCAATGGGACCACCTGTTGGCTGTGGGTGGCGACCCGTGACACTTAAGGATGGAACCCAGGTGTCTGAGTAGTCTATGATATGCAACACTCCACTTGGGCTAGACGGGCGGTCGGAGAGGCCCCCACCAATCAATCAGCTTGTCATGTCAAGCTCTAGCATCTAATATTATTGCACCAACCTTATTGTTCTTATGGCAAGCCCCCAACCCTTTATCATATGGGTGGTAGAAGTTAGTGGCTGGGTATGACGTTAAACTCTAACTGATGGTGAGGTTCCAGTCTGGAGGTCTGGGGAATGTGGAGCATCCCTTTCATCACCGTTGCTCCCAGGTCCACTCTGGTCTCTGGAGTGGCAGTACCTGTTAGGTTCCCATTTATGGGTTAAATAGAATAAAATTTGTTTATAAAAATTGTGTTTAAAAAACTTTCTACCAAACTATTGCTATATAACAAACTTGAACTTTAACCTATAAACTTATCCCTTAAAATGATTTCTAATCCACTTAGCAACAAACTGCAAACAACCTACTATCAAAATATAGAAAAATCCTTGATAATGACATAAGAATAAATTTGACCATCTTTCACAAACTACCGCATGGCATAAAATAACCCTGGATGGATTGACATGCCATTAAAATCAAACAATCTTCTTTAACTGGTGAATAATTTGTATATAATTTGACTTCTTTCGGTTGCCATACTAAGATTAAAGAGCCGAGTCTGCCCTACTATTTGCCCATAGGGTAATTCCATGTCAAATCATCCAGAAAAAAGTAAAATTGTCACCCACCTCCTTCAATTTTTTTGAAATTTTTTCCAGGTGTGAGCTATGTTAGACAATCCCCCAAATTTGAGCTTCCAATTACAAAAATTGGTGGAGTTATGTCGATTTTCAGTTCTCCAAATTTGGTGGGGTTAGCAAAAAAAACTTTTTGTAATCTATTTTTGTCTGTAAAATGAGTTTTAGAGCTTCCTACAACTAAGAATTGGTTAATAAAAGCATTTTTACCCAAAGAATTAAAAAAAAAATTATTTTTATATATCCGCCAATTTTTGGAATTGGAAGATTAAATTTTGGGAATTATCTATTTTTATCATAATCCATACATAAGTGACTATGTGCTAGACTAATATACATATATACAGAATCGGGCCAATTAAGTGACCATATGCCAGACTAATGTAAATACATACAGTATTGCCAATAAATAATTACACTCCTAGCAATTATTTTTAATAAAAACTTCATTTTTCTTCTAAAAATAGAAAAGTCTAAAGTGTGACTATCATCGGTATCAGACAAAGAGAGAGTCTATCCCCTTTTAACTTTATATCAATAAATAATACTTAATAACATCTGTTTTGATTGAGTGTATAGCAGTTTCAATGCTGTAGAGTTTGGTAATAAATAATACCTAATAACATCTGTTTTGATTGAGTGCATTACAGTTTCAATGCTTTAGAGGTTGGTAATAAATAATACCTAATAACATCTGTTTTGATTGAGTGCATTGCAGTTTCAATGTTGTAGAGTTTGGTAATAAATAATACCTAATAACATCTGTTTTGATTGAGTGTATAGCAGTTTCAATGCTGTAGAGTTTGGTAATAAATAATACCTAATAACATTCATTTTGATTGAGTGCTTTGTAGTTCAATGCTGTAGAGTTTGGTAATAAATAATACCTAATAACATCTGTTTGATTCAGTGCATTGCAGTTTCAATGCTGTAGAGTTTTGTAATAAATAATACCTAATAACATTCATTTTGATTGAGTGCTTTGTAGTTTCAATGCTGTAGAGTTTGGTAATAAATAATACCTAATAACATCTGTTTTGATTGAGTGTATAGGAGTTTCAATGATGTACAGTTTGGTAATAAATAATACCTAATAACATTCGTTTTGATTGAGTGTATAGCAGTTTCAATGCTGTAGAGTTTGGTAATAAATAATACCTAATAACATCTGTTTTGATTGAGTGTATAGCAGTTTTTATGCTGTAGAGTATGGTAATAAATAATACCTAATAACATCTGTTTTGATTCAGTGCATTGCAGTTTCAATGCTGTAGAGTTTGGTAATAAATAATACCTAATAACATCTGTTTTGATTGAGTGTTTTGTAGTTTCAATGCAATTGTTTAAATAGAAAATTTTCTATTTATTAAACAATTGTTAGGTGTAATTATTTATTTGTGATTCTGTATTTAAAAGTTCAGCCTTAAATCTAGTCATTTATTTATGTGCAATACTAAAAATGTTTATATAGCAATCAGAGGTACCATGTTAATTTTAAATTCATCTGTACCATATGATTAAGATGGAAAAGTATTGACAAACAAGATTATGTGTTAAAAAAAAAAGCAATGTTTAGTAGTATAAAAGGAATTCTTTTTCATCATTGGACAACAAAATTACTGAAGAAGGTGTGTCTTTAACACTGAAACCCTGGTAGAGTGAAAACCTTTTTCTAAAACTATATATATATGTTTTGTTAAACTGTACTGACAATTCTTGTCTGACGAGTTTTTGTTCGATCCTTTCTAACTGTCTGTCCATATTTTTAATATCTGGGTGAAATTGGTGTAGCAATCCATCAAAGATTCTTTCACGAGCGCTTTCTGCACATCTTTGTGCCATCATCAGAACTTGTGAACCTCTCCTACTACTAATTCCTACTGCTACTGCTTATTTTAAAAGTGAGACAACGGAAACATTCCACCAGTTTCACACCTGATGATGGCACAAAGACATGCAAAAAGCGCTCGTGAAAGAACCTTTGGTGGATTGCTACACCAATTCCACCCAGATATTAAAAAGATGGCCAGACAGTTAGAAAGGATCAAACAAAAACTCGTCCAAAAAGAATTTTCTGTAGAGTTTAACAAAACTTATTTAAAAGAAAAAATGCTGCCAAAATATACTTATATATATATGAGGAGTGAAGGATTTGAATAAATCCAATAAAATGTGGTTGAGAATAGTGGAAAATGTGGATATAACAACACAAACAGCTAAATTCGATTGATATTTCGCATCATTATTAGCTGAAGCTTTCCCAAAACTTTGTTGACTTAAGTGTTTGTACATTCTGCTTTTATAGGGAAAAGGTAAATGGGTGAGGGGGCGAGAGAAAAAGTCGGGTGGGGTTGGTGTGTGGGGAATGGTACATTTATTTTTATGGGTTCAGTCCGTTGACTTTGAAGAGAATTTGATATTTAGAATATGGGTCAAATGTGTGTGGTCTAATGATCGTAAAATATATAAACAAACCTATTTATTTAATAGTTTAACCCCCCCCCACCCAGTTACGGCAGCTGTCAAAAATGGCCAGAGGCTAAGAAATCTAGCTGTCAAAAATATATATTTACATATATATATATATGAAGTAGTCAAACATGAGGGCAGTGCTTTGTGCGTGATTCGAAATCACGCACAAAGCACTGCCCTGTCTATAGCTCTGCTGATGAGGCCTAATAGGCTGAAATGTACATACAGTGATGACTTTTTCTTGATTTATTTACGCTTTACTTTTAAACCGATATGCATGCCTAATTCATTTAGTTATAATTAATTAACAAAATTAGGTATGACTTTAATTAAGCACATATTCTCCCACATATATATATATATATATATATATATATATATATATATAAATATATATGTGTGTGTGTGTGTGTTTTTATATATATTATATATATATATATATATATATATATATTATTTGGGATTTAGTATGAAGCATTAGGTGTGAAATATAAGAAACTCAGTTTTTGAATGTTAAGTTTCGTTTTATTTCATAAATATTTCGGGGGTGTTATACCCCTTCTTCGGAACAAATAGAATGGCTAATCTGTCCTTTTTGGCATCTATATATACTCTTTCGTTGATGTTGGTGGTATCATCATCCGTGACCTCCTTGGATGGTATGGGGACAGCCGCTTCTAGTGACCTCTGAGCTTCTTTTTTAAGCTACTACCCGTTTGTTGGGTGTGTGTATATATATATATATATATATATATATATATATATATATATATGTGTGTGTGTGTGTGTGTGTGTGTGTGTTTGGTAAAGAGAAAGGCTTAAATATCAGTCATATTCACAGTTATAGATTTATTTCTACCCATATAAAATGGTGTCTTCTTCAGGCAGCAATATTATTGAAATGCAAATGAGAAATGCTGTGGCACCTAAAAATGAGAATTTAATGAGATAGGTCTTTTTTTAAATTATCACACCCATACACAGAACCACCGGCCAAAATTAAAATTGATATAAACAATTGACCTAGCCTAGATTGATGATAAAAAAAGAAGCTAAAAGGTTCTGGAATCCCCAAAGAAATATATATATATAAATCCACAGCATTTGTAATTTCCATTTCAATAAAGTTGCAGTCTGAAGAAGTCCAATTTATATGAGTGGAAATAGATCTATAACTGCTAATATGACTGATAATTAAGCCTAATAATTCTAGTCATCATAAACTATGTTATTTGTCAATAAAAATGCTTTATTTTAAAATTTACTTTTTAAGTTAATAATATTTTTACAAATAAAACACATGAATTTCGCAAATTATGAAAAAAATATTAAGGGATACAGCTAGACAATTTTTACCTGTCCCTTTCTTAGATTAAACTAATCCCTGAATATATATATATATATATATATATATGTGTGTGTGTGTGTGTGTGTGTGTGTGTGTGTACTTATTTTTTTAATTGTATAGGCGAGAAACAGAAAAAGAGTTACCAATTGTGAGTGACTTTTATGTCTATGTTTACTCTAAGTTAAGTATATATATGAAATATTCAGCACTCCTTATCTATAGATATAGTGAACTATATTATCAGTATTAATATATCTATCTATCTATCTATATATATATATATATATATATATATATATATATATATGTGTGTGTGTGTGTGTGTGTGTGTGTGTGTGTGTTCTGCATAACATAATATTTATGTTCTATATAATATTAAGTATTATATATATATATATATACTAAATATTATATAGAACATAAAATTAATAAATAAAAAGACCATGATTCAATATATAATTATCTGATATATTAAAT
>CM042168.1:19641692-19649192 GCA_023376005.1 Doryteuthis pealeii
TATTGTTAAGTTTCGCTTTCGCTTTCGCTTTCCCCAGTTAAGTGCGTGTTGTTAACAGTTGAGGCAATGACAGGCTTTTAATATAAGGGGAACTCTAGAACGTGCAGTAGGGGGTTTCCCCATGTGAGAGGAAGTGCGCAGGAAGGAGTAAGAGGAGAAGACATGTTATACAGTGAGGGGCTTTTTCATAAACTTCTATGGCGGGGGATTTAAAAATATTCACGGCATGGTGGCTATATGCACAGGTTCTTAGAAAGCACGGCGTCGTGTAGGGTGGGTGTGGTCATGCCACCAGCCTAGAGCAGCCAGACGGTGACGCAGGAATTTAAAAAAAAAACTAACGAAAGAGACCAAATAAAAGGAAGAAGGAAAATGGAAGATAGAAAAGGAAAGTCTTGTACAGAAGGGAGACGTGAAGAGCGGGAAAAAAGTTCAGGACTTATTTACGTATTAGAGAAATCGGGGTGGAAAGTGTTTGTTTCTTTTTTTTTTTTTTTTTTTTCTGTAGTAAGAATAAGTAAATACACTTTCTGTTTTATGGGTAAAACTAGTAAGATGTAAAAATAATAACAATAATAATAATGGAATAGATGAAAGTGTAAAGAGTTTTCATGAGGAGGTAACAAAAACAAATAAACGTAAGTTAATGAAAAACGATAGATGGATACATAGATAGATAAAAACATATATATATGAACAGACTGAAATAGATGAGCAGAGATGATTAGATAGATAGATAAAAACAGATATATATGAACAGAAGCTGAAGGTAGGTGTGGCGCTCCACCTCAGATGCTAAAAAAACAATCTCCTTGGTCTAGCGCTACTGAAAGGGGGATAGACTCCCTCGCTGACTGGCTGATACCGACTTTAGGTCGACTTTTACTTATATATGAACAGACTGAGATAGGTAGATAGATAGATAGATAGAAACAAATAAATATATATGAACTCACTGGGATAGATAGATAGATAGATAGATAGATATGAAAAAACTAGATAGATGGATAGATATGAACACTCACGTCGATAGATATATAGACAGATAGATAGATATGAAGAGGCTTAGACTGATATGAATATACTGAGATAGATACATCGATTATATTAAACAGTTGGTATTTTAATAAAGACACTGGTAATGAACAATGATAGATAGATAATTCACAGAGATAGATAGATAGATAGATAGATAGATAGATACCGGAAAGATTTTATGAAAGATTTTAAAGGAGTCTATACAAACAGATTCATGAAGAATGAAAGAAGATATACATACAAATGCATTGTTGATAAAAAAATATTAACAATATTATTTATTTATATACACATCAAACAGGTATATATATATATATATATATATATATATATATATATATATATATATATATATTCCCATCTGTCTTTTTTTTTCATTATAATAACATACACAGACATTCCATTAAAATATAAGGAGTTACCCTGGTACGCTGACACATGATGTATCCCAATCTGTTGTACTATTTTCCTCATTGCTGGTAGGGAATATAGATTCATGCCTTTTCCATTGGAAAGAGTGTCAGCTGGAATTCAAAACTAATATATATATATATATTAGTTTATATTATTTTTATATAATTAATCTATTAGTTATTATACATTGAGCTCTCTTGGGGATTTATAAAAATCCTTATATAAATCAGCATGAGTATACTTTGAGATGTACATGAGATATTGATGATCCCAAATAGAATTATTCCCTACATACAAGTCAGTTGGATACTTTTACCTTTATATATATATATATATATTATATATATATATATATATATATATATATATCAAATCAATTCTATAATATTTGTGATATTGGCTCTATGATATTTTTGCATTAAACACTATTTCATTTGCTACTATTGTTATTGCCATTTAATTTTTTCATGTTTTTTGTTTTTAAATGAACAGCATTTGTTTCAAAGTAAAATACAGATTATCTATATATATATATATATATATATATATATATATATAGAGAGAGAGAGAGAGAGAGAGATACATACAGTGAGAGAGGTAAAATAAAATCTTAAAAGGATATATATGTATATTTTATATAACTTAATATTTTTCTTGTTTTCATTTTAATGTATATGTAAAAACCTATAATGAGAGAACTTCCTGTGAAGAAACAAATACTAATATAGATAATGTCTATGAATGATTTTATTTATATATATATATATATATATATAAAAGTCATCCACAGACACTGTTTCAACATTTCACGCCTCATCAGTGTGGCTAGACACAGCAACTACTTGTAGTAGTTGTTTTGAACCACATGTATGGAGAACCCCAAATTAAAGTGACCTTAGCTTCATGGAGTGGAGAAGCCAGTGAATATTAAGTTCAGAGTATAGTAAGGGGTCAGTTTAGCTCAGTTGGTAGAGCATATGCCTAGGAATCACAAGGTTCCGAATTCGATCACATAGCTTGGATCTGTGTGGTAAATTAGGGAGCTGGTGGCAAATGTTGCACTCTAATTTAGATGCAGACCAGTCTGCCTAGTCCAACGTTAGTGAAAAAAAGGATAGACTCCTCACTGTCTAGCTGATACAAAGAAAAGGCCTCTCTACCTACTTTACTTCACTTTCATAGTATACTAGAAGGGGCTACCTGGCATCACCTGGGTAGAGGGAATGATATCACATATAACAATATAGTAAGAAATATTAATTCAATAATTTACAATTTTTTAAAAAATAAGATAGAACCTAAGCAGGCTAAGTACAATTCAAATGCTATTAGTATGTAAATTTTAATTCTGAAATATCTTTGCAAATATAAATCAAATCCTCATCATTTTTTTTTTTTTTCACAAAAGCTAGTTTCAGTGATAGTGAATGAGTATAAATTGTTTTATTTTTGTAGTTTCCTCTGGACATGTACACATGCACACCAACTATCATTTATATATGTACTAGAAGTGGCTACCCAGCATCAACTGGGTAGAGGGCGGGAACCTGGTGTATTGATTTGTTTACTTTTGAGATTTACAAATGCTGGATATTTTTAAGTAGAATTTCAATGCTATTTCTATGTATATCTTAATTTTCAAATATCTTTGTATATAAATCCAAGCTTCATAATTTTTGCACAAAAAGCGGCAACTGGTGATATTTAATGTGTGTATATATATATTTACTTTGTCGTTGTTTTATTTTCATAATTTCATCCGGAATACATACATACATACCAACTGCCTTTTATATATGTATAGATAGATAGACAGATGTAAACAAATTAAACTTCTTTTTTTTAATATATATCCTATTTTTCTTACTTTGTTCTTATTTTTTGAGGAAGTTTTACATTCTATACTCTTCATATTGATAAAAACTTCCATCTGCAGACTTTATATCTTATAATCTTTTAAATAATCAAGCAAAAATTGATAAGACACAACAAAACAGCAAATGTAGAGTATGTGGTGACAGAGATGAAACCATAAACCATGTATTAAGTGAATGCTCCAAACTAACACAACAAGAATACAAAGCTAGGCACGAGTGGGTTGGAAAGGTGATCCACTGGGAATTATGCAAAAAACTCAATTTTGACCATACAACAAAAAGGTATATATATAAACCAAAATCTGTTTTTGAGAAGGAAACACATAAAATTCTCTGGGACTTTATGATAAAGACGGATCGCCTTATCTCTGCCAGAAGACCAGACCTTGTATTGATTAACAAAAAAAAAGAGAACTTCTCAACAGGTAGATTTTGCAGTTCCAGTGAATCACATGGTGGGAATGAAAGAAATTGAAAAGATAAACAAATACCTAGACCTTCCTAGAGAATTGAAAAAAACTGTGGAATATGAGGGTGAAAGTGATACCAATTGTAGTTGGAGCACTTGGAACAGTCCCCAAAAGTTTAGAAAAGAGACTAGAGGAACTGGAAATCAGAGGAAGAATTGAGATCATCCAGACAACAGCATTGTTGAAATCAGCTAGAATACTCAGGATAGTCCTGGAGACCTGAGGAGACTTGTTGTCACTCAAAATCCAGTCAAAGACCATCAGCTTAAGCTGGTGTAAAAAAAACTCATAATAACAGGTGCAGAATGTTATCTGTACCTATGCAGTAGATGCATAATAACAACAATTAAAAACTATTAAAACATTCAGAGATAAAAACTAAGAGTTGCCATAGTGTAGTGGCTAACGTTCTTGGCTGCAACATAGCAGTAAGCAAGTTCAAACTCCAGTCATGCTAGTACATTCATTTTCTGACTAAATAACCTAGGATAGGCATGACCCTCCTAATGACCCCACCCCCCACCCCAGCTATAGGCTAAATATTACCACTACTGTTCTTCTATAAGAATGGCTTTGGCATTAGATAACCCACAAACAGTTGATATACCATTAAACAAAGAAACCAAACCAGAAATAAACCAATCTCGAGTTCAATTTCTATTTTTAAATCTGATACCGAAAATAGGCCATTCTGCCTACTTTACTTTATATTGTACTAGAAGGGGCTACCCAGCGTCACCTGGGTAGAAGGAATGACATCCAGACATATATGCATTTACCAACTCCTCCACACAAGCAGGATGCAACACATGGTCAATTCCTATTTACCCATAGCTGGAGGGAGAATAGTTGGATGCATACCTTTCCCAAGGGTATTAGCGCAATGTGAAATGCAAACAGCCTCGTCCTAGATTTGAACTCTTGTCGCCAAGTTCATTTCTTATGATGATAATCATTACACCCGCGTGCATCCACACATATGTATATCGACACATATGCCTAACAAAAATAAATATAACCTTAAAATAGAAAAAAAAAATATTGTAGATTCAGGTTTGCGTCGATAAATATACTTTTCTTATACTAGCAGGACCTGTGAATATACCACAGTATGATAATTTGCTTATTACAACATTTGATATGTTTTCTTAAGAGGTATTGCTAAATAGTTCAATATGTAAAAAGTATAATAATCTTGATTTAACTCTCTCTCACACTTTTTTCTTTCTTTCTTTCTTTCTTTTTATCTTTTCATTATGTTTGATTGAAACAAATTAGCATTATCGCTTCTCCATGTTCACCCCTCTCTATCTTTCCTCTACTCTCTTTCTTTCTTTCTTTCTTTCTTTCATCATATTTTTTCTGTGTAGCATGTCCTTTTTCTTCTTTTTCTTTATAACAAAAACGGAATGGTCCATTATTTAGCTGAGGTGACGACACTCATAAGAAATAAGAATTTGGTGATAAAGTGACACCAGATAATCAGGATTTACATTTCATCTTGGACAATTTGGATGGTCTCATTTTTAACCAAAGGGTGTTGCAAGATGATAACGGCCAGAAGTTAAGGAACAAGAGTATTAATATATAGATTTGAGCCCCGTCTGTATAGCACTGGTCGAGGAATCACAAGATTCTTGGTTCAATACCAGCCCTCGCCAACTCAGCATATGAGTAGCACAGGGATCTGTGCGGTAAAGTGAAGAGCTGATGGTAGGAGTGGCGCTCCACCTCAGACGCAAAAAATAATCTCCTTGGTCTAGCGCTAGTGAAAAGGCTAACGTTGCCAATTTGCGAGAGGGTCAAGGTTGATGACCTTGTCTTCATAAATTTTGTAAAATCTGCAAGGTGGCCTATTGTCAGTATCAGCCGAACAGCAATGAAGTCTATCTCCTTTTTGCTAGAGCTGAACCAGGGGAATTGTTTTACTGAGGTGGAGTGCCACATCTACTGTTAGCCCCCTTTTTGCTAGCGCTGAACTAGGGGAATTGTTTTGCTGAGGTGGAGTGCCACACCTACTGTTAGCTCCCTTTTTACTAGCGCTGAACTAGGGGAATTGTTTTGCTGAGGTGGAGTGCCACACCTACCATTAGCCCCCTTTTAGCTAGCGCTGAACCAAGGGAATTGTTTTACTGAGGTGGATCGCTACAACTACCATTAGCTTCCTAGATGCTACTCATGTGCATTTTTGGCAGGGACCGGTATCAAACTTAGAACCTTGCATTTCCTAAGTGAATGATCTACTGACTGAGCTAACCAAGAATAATTATTAAAGCTACAAAAAACAGGGAGGAAGTTTATCCCCTTTTTGCTAGCGTTGAACCAGGGAAATTGCTTTGCTGAAGTGGTGCACCACACTTGCCGTTAGCTACCTAGATGCTATATCGCACAGATTAGATTTCTCAAGCTGTGCTACTAATGCACTGAGTTAGCAGGGACCAGAATCGAACCTGGAACCCTGTGATTTCCAGGTGAATGATCTATCAACCAAGAATAATTATTAAAGCTACAAAAAATAAATGATAAATCATAGTTATTCAATTTCGATCTTATTTTATCTTTTTTTTTTCTTTCAAATAACCTGTTTTTTAATCAGCAATTCTAATGCAAATTGACAAACACTATTTTTTTAAAAAAAGATTACTATCTATAAAAAAGTAGAATTGGCAGACTGGACTATTGTCAGTATCAGCTGGACAATGAGGGAGTCTATCTCCTTTTAGCTAGTGCTAGACCTGAGAGACTGTTTTTGCTGAGGTGTAGCGCTACACATACTGATAATAGATGGTATACAAATAATTTACACACAGTTATATGGTTTCAATTATTCCTATCTAATCCAAATAATTTGCACATATGATTTCAAGTATTCCTATCTAATCCAAATAATTAGCACACAGTTATATGGTTTCAAGTATTCCTATATAATACAAATAATTTGCACACAGTTGTATGGTTTCAAGTATTCCTATCTAATACAAATAATTAGCACATATGATTTCAAATATTCCTATCTAATCCAAATAATTTACACAAAGTTATATGGTATCAAGTATTCCTATCTAAAACAAATAATTTGCACACAGTTATATGTTTTCAATTATTCCTATCTAATACAAATAATTTTTTCATGGTTATATGGTTTCAAGTATTCCTATCTAATCCAAATAATTTGCACATATGATTTCAAGTATTCCTATCTAATACAAATAATTTGCACACAGTTGTATGGTATCAAGTATTCCTATCTAAAACAAATAATTTGCACACAGTTATATGTTTTCAATTATTCCTATCTAATACAAATAATTTTTTCACGGTTATATGATTTTAAATATTCCTATCTAAAACAAATAATTTGTACACAGTTATATGATTTCATGTATTCCTATCTAATACAAATAATTTGCAAACAATTATATGATTTCAAGTATTCCTATCTAATACAAGTAATTATATGGTTTCAAGTAATCCTATGCTAATAATAGTCATTTGTCTGCACACAGTTATAGGGTTTCAAGTAACTAATAATATTCCTTAGTAAACAAATATAACTTCAAGCAAGTATTCTTAATACAAATAATTTACTGTTAGAAAGTTACTAGTGAGCAAATGCTAACTAAACTTCTTTAATTTAATTAAACTTGTTTTTGGTACATATCAAACACAGGTACACAGATATATATATATATATATATATA
>CM042168.1:19654192-19656692 GCA_023376005.1 Doryteuthis pealeii
TGCTGCTGCTGCTGATGCTGATGATGATGCTGTTGTGTCTTTTGTTGTTGGGAAGAGGTCTGTTGGCCGGGTAGAAACACCCTCAGTGGTTGGCCCGGCTGGCCCGGCTGGACAATCTGCAACTGGGAGAGGGCCTCTTTAACGCCGGCGGACACCGCCTTTTGTATGGCTTGTAATAACCATTCCACGTCGTCTGTGGGGAAAGCGGCCATTTTTTTTCTACAGTCAGTTTAAAGAAGGAGAAGGCGGAGTAGGAGGCAGACAGGAGGAAGGAGGTGGAGGGCCGAGACACGCACTCACACATACACACACTCACACACACACGCACACATGCTCGCACTTTCACACACACACACACACTGAGGGTAGAAAGGTGTTTAAGAGAAATAATAAGTTTAACAAAAGAAATAAAGTAAAGAAAAGATAGAAAGTATATGCGAAAGCGAAAACACAACAGACCGGCTTTTAAAATGATAGCCTATCGCAACAACTAACATTTGAAGCCTTAAAACTTAAGAGAGGAACGGGTATTATTTTTTTTTAGGCTTACACTACAGGGTGTATGTTGTTAAGAAAAGATAAGTATAACGAAAATTACTAGTTATAAACATAATAAAATCTCAACCAAAGAAAAAAAGAGGGAAATCCGGTACTTGTAGGCTCTTCTCTTAGTCTTTTCTTCATATATTATATATATATATATATAAAAAACAGAACGAAATATAAAGCCGACCTGTAGAACTTACGTCTGGGCAGTGCATAAAGAGAGAAGGAGAGAGAGAGAGAGAGAACACTGCATTCAAATAACTGTGAGGTTCACTGATTATAATTATTAATACTACTAATATTACTACAATAATTACTTAGTCTTATTAAGTCTTAATATAAAATATCATTTTTTTTGTTTATATTTCTCATTTATACATTAGCTTTTTTTGTTGTTGCTATAACCTCACCCTTTGCAATGCATTACATACATATATGATATATATATTATATATAACACGTGTTGCTAATACCATACATATTTAATTATATTAGTCTATAATAATTCTGTATAAAATTCTATATCATAGTATTCCATAATTATGAGTGTAGTGTATTTGCAAACTAAAGTAGACGTGCACTTTTATGAAAAGACCAAAGAATACATTTTTTTTAATGAATGAATAAATAAATAAATATGTACGTATGGTATGTAAAAAGTAAGTTATGTGATAGTATTTTGTATTATTTTGCTAGATTATCTTTTAAAAATGAATTAATTCTTACACCTGATAGAGAAATAGTAAATAAAAATGACAAATAGAGATAGAAAAAAGAAATATAATGTCCAATACTTGACATTTTTTGTTGTTGTTGCATGAATTAGTCTATTTGTGTATGTAAGACAAAATGTCTAGACTTCTTTTTAAGGAAAAGTAGAGAAAAATAAACCAATAAAAAAAAAAAATAGGTCTAAAAAAAGAAATTGCTTCCCTCCTTAAAAAAAAAATAATATAATAATGTGTGGTTTTAAAAAATGGTCTGGTAGATAAGCATAAAAAATGGTATAGAGATGACAATGGGAAGAAAGAAATTTGGGAATAAAAAGGTTGAAAGAAAGAGAAAAAAAGTATTAGAGGGTAAGTAATTATTGGGAATAGGTTGTAAATACAGCCTTTTTGATTTTAAAGATAATAAAAATAAAGGTTTTCTAATGAGAGTTGATTGTTGAATCTAAAAAGAGAGAAAAAAGAAAAGAAAAAAACCTGTGAGGATTAGACAAAAAATATCTTAAGAAATGTGAAGAATTTTTCTTTTAAATGTATATATATACATAAATATATATTTTTTTTCATTCATAAGTCGAGTTCATTTACTTAGAAGAATAAATTATTTTTTAAAAATATCAAGAAATTAAACGAATAGAAAAGGAAGAAAGAAAAAGTGATTAAATAAAAAGAAAAGAGGTTTTTTTTTTATGAAGACGAGATAATAAAATGAATGAGCTAAAAAAAAAAAAAGAATTACAAAGATTTTTTTTTTCTTCCTTTTTTTTGTGGGGTGAAAAGTAATATTTGGGGAAGAAATAAAAGTTAAGATAACGCGAAATTTTCTAAGAAAAAGTCAGGGATTTTTCCCCCTTTTTTTTAAAGAAAAGTAAAAAGAAGGGAAAAAAGAAGAAAAAAAAAAGAAAGAAAGAAAGAAATTGATCAATCACAATGTTTTAAGTGGCCGGTTGAGCTAAGTTAGAAAAAAAAAGTCTAGGTGAGAAACATTGAATAATATTCACTTTCATAAATAAATAAATAAATCGTACCTATATTAAAAAAAAGAGGGGAAAAAGAAAGAAAAGAAAAAGAAATAGAAAAAGAGAAAGAACAAGAAAGAGGAGAGGAGGGGGATAACAGGCTAGACTGTTTTAAAAAAATCAGAAAAAGTAATTATAAAAAAAATATTCTTTTGTGTTAACTTTCTCAGTTGTGTTCTAGTTAAGTAATAATAACAGTTGTTAAGT
>CM042168.1:19666692-19674192 GCA_023376005.1 Doryteuthis pealeii
TTCTTTCTTTCTTTCTTTTGTCTTTATCTTTCTTTCTTTCTTTCTTTTTTCTTTTTCCTTTTGTTTTTCCTTTTTCTGTTTCTTACTTCATTGCATGTTCTTTCTTTCTTTCTTTCTTTCTTTTGTCTTTTTCTTTCTTTCTTTCTTCCTTTCTTTCCTTTCTTTTCTTTCTTTTGTTTTTTTTCTTTTATCTTTTGTCTTTTTTTCTTCTTCCTCTCTTTTTCCTTTCCTTTCACTTTTCTTTTCTGTCTTTTGCTTGCTTGCACATTCTTTTCATTCTTTCTTTTTCTTTCTTTGTTTTTATTCTTTTACTTTCTGTTTTGTTCTTTTTCTTTCTTTCTTTTTTCTTTCTTTCTTTTTTTCCTTTCATTTTTCTTTTCAGTCTTTCACTTTCTTGTATATTCTTTTCTTTCTTTCTTTTCTTTCTCTTTTTCCTTTCACTTTTCAATTTTTTCTCTTTTTCCTTTCACTTTTCTTTTCTGTCTTTCACTTGCTTGCACATTTTTTCATTCTTTCTTTTTTCTTTCTTTTTTTTATTCTTTTACTTTCTCTTTTGTTCTTTCTTTCTTTCTTTCTTTTTTTTCTTCTTCCTCTCTTTTTCCTTTCATTTTTCTTTTCAGTCTTTCACTTCCTTGTATATTCTTTTCTTTCTTTCTTTTCTTCTTTCTTCTTTCTTTCTTTCTTTTCTTTCTTCCTTTCTTTTTCTTTTCTTTCTTTTTTCTTTCTTTCTTTCTTTTTTCTTTCTTTCTTGTATAGATTTCATTCAACAATGCATGAAAGCAAGTGCACTCACACTGTGAGCTTGGGCAGAATACACTGACTGTACCTCTGCAGAGGGATAAGATTCCCCAATGGGGCCACCTATTGGCTGTGGGTGGTGACCCATGATGTTTAAGGATGGAATCTTGGTGGATGAGCAGTCCATAACATGCACACTTCCCTTTTGGCCCTTACTTGTGTGAGATGGGCAATCAGAAAAACACCCTCCGATCAAACAGCTGATCATGTCAAGCCCTAGCATTTATATGATTGTCCTGACACTATTGCCCCAACCCTTTTTATTATATATGTGCTAGAAGGTGGTGGCTGTGGGTCTTAGTGTCCTTGGTATGACATTAAACTGTATCTAATGGGGGAGTTCCAGTTCTGGAGCTCTGGGAAGTGTGGAGTACCCCTTTACTCTATTACTCCTAGGTCCACCTTAGTTGTAGTATGTATTAGGGTCCTATCTACGGGTTAAATAAAAAAAAACATGAACTTAAAAAATGTGTTAAAAATATGAGTTAAAAAATTGAATACCCATCAAGAATGAATAAAACAAAATGTTTTTGGCATAAAATAACCCAATAAGGGTTGACATGCTTTAAACCTAAGCAAACAACAAAGCACACTCAGAATTAGTCATCATGGCTTGGCTTCCTGAATGAAGATTAAGGGGGTGGTCCATGTTGACTGCAGGTATGTTCGTGGCTAATAAGGCCAATGCAGGACTGGCAGGCATGGTTGCAGGGGCTGAAGCTGAAGGTCTGGTCAGGGTTTGATGGTGTAATGTGATTCTTCCTGCTGTACCTTTGAGGGTGACATCAAGTGGCAAAGTGAGAAATAATAGGAATCAGAGGTGAGAGTGAGGGGTGAGTTTGGAATGATGTGTTGATGGAGTGAGACATGCTCACACACAGGACAGTTTGACTTGGGGGAAAATTAAAATCTCATGAGAAAAAAATAAGTCGCCTTTGTGTTATTACTAAAAACAGTAAATGACACAAGGCAAGATGTCTTCTAGTGGCTGCAGCTGAAGGTCTGGTCAGGGTTTGATAGTATAATGGGATTCTTCCTCCTGCATCTTTGAAGGTGGCCCTGTGGGAGGTAACAACATGGGTGGTGATGAGACACTAAGTGTCATGGTTCTCAGCTATGATTTTTTTCAAGAAGTTCTTCTTATATTTTATAATTTTATGATATTTTCGTGTTAAAACATACAGTTGTATTGATTCTAACAAATTCATATTTTCAGTGTAGATTTACGGTAAAATGAAAATAGCCGACCAAAACAAACGGCTTCCTCAAAGAGAAACAAACAAGGGGAAGTTACTCTCATTTATGTAGCTAATGTTCAGATTATCTATGTAATTAGGTAAATAATTATTTAAATAAAACAAACTAAACTAAAATTCAAGCACAAAAAGGAGGTGTCTGGTTAGAAATTCGATTACATTAATTTAACAGTAAACCCAACCCTTAAACAATGACAGACAACAGACAATCAAATGGTTAAGAATTTAGTTGCACAGATTTGGTCATCTGATCTGTGCAGTAAAGTGGGCAGCTGATGGTATTTGTGGCACTCCACCTCAGCAAAAACAATCTCCCTGGTCTAGCAAAAAGTGGATAGACTCCTTCATTACCCGGCTGATGCCAACAATAGGCCTCTCCGCCAACACTTTACTTACAGTGTCTTAATGTTATTGAAATTTGCTTGTATTTTGTTAATAGACACAATTTCTGGTCATGGGGCCGGGTTAGCTCAGTCGGTAGAGCGTTCGGCTAGAAGCCACAAGGTTCCTAGTTCGATACCGGTCCCCGCCAACTCAGCGTATGAGTAGCACAGGGATCTGTGCGGTAAAGTAAGGAGCTGATGGTAGGTGTGGCGCTCCACCTCAGATGCTAAAACAATCTCCTTGGTCTAGCGCTATTGAAAAGGGGATAGACTCCCTCGCTGACTGGCTGATACCGACTTTAGGCCGCCCTGTCGACTTTACTTACTTACCTATGGTTTAAATTTCATTTAAATCAAAGGGAATGAAATTTCAGTAAGTAGTATGTGCCCCGCTGGGACCTCCTTTGATCAAAATGAAATATAATGTGAAAAAAAAAAAAATGAAAATATAAGTGAAAGGTGGTCAGATGCGAGAGTTAAAGATTTAAAAAAAATAATCTATTAGTTACTGGGACAGCAACAAATCATGACCTAAATTTCAGGTTGATGCAAAAGCATTCCCTCTCATTGATGGCCATTTATTTTGTTCCAACTTGATATTTTAATATTTTGAAATTATTATTATTTTTGCAAGAATATTCTCTATTTTGATTTTTGAAAGAGTTTAAAATTTATTTTTCATTTGCTGATTTTTTTTTTTTTCATTGGATATTTTTAGTCACACATTAAAATCTGTTAAAACTTTTTTTTATTTAGAATAATAATTCTTTTTTTTGTACTAAGAATATCTTTTAAAAGTATCCCAGGAATAAGATTAAATTGAAATGTGAGAGGTCAGTGTTAGTATATTCACTACATTTAATTTTTATTGTGAGATGTGACCGTTTTGTTGGTTTTAAAACCACTTTTTATTGTTGTTGTTATTATAATACTAATTACAAAAAAATGTTAAAGCTTTTCAAATAACATTTGTCTCTTTGTATTGTGTGTAATTTGTATGAAACCAATTTTGTATTTTTATTATCATCACTACATTGATGAAAACTGATTACTTTTATGTTCACATGTTTTAATATTTCTATCTGGGTTTTATTTTGAGATCTGTATGATTCAAACAGTATTTCATGTAGGTTGATTGATATTTTATAGTATACTTAGGTTTTTTTATGTCATTATTTTCATTTTTTTAATAAACTAAAATTACATTGTTTCTCTTCAGAATTGGATCACTTATATCAAAACCTAGCAATGTAAACATTTGTTCTAAAGTGCTTAACTTTTAGAGGAAATATCACCAAAAATCTCATTCTCTATCCCAATATATTTGTTAATTACTCTATGATTTATAAAAGAAGGAATCTTTCCTTAATTGACTCAACCAGAAACCACCTCATATCTTCCTGTTTCATCATCATCATCATCATCATGTTGCTCTACCAGCACGGATTTCCATGACAATCTCTCTCCAGCCATCCCTATCACTCATTTTTCTTGGGAGGTCCTCTACGCAGTATCCGCAGAGCTGGTCAATGTACATCTTTGCTGGTTGGCCCACACTGGTGTGCCCATGTGCTGGCTTCCACAGGAGGATGTTGCTTATGAGTTCGTCCTTGCTTCTCCAGCAATCCTGTGTGTCTTGTACTTCATACTCGAATGGTTTGGGTGATATGGGGCAGGTGGCCGTACAGCTGTTTTCTGGTGGGGTGTTGTTTCCATGATTTATTTAAGACTGCACGCAGCATTCTTGTGCAGCTCCCATCTTGTTTATTCTCTTGGCGCTTCGTTAGGGTCCAAGTTGTGCAGCTGTACAGCAGCACTGACACAACAACGGCTTGGAAGAATTGTCTCTTTAACTGTGAGTTTGGATTTCCATATGACTGATAATTTATTTATAGTGGTCCATGCCTTTCCTATGCATGCATTAACATCGCTTTCTGTGGATGAGATATTACTGCCTAGGTACTTAAATTGTTCTACCAAGTTTAGGAGTTTGCCTTCAAGAGTTGAGATGTCTCTTTTGTTCTTAAAAGATATGAACTCAGTTTTATCAGAGTTTACATATAGGCTGATGTTTTGTGCTGACTTTTCTTCCTGTTTAAGAAACTGTTAAAAGAAACATATTGATAGATATAAAGGGAGAAAAGTATAGAGAAGTTTTTAGTTGAGTAACAATTATTGACCGATGTTTATTTGAGAGAAGTGTTCAATACTGGTAGTTTAAGAACATACAGGGTGTCTAAAAACCTGTGTACACTTTTTAAAAAAATCTTAAATGTTAAATTGCACACGGACTTTGTGGACACCCTGTATATGGTTATGGGGGTCTATCTCCAAAACTCTAGGAGGAATTCATGAACAAACAAACAGACAGGAATTACAACTTAGAACACATTGCCCATGATGTAATGGTTGTTGTCATAGTAAATGGACAAGGCGAGATGAGTTCAAATCCTGGATGAGGCCAGTTCTATTTCATATAGCACTAATACCCTTGGGAAAGGTTTGAATCCAACTATTCTCCCTTAAAAACTGACCTTGTGTCACATCCTACTCGTGCAGAGGGATTGCTAAATATATATATATATATATATATATATATATACACACACACACACACATATATATATATATATGCATATATATATAAGATATACAAATGAGAAACTATTTAACAAAATATTCTCAAAAGAATTTTTTAGACTTTTTTTTGTCTACTTTTTCTTCGTTTAACCTTTAAGCAACAAATTCTTTTTTTTTTTTAAATTTACAGATCGATAATTTCAACAGTCTACTAATCAAAGTGCAATCAAAAAGTATTGAGACTGATGTTGAACTAAGCAAAATCGTCACTTCTATTTATGAACTTTTCCAACAGTAGATGTCATTTCTGGTAGAAATTGGCCAATAAGATACGAAGACAGCAAGCATTTAAGATGCTTTGCTCTGTGTTTCTTCAATTGCTGGTTGAACTTTATGCCAGAAAGACTTATCTTTGGATCAATGTCAGAGGCTAACCACTGGTGTCTGACTTATATATATTATAAGGAACACTACAGACTTGGATTTGTATATATATATTACAAGGAACACTACAGACTTGGACTTATATATATATACATATATATATTACAAGGAACACTACAAAATTGGACATATAATATATTACAGCTGCAGCCACTGCAACTATGCCTGCCAGTCCCACATTGGCCTTATCAGTCACGAACATGCCTGCAGTTAAAGTGGACCACCCCCTTAATCATCATTCAGGAAGCCAAACCCATAATGACTAATTCCACAGAAACTTGCTCTATCCAATGGTGTTATTGTGTTCCCTCTATCTGTTATAGTTTCTGTAGAAATAAATAGGCATTATTATTTTCAGAGCTAATCTCTTACAAGAGTTGCATGAGGGCTTTTTTGATTGATAGTGAAAAGGAAAAGCCAATGATGGTAACTATATGGAAAAATAATGTTTTGTAGCTAAAAGCTTGCTCTATCCAATGATGTTATTGTGTTCCCTCTATCTGTTATAGTTTCTGTGGAAATAAATAGGCATTATTATTTTCAGAGCTAATCTCTTACAAGAGTTGCATGAGGGCTTTTTTGATTGATAGTGAAAAGGAAAAGCCAATGATGGTAACTATATGGAAAAATATTGTTTTGTATCTGAAAACTTGCCCTATCCAATGGTGTTATTGTGTTCCCTCTATCTGTTATAGTTTCTGTGGAAATAAATAGGCATTATTATTTTCAGAGCTAATCTCTTACAAAAGTTGCATGAGGGCTTTTTTGATTGATAGTGTAAAGGAAAAGCCAATGATGGTAACTATATGGAAAAATAATGTTTTGTAGCTGAAAACTTGCCCTATCCAATGGCGTTATTGTGTTCCCTCTATCTGTTGTGGTTTCCATGCTAATAAAAAGGAGGCATCAATTTTGGAGTCTGGCTTAAAGGTTGTGTATATATAACTATAAAGATGAGGACAACAGTCAAAAAAATCTATCTCTTTTCTCCACAGTTATTGGTAAATAGTAGGGCAGCCTGGGCTCTTTAGCTTTGGTATGGCAACCACTCTAGGAGAAGAAAAACTCTGATTTAAACTAGCTGTATTTCTTGGGAAAGGCATGAATCAATCTCTTTGCTCCCCAGCTATGGGTAGTTTGACAAGAATGTTCCCAAGCTCAACAAGAAATACCTAAAAGAGTCTGGAAGGCACATTGGCTGAAATGTGTATATAACAATAAAGAGGTGTGTGGTATCATGGTTACTGTCGAAGGAAATGGACTCACCGACACAAGTTCAAATCCTGTACGAAGCTGTTTGCATTTCACATACCACTAATACCCTTGGGAAAGGTATGAATCAACTATTCTCACTCCAGCAATGGGTAAATAGTAGGGCAGACTGGCCCTTTAACCATGGTTTGTGTCAAGGAGAATGAAAACTCTGAAGTCAAACCGGTTGAACTCTGCCTAAGAAATTGACCTTGTGTCACATACAGGTTGTGCAGAGGGGTTGGTATATATATGTTTATATTTGTAAATAGATTCACAACAATAGAAATGATGATAACTGTCAAAAAAATCTAAATAATGAAAAAAACTATCAATCCTCATTGCAAAAATTCAGATAAATAACAACAAAATGGAATAAGTATTTTTCATCATCATTTTTCAGTGGTTTTTACATTAGCCTATTAGGTTTTATCACAAATAGGATCTAGTCACTACAAGGCATAGTATCTTTACAAATAAATGAATAAATAATCAACCCCAAAACTTTTTGTGCTTTTTTCTCTTTTTGTGCTTTTAGCACTTGTTTATTTTATTTAATATTTAGTCCAGCCCTGACTCCAAGGGATGTGCAATACATAAATGAATTAAATAGGTAGACATGCAATATGCATATATATATATATATATATATATATATATATATTATATATATATATATGTGTGTGTGTGTGTGTGTGTGTTTGCATGTGTATACTCCCAGGCATGTACAATAAATAAATAAATAAAAAGGTAAATATGCATATATATATATATATATATATATATAT
>CM042168.1:19679192-19681692 GCA_023376005.1 Doryteuthis pealeii
TAATGTTGGTATGAGCTATACAGCGAGAGAGTCTATTCCCTTTTCACTAGCGCTAGACCAAGGAGATTGTTTTTTGCGTCTGAGGTGGAGCGCCACACCTACCATCAGCTCCTTACTTTACCGCACAGATCCCTGTGCTACTCATATGCTGAGTTGGTGAGGGCCGGTATCAAACTAGGAACCTTGTGGTTTCTAGCCGAACGCTCTACTATATATATATATATATATATATATATATATACTGATTATACCCGCCCTGTCAGCTGGGATGTTAGAAAGCACCGACTGCACCTCTGTATAGGGGTAAGACTCCCCCAAATGGGGCCACCTGTTGGCCATGGGTGGCGACCCGTGATGCTCAAGGACGGAGTCTTGGTGGATGAGCAGTCCATGACCTGCAAGACTCCACTTAGAACCTTACTTAGGCTAGACGTGTGGTTGGAGAGGCTCCCTCTGATCAATCCTCTCACTCTCACTCTCTCTCTCTCTCTTTCTCTATGTCTTTGCCTCTATATATTTGTTTATCTATTCATCTATGTCTGCATACTCGATTTCTATCTATCCTTTTATCTATCTATCTATTCAACTATCAATCTATTTCATTTTGTTTCTGCACGTCTATTGATTTCTTATATTTATTTATCTATCTAACCATCAGTCTCACTGGTCTCACTTGATTCTCGTCTCTGCTGACTGAGTTATCTACTTGAATGTTTTGATATCCCGTCTGTTTGCTTATAGTCAAAATAAACACTAACTGAAAAGATACAAGTAGAGATAATAGATGTTTCATTTTACTGATTAGAAAACACACACACAGATTAACAAATCCATACTGATTTGCACACACACACACACACACACAATATATTATATATAATATATATATTGGGTTAGGAGGTTGATTTAGTAGGCTATCACAATGCAGTTTGGAATAAATAAAAATAATAATACGGTAACAATGGTGTTGTGTGTTGACCTGTATTTTTATTATTTCTTGAATTTTCGAGGTAATACCTCTTTATCAAAAGAATTGAACTGAAGCAGTACAGCTATGGCATTTCTTCCTAAATGAATTTTTTTTTTTGAAAATGACGTTATTAAATAACTGTATTCCCGTGTGAGCGTGAATGCGTTTATTTTTTTTTTTTTTTTGTACGTGTGCGTATGTTGTAATGCGCGTGACATTGAAAATGCGTGTTGGTTGTGACGTTAAGACTGTATCCTAGCGCGGGATTTTGTACGTGGGTATGTGCGAATGAAAAAGTGTATTTGTGTTTTGTGACGTTTCCTGTTGGATTTTACATCAATTTAATCATTTAATATTATTAATATTATTATATTATATTAATTATTTCATATTTATTTGTTATTTACTTATTTATATCTAATTCAATTTATCTTTTTTATATTTTATAATATTTAAATATATATATATATATATATATATATATATATATATATTTTTATATTTTATGATATTTTTAATATTTTATATTTATAATAATTATATTTATAATTATATTTTATAATATTTATAATTATATTTATTATTATATTTATAATAATTATAAATTTATTTAATATTTATATTTTATAATAATTATATTTTATAATATTTTTAAATATATATATATATATATATATATATAGCCTTCTAAATCAACCTCCTAACCAATACATACACAATGCTTCAAGCAAATTATGAAACTCTCATATATATATATATATATATATAATTTAATATACCAAGCGTGTTGGTAGATCCTTGCGGAGAGAAAAAACCCAGCAAATAGTTTGATTGTAAAAATATACTACCAAACATCAACCAGGAAGAAAAAAATTTTTTTAAAAAAAGAAAGGACCAAGATATTCGTACCAACAAAAAATAATCTATTGGTACAGTATTTGGCCAAAAGAAAAAACAATATATATGTATATAAGATATATATATATTCATATAACCGCTAGGAGAAAGCTAATAAGTAAAAAGTGCTCGATACCTAAGTAGAGCCAATAATAAGGATAATCTAATGAGTCAGACGAACCTACTATTAGTTTCGCATAAAGCTCTTCAGGGCTAAAATCAGATTTTAGCCCTGAAGAGCTTTATGCGAAACTAATAGTAGGTTTGTCTGACTCATTAGATTATCTTTATATATATATATATATATATAATATATATATATATATATATTGGTTTGTTGGTTGTTTCAAAGGCTATCACAATGCAAGTGTAAAGAAAAAAGAAGGTAACTATGGTGTTGTTTGTTAACCTGTGATTTATTCTTAATATTTCAGGATAAAGATCCCTTCTACAGAAGATCACCAGAACTGAAGTTGTTGCTAGTGACTGTTCTTTGTTCTGTATTATGCCTTCCAGATTCTCTGTCCCTGTGTGTGTGTGGGGGGGGGTTTGTTTGTTGTGTTTGTGTTTGTGTTTGTGTCTGTCCTTTCATTTTCTCTTCTCCTTTTCGTTTTTTTTTTTAATTATTGATCT
>CM042168.1:19684192-19701692 GCA_023376005.1 Doryteuthis pealeii
AGAGTATATTTATTTGAATCACGGTGGTAGGTACTATATATTAATGCATTTGCTCTCTTTAGTCGGATCTTAGCCCTAAAGAGCATTAAGCGAAACTTTTAGTAGGTTTATCTGACTCATTAGATTTATCTTTATTCTTTATATATATATATATATATATATATATATATATATATAGAGAGAGAGAGAGAGAGAGATAGATAGAGAGAGATGACATAGACATACAATGGGAGTGACAAATTTATCCGTGCACACGGTGTACCCAATGACGATCGAATTATATGGTAACCTCTGATTTACAGGAAACTGCCCACTGCACATTGTTGTATTCCTCATTGTTTTAACATCATACCCAAGATACTAAGAGCCTGTCTTTTAGCACATATATTATAAAAAGGGTTGGGCATTTGCCATAAATGCAATATGGTTGGGACAATCACATTGGTGCTATCACATGACTAGCTGACTGATTGGAGGGGGTTCTCTAACCTCCCATCTAGCAATTGAAATGTGGAGTGATACCTCTCTGCAGTCAGCATATTCTACAGCCCCACTGACAGGGTGGACTTAGTGTTGCATAGAACCTCAATGAAAACATGCATGTATGTATTTAGAGGGTGGAAGTCTAATGAAAAAGCCGTTGGTAGGGCAAATCTTTTAAGAGAAGTTAATATGAATATCATAAATATTTTTTTTAAATTTTTACAAAAAAAAAAATTTGGGTAATCTGAACATAAGCTACATAAATGAGAGTAACCTTCCCTTGTTTATTTCACTTTGAGGAAGCCAATTGCCTTGGTCGGCCATTTTCATTTCAGCATAAATCTACACTGAAAATATGAATTTGTTTGAATCAATTTAACATGAAAATATCATAAAATGTGTTCTTCAGTGTTTCTTAATGTTGGGTAAAATCCTTGCATTCAGCAAAGTCCTTGGTTGCAGGTTCGTTCGTCAGTGGCACATATGTGCAAATGAATGTCTTTCTAGCTCGGTGATTAAATAGTTAACTCACAACGTATTCGAGTTGTTGATTGGCTGGGTTTAATCTATGCGCCTACGCAGAGTCTATAAGTTTAGGTGGTGGATTCCAGCATACCTGATATCACAAAACAATCCAACACAAACCACCAACTCAAGGTGCTCAAGCAGTACCTCATGATATCAACAGTCTTTTTTGGTCTCATGTCACAGTGCGTGTATGCCAGATCTTGTAGGTAGCTGAGCAGTCCATGACATGCAACACTCCACTTTGGCCCTTACTTAGGCTAGACAGGTAGTTGAATAGCCCCCTTCCTATCAATTGGCTGGTCACATCAAGCCCTAGCACCTATATGATTGTCCCAAACCTATTGCCCTTATGGCAAACCCCAACCCTTTTTATCATATATGTGCTAGAAGGTGGTAGCTGTGGGTCTTAGTGTCCTGGGTATGATGTTAAACTCTATCCGATGGTAACATCCAAATTCTGGGGCTTTGGTGAAAGTGGAGTACCCTTTCTGCACCATTGCTCCCAGTTCTATTCTAACCCAGGGTCCAATCTATCGGTTAAATAGAAAAAAAAGTTTTGAAAAAATGTGTACCCATCAAGAATGACTAAAGTAAAACATCTTCAGCATAAAATAACCCAATATGGGTTGACATACTGTAAAATCCAACCAACCAACCAACCAACCAACCAACTAAATCTTGGAGCTTCTTAATATATTTCCTTTTTCTCCTTTGGTTGATAAACTGAGTTATATGGAGATAGAGTGGTAGTATATGTTAGGGTCGCATCTATAGGTTAAATAGAAAAAAATGAGTTTAGAAAAAAATGCCTTAAAAAAATTGTGTTTAAAAAAAATGATACCCATCAAGAATGACTAAAGCAAACCCTCTTTGGCATAAAATAACCCAATATAGGTTGACATTCCATAAATCCAACCAACCAACCAACTAACCAACCAACAAGCTTTTTAATATATTTCCTTTTTCTCCTTTGGTTGATAAACTGAGTTATATGGAGATAGAGTGGTAGTATATGTTAGGGTCGCATCTATAGGTTAAATAGAAAAAAAATGAGTTTAGAAAAAAATGCCTTAAAAAAATTGAGTTTAAAAATAAATGATACCCATCAAGAATGACAAAAGCAAATCCTCTTTGGCATAAAATAACCCAATATAGGTTGTCATGCCATAAAATCCAACCAACCAACCAACTAACTAACCAACAAGCTTCTTAATATATTTCCTATTTCTCCTTTGGTTGATAAACTGAGTTTTCTCAGATATATGGAGATTGAACTGGCAATAAAATGTTGGCATGTAAGTTAATTATATATTGATTTTTGATTTGAGGTGCCTTCCCACTCCACACACACATTAATGTATATGTATCTATGAGGGTAATCCCAAAGGTTAGGTCTCAAAAATATTCAGAAATCACCGAAATATTTAGCATCTATTATCGATGATGTTTACATCATTTTAAAATTACATGTATCTATTTTTCCAAAATATTTAGAAATCACAGAAATGTTTATTGTATGCACATATAATACCAACTCTCTGCTATGTCATTATGTAAGCATTGAACTTTGTTCCCATCGTTGCAAATTCCCTACACCACATGCAGACGTTTTTGACATCCATGCACGACTCACCATACACTTCTGTTAATTGGCGATGAATTTCAATCATTTAAATGCCAATTGTGTTAAAAAAACAGAATAATTGCATAAACTTCAAACTTGGCGGTTGCATTAAATGGAAGATCAATCAGATACACAGGAAACACCTTAGGAAGAGTGGAGGATACAGCGGCTGAAACATTATGTTAATAATTACCCCAATAAAGATGAGGAAAATAGTCCAAAAAATCAAAATTATTCACATCAAGCCTCATCTAAAAAATACAGACAAATAAAAAAAATAATTTCTAATGCCTTTTTATAGTAAAAATCATTTCCAATGCATTTTTATAGTAAAAATCATTTCTAATGTCTTTTTATAGTAAAAATCATTTCCAATGCATTTTTATAGTAAAAATCATTTCTAATGTCTTTTTATAGTAAAAATCATTTCTAATGCCTTTCTATAGTAAAAATCATTTCCAATGCATTTTTATAGTAAAAATCATTTCCAATTCATTTTTATAGTAAAAACCATTTCCAATGCAAGATTAATCAGAAATGACTGTCAAGTCAAAACTGAATGTGGCAGCAAGGTGCACACAGGTGCAAGTGCATGCACAACATACACAGTAGTGTTACCAATAGCAGCACCGACAGTTTCTCTGGATTTGCAGCACTTTTGAAATCTTACTTTTGATTGGTTGGTTGGTTGGTTGGTTGGTTGGATTTATGGCATGTCAACCCTTTTTTTGGTTTTTTATGCCAAAGAGGTTTTGTTTTATTCATTCTTGTTGGGTATTCAATTTTTTTTTTTTTCAAACTCAATTTTTTTAAACACATTTTTTTTAAAACTTATTTTTAAAACTTATATTTCCTAACAAGTACAACCACTCTGGTCAGAGTGGATCTGGGAGTAATGGCAATGAAGGAGTGCTCCACACTCCCCAGAGCTCCAGAATTGAAACTTCACCACTAGATACAGTTTAATATCATACTCAAGACACTAAGACCCTCAGCCACCGCTTTCTAGCATATATATGATAAAAAGGTTTTGGGGTTTGTCATAAGGGTAATAGGGTTGGGAGAATCATATAGGTTTTAGGGTTTGATGTGACTATCCGATTAATTGGTGGGGGTCTCTCCGACTGCCTGTCAAGCATAAGTATTTGCTATGAGTGTTGTTATGTCAGTTAAATAATGAACCATTCCATTTTTATTATAAGAAAAGAAAGTGAATAAAAAGGACATGTTACACAAAAAAAATATAATAAGAAAGAAATAAAGAAAAAAAGTGTAGGAGAAAGATAGAGAGGGGAAGCAAACTGTTAAAAATGATTTCCCAGGTTGTATCATTACTATACTCAGATACACAGGAAACACTTTAGGAAAAGTGGAGGATACAGCGGCTGAAACATTATGTTAATAATTACCCCAATAAAGATGAGGAAAATAGTCCAAAAAATCAAAATTATTCACATCAAGCCTCATCTCAAAAATACAGACAAATAAAAAAATAATTTCTAATGCTTTTTCATAGTAAAAAATAATTTCTAATGCCTTTTTATAGTAAAAACCATTTCCATTGCATTTTCATAGTAAAAATCATTTTTAATGCTTTTTTATAGTAAAAATCATTTCCAATGCATTTTCATAGTAAAAAGTAATTTCTAATGCATTTTCATAGTAAAAAATAATTTATAATGCATTTTATAGTAAAAACCATTTCCCATGCATTTTTATTGCAAAAAACAATTCCAATGCATTAAAAAAATAATTTCTAATGTATTTTTATAGGATACACAGAAATATCTGAGGAAGATCAGAAGATATAGCAGCCGAAACGTTGAGTTAATAGCTATCACAATAAAAATGAAGACAATAGTCTAAAAAATAAAATTTATTCACATCAAGCCTCATCTCAAAAATACAGACCTCACTCTGAAATTCTATAGCAAATACCAAAGTCATTGCCTTTGGTATTACTGTGATCACTTGACAAATAAAATCTTCCTGTTTTTCGGTTGTCTTTAGCCTAAGTTTAGTGATTTGAACCTTCAGGTATTCCCAGAGGAAGTAGTCCCAAGGAGATAGATCTGGTGAGCAAACTGGCCACGGGATATTACCACATTGTGAGATGAAGCACCCTGGAGATATTTATGTCAGAAATTTCATAGATGCCCTTGGCAACTTAAGTGGCATGGTTGCTCTAAAACATACCCTGCACCCAATCACTGCTACTAGCACCATCTAAATGGCTGAAATTGTAAAGCTAAGACACCAGTCTTGGTGGTTGTTTCTAATTCCACCATGGAATTTCTGCAAGTTTGACTTAATAATGAAAATTAGTAGTTGAAACCATTAAAAAAAAAACAGAGATAAAAGAGAAAGTAAGAAAATACCATGCCGGACCTAATATATACATGGGCAATTCTATGTCAAATCATCCAGAAAAAAGTAAAATTGTCAACCCTCCCCCTTCAATTTTTCTGAAATTTTGTACAGGTATGGACTGTGTTAAAGTTAGACATTCCCCAAAATTTGAGCTTCCAATTCCAAGAATTGGCGGAGTTTGTTCATTTCTATCTTGGTAAATACAGCTTCAAACTCGATTCTTTTATGACACACCTTGTATTCTGAAAAAATTAACGTTCCATTCATTGTTCATTTCTATCTTGGTAAATACAGCTTCAATCTTGATACTTTCATGACACACCTTATATATATATATATATATATATATATATATATATATTATATTTTTTCAATATAGATAATATGGGTGGTATATCTATAATTAAACAGTGCGCAATATTATGGATATAGCATTTATATCTAAGTTAGGGTAGCGTGAAAATGGAGTCAATGGTGCTTAAATGTCTTTGACTCCATGTTTGTTTAAATAAGACAAACAAGATGCTGGAGGAGTAAGGACAAACTCGTAAGTGATGTGTTTCTGTGGACACACCTCCAATAAGAGAGAAAAAAACTCAACAGAGCATCGTTTATTTATTATTAATTTATTTCAGCTGGTAACTCTATAAAGAAGCCTATTCTCATCAGATAGCCATCATATACATATTGCTCAGTATATAATTAATTTATTATCACACATTGAGCTCTCTTAGGGAATTAAAAAAAATCCTTGTATAAATCTATAAGTGGGCATCTGCATGGGCATATATTGTAGATATACAGAGGATAAAGAAGATCCTAAATAGAATCATCCCCAACTTACCTGTCTATTGGATCTATCTATCTATCTATCTATCTATCTGTTGTAGATGACTCACCTATGACACGAACATGGACTTACCCAAAGGGTATATATTTAACAGAGTAAAGCTACTCAAACGAGTAGTACCAAAAGCACCTGTCCTTCGGGGCGGGGGTTCATTGAGCTGCTAAATTAATAGCGTCGATCCCAGTGCCTGCCTCATTGCACTTAAAGAGGCTGGGCTGGGATCGACGCAATTTTTCTCCTACCACCCCATGAGTCTCGGCTTGTGGGTGGTGCCCACATAAAACGGCCTTGTGCCATATCGTGTGTAAGTGGGACACATGTAAATACCAGTAGTACCAGATACACCTGTCCTTCGGGACGGGTGTCCGGTGAACTGCTAAATTAATAGCGTCGATCCCAGATGCTTGCCTCATTGCACTTAGAGGCATGGCTAGGGAGTGACGCAATTTTTCTCCTACCACCCCATGAGTCTCGGCTTGTGGGTGGTGCCCACATAAAACGGCCTTGTGCCATATCGTGTACATGTGGGGTACATGTAAATAGGAGTAGTACCAGATACAGTTCTTCGTGTAAGCTGAAACAAGGAAACCCTTCCATTTTACGTTGATATATATTGCTGAATACAATCTGTTCCCTACACTTTATACCTGTGTTGAGTTATTATTTATTGACCCTTAAACAGGTCATAACACTATCTATGATGATGATGGCAGAAAACTCGTGTTCGAGTATTGCCATTGCTTGATTAAAAAAAAAAAAATACAAAAAAAAATAAAATAAATAAAGTTCAGAAGTTTAAAGAATACAACGATGAGCTTCAAAAGTTCAACAAGTTCAAGGGTGAGCTGCGCAAATGTGGCTTTTTAGTCCAGCTAAAGTCTTGCACGTCTTCCCACATTCACAAGTTATTCCAGCGAGGACAGGGTATTTTATTGGTCCATTTCGCCGATGCACAGTTTGGTGACTCATTAGGCCAGCTCTGCTCAGACACAGCCTTCCACATTGTTCACATAGTAGACCGATTTGAATCCTTTGGTCGTCTACAGTTTTATTGTCTGTCTGTCTGTCTGCCTCTCTCTCTCTCTCTCCTCTCTCTCTCTCTATATATATATATATATATATATATATATATATATATGTGTGTAATATGATTTATGAGCAGTATCACCCATAAATGCAACTTTAAAAAAAAATAATGTCTTTTTTAATAAACTCTTCTAGAACAAGGATACCAGAATTCTAACTATTCTAGTGGAACATTCTACAATGAGAACAGCTCTTGTTAAGTATAATGAATTACCAAACTCTACCATAGTGAAACTCTATAACAATGAATATGAATATTTATCATAAGAAAAACCCACTTCTTTTACATGTTTATACTATCTATCTATCTATCTATCTATCTATCTATTTCAATCTGATTCTTTTTCTTTCTTTTTTTACTCAGTCTGATATTTTCTTTCTTTCTGTCTTTCTTTTTATCTATCTCAGTTTGTTGTAATTTTTCTTTTCTGTCTTTCTTTCTTTCTATCTATCTTAGTCTGATTCTATCTACCTACCTAGATTCAGTCGTAATTTCTATGCAGGTGAGGTCCATACAAAGATGAGACGTGTGCTACAAAGCTAGAAATAGTGAAAAAAAAGAGGCGTGAACAGTTAAAAAGTATTTGGATGAGGTTTAGAACCTAATTGAATGATCATATATATATATATATATATATATATATATATATATATATATATGTGTGTGTGTGTGTGTGTGTGTGTGTGTGTAAACGTAGAGAGGAATTCATCTTATTTAAACAATTACAACAAGCAAATTCGGCGAATACGGTGTGCGATGTGCGTAACACTAGACAGCTGTTTCAACCTATATCAGGTCTCAACAGCAGTGTATACTGTGATCTCCCCCCGACAGAGATGCTAAAAACAATCTCCTTGACCAAGCGCTTGTAGAAAGGAGATAGACTCCCACGCTGTCTGGCTGATACCGACGTAGGCCACTCCGACGTCCTTACTTTACTTACAGTATATGCACGTTAGGGGTAGTAGATATTTTAATGCAATTTTCAATGTCTTTGGCCTTCTTGTGACGTAGTAACACTCATAGCAGAGCTTCATAAATGATGAGGCATACCGCAAGAAGGTTTAGTGAGGTGAAAGAGTCCAGTGCGAGCGGGTATTATGCCCCGGGGATGTATATGTTCCTTTTGTTCAATTAGAGCCGTTTGTGAGGGGTCCGGTTGTGGACTTTTGAAAGGTTAGATGGTCATTTTGGACGTTGGATAAGTCGTGTTTGAGATTCTTCGACATTGGAAACAGTGGTCAAATAAATATTCTTGCACTAGTAGACAAGAGGCGTTTGTTGTGTAACGATTATAATCGTAGGAAGTGGACTTGGCTAATCAAGTTCAAATCCTGGACAAGGTGGTTTGCATTTTACTTAGCGCTAATGCCGTTGGAAACGATATGAATCCAATCCCTCCATCTAACCTTGGTATGGCAACGAGTTTAGGAGAAGGAAGACTGAATTAAGACCTGTCAAACTCCGCTTAGAAATTGACTTTGTGTCGCATCCTACTTGTGCAAAGGGGTTGGTAAACACACACACACACACACACACACACATATATATATATATATATATATATATATATTCATCAATATAATTGGTGAAAGAAAAGGCTTAAAAATCGGCCATTTTGCGTTTATATTTTTAAGCCCTTTTCGTTACCAATTGTATTGCTCTGTTCAATAATATTGAACATCGAGCTCTCAACATTGACCTGAACAATTCTAACATTTCCCTGTCGGAAGAATAGGGCTAACTTAGAATCATCCAACTTACCTGATAACCCACTTACAGATATTCATCATATATATATATATATATATATATATATATATATATATGTGTGTGTGTGTGTTGTAATATTTAGAGAGAGAGAGAGAGAGAGAGAGAGAGAGAGAGAGAGAGAGAGAGAGAGAGAGAGAGAGATGTAAAACCTGTGGAGCATGAATGTCACGGTGGTACCAATTGTAGTTGGTGCACTTGGAACGGTCCACAAAAGCTTAGAAAAGAAACTAGAAGAACTGGAAATCAGAGGAAGAATTGAGACAATCCAGACAACAGCATTGTTGAAATCGGCAAAAATACTCAGAAGAGTCCTGGAGATCCGGGGAGACTTGTTGTCACTCAGACTTCAGTGAAAGACCATCAGCTAACGCTGGTGGGAAAACTCACAGGAGTGAGATAATATAACGAGCAGGGCCTGTGGATGTTTCACAGTATGATATTTTAACTATTACCATAAACCTGTCTGTCTCTGTCTTCCTCCTCTTATTTCCATCCATCTTTCCATTCCATTCCAATAAAACAGATTAGTGTTATCGCTTCCGCTCGCGCCCTCAACTCTTCCCCAATACTCCACTTTGGCCCTTTCTTGGGCTAGACGGGCGGTCGGAGAGGCACCCTCCGATCAATCGGCTGGTCACGTCAAGCCCTAGCACCTATATCATTGCCCAAACCCTATTGCCATTATGGCAAGCCCCAACCCTTTTTATCATGTGGGTGCTAGAAGGCGGTGACCGAGGGTCTACATGTCCTGGGAATTACGTTAAACTCTATCTGATGGTGAGGTTCCAGTTCTGGAGGTTTGGGGAATGTGGAGCACCCCTTCATCGCCATTGTTCCCTGGTCCACTCTGACCCGGAGTGGTAGTACCTGTTAGGGTCCCATCTATGGGTTAAAAAGAAAAATGTATTTATAAAAAATTGTGTATCCATTAAGAATTAATTCATTTCAAAACTTTATCGGCATTAAATGACCCACTAAGGTTGATATGCCGTAAAACAAAACAAACTAAACCAAACCAATCATCTCTTCCCCTGTCTCTTGTACCTCCGCGTGTCATACTTTCACACACCCATAGCCCAACTCCAACCCCTCCTCCTACCAACTCTCCAACTGCGAAGCTTCTCCGGATCGAGGTATGTGTCTTAAATTGTGATACACGTACGTAGGTACTAGCGTATTAAAATATAGAGCGGTGTTTTTTTTAATGTAAAGTCGTCGGGGCGGCCTAATGTCGGTATCAGCCATGCAGCGAGGGAGTCTATCCCCTTTCTTTTCACTAGCGCTTCACCAAGGAGATTATTTTAGCGTCTGAAGTGGAGCGCCGCACCTACCATCAGCTCCTTACTTTACCGCACAGATCCCTGTGCTACTCATACGCTGAGTTGGCGAGGGCGGGTATCGAACTAGGAACCTTGTGGTTTCTAGCCAAACGCTCTACCGACTGAGCTAACCCGGCCCCTTTTTTAATGTACTGCGTCCCAAAATAGAACAACAATTTGAATTGTGATAAATGTAATGATATGAAATAGCAGTGCTACCCGGTGTTGCCCGGGGTATAAAAAGTTAAAAAGTAAATCTATCTATATTTATATATATATATATACTAGAAGAGGCTACCCGGCGTCGCCTGGGTAGAGAGGTATTATAAAAAGTTAGTCTCACGGATCCATTGATTGTTTTGTTCTTCCATAATTGATTTGTTTATGATTTAATCACGAATGCAACCAATGACTTTCCCTTCTCTTAATATTCAAATCCTAATTTTTAAATATTTTTCCAGGTATAAATAAAGTCTTTATTATTTTTGCACAAAAAGCAAGTTCTGGTGAGAATGAATGTGTATATATATTTACTTTGTCATTAATTGTTTTTTTTTTTTTTTAGTTTCATCCGGGCATACATATATACATATATATATACGTACACACCAACTGACCTTTTTATATGCACAGATTAATAAAAAAAAAACAACATATTTTCTATATATTAGTTTCATTATATTTTATTCTTTATATATTTTTGATTTTAAGTTGTTTATTTTTATTATTTTTGTTTGCATTTTTTATTTTATTTGGAACTGTTCATTCGAAAATAGTTGAAAAAAAGAATTCGGTGGATAAGCGACACCAGATCATCAGATTTACATTTTTGCATTTCATTTGGACGATTTGGACGGTTTCATTTTAACCAACGGGTGTTGCAAGATGATAACGATCGTATTTTGTTGGAAGCCGAGTATTAATATATAGATGAGTAAATTAAAGACAACACTATTATTTTGCGGCCCAATTTATTCATTTCGTGACCCACCGAAGGGTCGAGATGTGACTTCGTTTCTTATAAATGGGTTCGTTTCTTAGTGTGTGAAAACGATTCTTAAATTAAGATCCCGGGTAACCCTGTGCTGGCTTTTAAAAACAAACTCAAGTGCAAGTCTTTTTTGTCACCAAGTTTATTGTGGCTTTTGATGGTCCTATAATAATCAGCCATACACAGAGAGAGATATAGAGATGTTTATAATAACAGAATTGGCATAATTAGAGCTAGTAAATTGATCACTTCGGCCGGTGATCCAATTGTCACAATTGGAAGAAGAAAGAAAGAAATTACTCTGTGGCATAAGGCTGCCAGCGAGGATTTAACTCGCTATTCAGCAGTACTCCATACTCCTACAAGTTGTTGCTAAAATAGTAGGGTAGACTGGTTAGATATGTTCACCACGAATAGGATGTGATACAAGGTTGCCAGTATTCACATCGAGCGATTTAACTCTCTATTCAGTAGTACTCCCTACTCCTACAAGTTGTTGCTAAACTAGTAGGGTAGACTGGTTAGGTTTTTACTCAAACCGTTTGCCACGGGTAGGATGTGACATAAGGTTGCAGCTATTGGGCATCCAGCGAGGATTTAACTCGCTATTTAGTTGTAATGAATCAGAGAGACTAGCTTACTAAACATTAAACCATGATAGTTCACTGTCTAGGATAGACTGGATATGCTAGCTTAAGTAAACGTAGTAGGAATAAATCTGAAGCCCAACCTTCTGCTAACAGGCTGCTTTGTTTTATAGTCAATATAGTTCTGTTTTGCCTGAAAAATGTTAAAGCTTCAAAAATCTAATAATAAAAATTTAAAGTTTTCAATGTGAAATGTATTCCCTAGTCATGGTAGACAATAATAGTGATGATACTACAGAGAAGCAGTATTTCTCAAATAGGACTTAAAGTTCAATCTAGCCAAATATCAGAGTTTGTTTGAGCTTTTTTTTACTAGAATTATAAGTCAAGGTACCACGGTATATTTATATATCTTATTATAATGGAGATTGTGTGTTTTTCTGTCTGTAACCGAAACTATATTACTACTCAAGTCACAATTCCCTTAATTATTTACGTCAAATTCTCCATGATTTCATTCTTTTAAACCTTCAGTTATTAATAAAAATTGTTTTACATTATTAATACTGTTGATCATATCTACGTACTAATAACATGCAATTGTATTTATATATACAACAAAATAGCGGTTTACAGTTTGAACGAGAAGGCTAATTTGCATATTGATATTTAAAATTTTATTTTAATAAATATGTGCTTGGTATTATTGATTTCTAATTGTTTGGTTTTATCTTAAGAAATATAAACAAAAATCTCGTGGATAAATCTTAAAAGAAATTTATTTACAAAAAGAAATAACTGTAATATTATCCTTTACTTCCTATTTTAACTAAATAGTTAAATTAGGAAAATTTACCAATGAAACAGGGGAGTAATGGAAAATGATAGAATAGTTAGTTTCAAAGTTGTTCTATTTTTCGATTATACCCCCTCTGTTGCAGATCTTTTTATCTGCATTCTTAGTCAGTTTCATTAGCCTTTCTAATTTAATATGATATTTTATTATATCAAAACTTAAATACTTGCACCCGGAGGGTGCATATATTTGCTAGTGTTTATAATATAACATTATCCAAGAAGAGTTGCTCTCCAGTCATTTTCTGTCTTTCAATGCCTCACTTTGAATCCTCATTCCCTCTACCAACCCCTCCGCACGAGCAGGATGTGACACAAGGTCAATTTCTTAAGCGGAGTTCAGCAAGTCTGAATTCAGAGTTTTCCTTCCCCGAGACTGGTTGCCTAACCAAGGTTAAAGAGCCCAGTCTACCCTACTATTTATCCATAGCTGGAAGGAGAGTACGATTCATACTTTTCCCAAGGATACTAGCGCCAAATGAAATGCAATTACCACATCCAGGATTTGAACTCGTGGCGACGAGTCCATTTCCCATGACTTTAACCATTACACCACGCGCTTCCATTCCCTCTTTTATGATTACCGTTAATCAGCTGATTATTTTCTTACGTCATTCCCCTACTTATTTCTGTATATTTTAATTCCATTGTATATTGGTATATTGTATTATATAAGTATATTGGAATTTTAACCAAACAATTTCCGGATTATCTAACATCGGAATTTTATCCGGCTGGAATTCAAACATCAATTCAAAATACATTCCAGCCAGATTCTTCCTTTTAAAATATTTTTCTAATTCTTCTCTCTTCTTCTCTCATAGTTTTATTTTACTAAAACTGATTGTTTTGCAGCCGTTAATTACCCAAGCTCCTTAATTATATAACGGTGATCGATAGTTTGAAAACTCCTTGTATATATGACATTTGTCAGAGAACTTATAAAAACCGCGGAACAGTGAGGATCACGGTGATACCAATTGTAGTTGGCGTCGTTTGAACATTCCTCAAAGGTTTGGGAAAAAGGACTGGAGGAATTGTAAAACAGAAGAAGGATCAAGACAATCCATACCACAGCATTGATACGATTAGCTAGAATACCCAGAAGAGTCCTGGAGACCAAAGGTGACTTGGTATCACTCAGACTCCAGTGAAAGACCACCAGTTCATTCTCGCAAGGAATGAAATAATAGCAAACGTTATCTGTTGGTTGGTCGGTTGGTTAGTTTTACGGCATATCAACCATTTTCAGGTTATTTAATGCCGAATTAAGTCATTTTGATACTAGGTTTCTTAAAGTACCAGCTCTTGCTTAAATGGTCATCCATGAAATGTCGCATATACGTAATCTTCAATGCTGGAACTGGAGCTTTCAATGTGACTTGACTGTAAGCTATTATCATTATCATTATTGTGGGTTTTTTTCAAACCCGTCTAAACTGGTGGTTTCCTGGAGGCTGAGTGACAGCAAGTCTCCTCAGGTCTCCAGGACTCTTCTGAGTATTCTTGATGATCTTATTGTGTTAGTATAGCATTCAATTCTAAGACTAACAACAACAAGAAAGGAATTAATATTTCCTCTAATTCAAACAATTTATTGGCTAGCACATAAAGCAACAAACAACAATATAAAGTCCTTCCTGTATATAAAGTTGAGTTTAAGGGACTTACCGGCGCGTTGGAGAACATATCTTAGGGTGGTTTCTTTGAGCTCCTGAATTCGCTGCCTCCTGGTGCCGCTGGTGGAATCTGTCTGCTCTGGCTTTTTGGATATTGCGCCTAAACTCTGGGCTATCACGTGATTGGTATATCCAATCACAGAACCTCTCCCTCACTCACTCTATATACAGGAATAACCATTTTACTGACCCAACAATCTTAACAGTGCTGTTGGTGTCTCGGTTCTTCTTTGGATTTCCAACTCATCCAGATTCTTTTCCAAACCCTTGCGAACCATTCCAAGGGTCTCAATTACAATTGGCACGACCTTTACCTTCATGTTCCACAGTTTTTTCAGCTCTCCGGTCTGGTCCAAGTATTTGTCTATCTTTTCGTTTTCTTTCACCTTCACTCTGTGATCTGCCGGGACGGCAAAATCTACGAGATGACACGTTTTCTTCTTTTAGTTAATTATTAATATGCGAGCTCTGATAGTTTTTCACTGGAGTCTGAGTGACAGCAAGTCATCGCAGGTCTCCAGGACTTTCCAATGTATTCTGGTCCCTTCGGTGATTTCAACGTGATTTGGCCGAAGAAGATAACAAGTGAATTAAAATGATTAAATACAATTAATTAGATAAAATAGCAAATATATGCACCCTCAAGTATTTAAGTTTAAATGTAAGAAAATGTTAAATTAGAAAAGTTAATGAAACTAAATAAGAATTCAAATAAAAAAAATTGAAACAGAGGGAGATATAATCTAAAAATAGAACAACTGAAATTTACTCTTCCACCACTCCCGTCTTGTTAAAATTTCCTAATTTAACTATTTAGTTAAATTGGGAAGTAAAGAATAAAATGACAGTTATTTTTTCTTGTTAATGGATTTATTTTAAGATTTATTGAAGAGATTTTTGCTCATATTCATTAAGATAGAACAAAACAACTGGAAATCAATAATACTAAGCACATATTTATTAAAATCAAATTGTTAATATCAAGATGCAAATTAGCTTTCCCATTCATACAGTAAACCTCTATTTTGTTGTATGCAATTGTATACAATTGCATGTTAGTATTTCAACCGGGGGTCCAGTGGCTTCGACTCTGAACCGTACAAGCTAACATCGTAGATCCCAGGGGGCCGTCTCCCCAAGCAACACCTGCCCCCTTGATTTAAAGGGGCAGGGCTGGGTTTATTGCCCAGTGCCTGGGGCGCCCCCTTGAGGGGAAATGCTAACGGGATCAAGGCATTTTTGCACCCGCCGCCCATGAGCTTTGGTTCGTAGGTGGTCCCACATTAATAGGGCCTTGTGCCTAACCCGTACACGTGGGGTACGTGGTAAATATCCAAGTATATAGATAAGGCCAACAGTATTAATAATATAAGAGAATTTTATTAATAATTGAGGTTCAAATAAAAATAATTTGATGGAGAATGTGACGTAATTAACAAAGGGAATTGTGACTTGAGTAGTGATATAGTTTCGGTTACAGACAGACAAACACACAATCTCCATTATAATAAGATTTAAGGATTTATTTTGAAAATATGTTTAAGGATATTTGTTTACCATTTATTTTTATTAGTAGTAATTTTACAATTCAAAAACAAAGATAAAAATAGAATGTCTTTTAATGAAAAAAAAAGGCTTAGAAGCAAAAATAAAAATAAAATAAAATAAAATAAAATAGAATAAAACAGAAAAAATAATTTTATTAGTAATTGCGGTTTAAATAAAAATAATTTGATGGAGAATGTGACGTAATTAACAGAGGGAATTGTGACTTTAGTAGTGATATAGTTTCGGTTACAGACAGACAAACACACTATCTCCATTATAATAAGATTAAGATTAAACAAATAGAATACAAAAAAAAAAAAAAGAAAAAAGAAGCTTGATCGGTGTTATAATCAAAGACGAAGGTGAGGTAAGACTTACTGGTGTTGAATTGGGATTTGGACCAATAGGAGAAAGAAATTATTTCCAGGCGCGGATAAACGGAAAACAGCAACACATATATTAACTCGACTATTTCTTTATTAATTTAAAAGTTTAAAAGTTCCATAATGTTAAAGAAAATTACTCATACTAGCAAAAAATATGTGCCCTCCGCTAGGTTTGGTTTGGTTTGGTTTGTTTTGTTTTACGGCATATCAACCTCAGTGGGTCATTTAATGCCAACAAAGTTTTGAAATAAATTCATTCTTAACGGATACTCAATTTTTTTATAAACACATTTTTCTTTTTAACTCATAGATGGGAACCTAACAGGTACTACCACTCCGGGTCAGAGTGGACCAGGGAGCAATGGTGATGAAGGGGTGCTCCGCATTCCCCAAATCTCCAGAACTGGAACCTCACCATCAGATAGTTTAACGTCATTCCCAGGGCATGAAGACCATCAGCCACCGCCTCCTAGCACACATATGATAAAAGGGTTGGGGTTTGCCCTAAGAGCAATAGTATTGGGGCAATCATATAGATGCTAGGGCTTGACATGACCAGCCGATTGATCAGAGGGGGCCTCTCCAACCACCTATCTAGCCTAAATAAGGGTCTAAGGGAAGGGTTGCATGTCATGGACAGCTCATCCACCAGGATCCCGTCCTTAAGCATTATGGGTAGCTACTCCCGGCCAACGGGTGGTCCCATTGGGGATCTTACCCCTCTGCAGAAGCGCAGTCGGTGTATTCAATTTTCAATATAAATAAATCTTTTTGATATTAAAAAAAAAGTTAAAAATGCACATACGAGTGGGAAGAATGCCATAAACTGGGAACTGTGCAAGTGAATTCAATTTGTCAATGAAGACAAATAGTAGATATACAATAATGACTGAATTAGCACTCTCTGTGCATTTCTTTGTAGCACACCATAGAAATACGAAGTTGATTGGCTATTTTTAACATTGATATAAACGCAAATGAAGTCGACAGACATCATCAAACAGCCGAAAATACAGACAGATTGCCACACCCTCCAAGCACTTAATAACTTTAAATAACCTCAGAAAATGTGTTGTCACTCGATGTGAGCTAAAAGTTACGATAAAACAAGAATACTGGTTTAATTAAGATCTAACTTAGCTCAGTCAAAAGTAAAAAGATTTGGCATCAAATAACCCACATTAGTTCCTGTGCCGTTAAACAAAACAAACAAACAAAATAATCTCAGAATATATTCTGTCACAAGAAAAAAGGCTTAATTAAGATCTAACAACTCAGTCGGTAGAGCATCTGCCTAAGAATCACAAGGTTCCTGGTTCGAGATTAGCCCTCACTAACTCAGCGCATGAGTAACACAGTTTGGGTAATCTTTTTTGTGCAGTAAAAGGGGGCTGACGGCTAGTGTGGCGTTCTATCTCAG
>CM042168.1:19706692-19719192 GCA_023376005.1 Doryteuthis pealeii
CTTTTGATACAGTCAAATACATCCTATAGACTTATCAGAGAGTTCCTATATGCCGATGATGTTGACTTTCTGGCTCACACTGAGGAGGATATTCAAGATATTGTGAACCTTTTTGCAGCCTCGTGCTCTGCTTTTGGATTAAAGATAAGCTCGACAAAGACAAAGGTAATGTTCACCCCCGTAAAAGCTGAACCATATATCAAACCAACAATAACCATTCATGGTACTTGTCTGGATGTTGTTGAGTCTTTCACATACTTGGGAAGTACACTAACTTGTGATGGATCTTTGGATTTTGAGATTCACCGTGGAATTCCAACACACCTAACACAGAAGTCCTTGCAAGGGCAGGATGCTCAAGCATTGACACTCTTATCATAACGGCTCAAATGCGTTGGGCAGGTCATGTTGTGCGTATGAGTGATGCTAGATTGCCAAAGCAACTCTTTTACGGTCAGCTGCGTGATGGCAAAAGGCCACAGCATAAGCCTAGGAAGAGGTATAAGGATTGCTTAAAAAACAACCTTGTGAAAATAAAAATAAATCCTGACAACTGGGAAAAGTTGGCACTGGAGAGAACTGACTGGAGAGTTCATGTGGATGATGGTTGTACCAGTTTTGAGAGTGAAAGAATCGTGCATGAAAACCTAAAGCGTCAACTTCGAAAGGGTTACACGTGTCATATTGGAGAGAACATGGAGGGTTGGAAATGTCAGACATGTGGTCGAATTTTGCTTTCTAAGGCTGGATATGTCAATCATAGGAAATCTCACCAGGGTCAATCCATGCAAATTCCAGGAACAAACAATGTGTCTTGTGCTATCTGTGGCAAGGTCTGTAAGTCGGCTTCTGGTCTTAAGAGACATATGGTGATGCATAAGCATCAAATTTTATCATCTGATTCATCATATTCATCTTATTCATCGGGAAGGAAGTCCTTTCAATGTCATATTTGCATCAAACTTTGTGGATCTGCAGCAGGTTTGATGAGTCATTAATGCAAGGAAGGGTTCTGGTGGTGGAGTTATAGGATTGTGAGGGACGGCAATGATCTGTAAAGATTATGCTATTGTTATGTTATGCATCAGGGAATAACTGCAGATGTACTGGTAGATGCACACACATATATGTGCGTGTGCGCTTATGTGTGTGTGTGTCAGTGTTTATCTATTTGGGAATACTTGCCTTGACAGACAGACAGACACACACACACACACACACACACACACACACACACACACTATGGTTGTAAGCAGTTTAAATATTGTCCTAATTGTCGGTTTGTGTAGTCCGAGTACGAGTATTTTCGACCATCTTCGGTCATTTTCGAGTCCGTAGGTGCTCCCGTGTTGATTCTGTGTTAAAGTAATTTTTCGACAAAAAGAAAAGCTAAATAAAAAGCTAAGATAATAATAAATAATAAAATCCTTGTCTTTCAGTTATAATAAAAACATGCCGACAATATATATATAATATATATATATATATATATATATGCGTGTGTGTGTGTGGTAGAGATATGAGGAACACACACACACACACACACATATATATATATATGTATATATATATATATAGTGTGAGATGGTCACAGCTTTTGCTGGAATGGTGTACCAATTTTTTGAAATTTTTTCGACTTTCCTTACATTTGAAACATCTTCACCTGATGATTGCATCGCATGAAACCAATATGGTTGTGAATATTCCTTTGCCACCTAATAAATAGATATGTAAAACCTTTATATATTTATCTTATATATATATATATATAATATATATATATATATATATAAGTACTTGGGATAAAAACTTTGGTGGATTCCATCCAAATGCAAAAAAAAAGTTGGCCAGAAAAGTCGAAAAGATTGTTAATAAAATTGTTAAACAGGAGACATGTCTTTTGTTTTAATTCTACATGTATAAATGAAAAGAATGCTTCCCAAACACACACACACACACACACACACACACATATATATATATATATATATATATATATATATTATATATATATATATATATATAGCAACCCTCCGTGCGAGCATGATGCGACACAGGGTCAATTTCTTGAGCGCGGTTTAAAACGTTTGAATTGTCGATAAAATCTTGGCTGGGCAGGGGGCTGTAAAATATCATTTTTTATATCGCATTAACTTGTCAAACGCCTTCAAACCGCTACACTAGCTAACTAGCACGGTCCACCTTTTCAGCTTTTACTAGCTTATTTTAGGGCAGGAGACCGGGAAGACTGCATCCGAAAATCCCCAATCAAAAATTTGATCATAAATCATGGATTTAATTAGTTTTAATTCGTTTTTTAAAAGTGATAATCGGCGCTCATTTGGCGGGTACCTTGTATATATATAATTCGTCAGAGTGGCCTAATGTCGGTATCAGCCGGACAGCGAGGGAGTATATCCCCTTTTCAATTGCGCTAGACCAAAGAGATTGTCTTTTGCGTCTGAGGTGGAGCGCCACACCTACCAACAGCTCCTCACTTTACCGCACAGATTCCTGTGCTACTCATCCACTGAGTTGGCGAGGGCCGGAATCGAACCAGGAGCCTTGTTATTCCTAGGCGGACACTCTACCGACTGAGCTAAACACACAATTAGATGTATATTGTTTTCATTGGAGTTATTCAAAGTCATCTCAAGTTTGATAGTAGATCGTGGTGTAGGTGTTTCTACGAACACAACACACACAAAAGGTCATGGTATTTAGGGTTATATGTCGGCATTTATATCACGCAGGATGCCCGTCAAGTATTCGTTTTTAGAATCCTATCATCAGCCTGACGCTTAAGTTCTTTAGCAGGAAGGCATTTTCACGCCGAGCCAGGAATGCCAGACATATCTCCAGGCACGTTTCTCTCCTGGACCACCTGTGGTCTGAATTGAAGCCGCAGGTGCCGATGTGATTATTTATCGTGTCTATGAAAGAACTTGGCCTTCAATAGACATAGAGACTGGAACGTCTAGTTCTTCCGCTATGCAATGTAAGATTAGAATAAGTCGTTACACGAACAGAGGTTTCCTGAAATAGCCACCGAAAACACCGGTATTGCAGCTCCTGGCTAATTTAGAAGGTCGTCATAGCAGCCCCAAATTCACTTACTGATACCTGGTTTACACACAACACACACAACACACACACACACACATATATATATATATATATATATATATGTATATAAACGGGTATTTTTAGCATACAAAGTAGTTGTTACTGATCGTTTTACAACCGTGTACCAATTCTAAAGCAATTGGAAATACTCTTGCACACACACACACACACACACACACACACACACACACACATATATATATATATATTATATATATATATATATATATATATATATAAAAGGTGGCTTACCGGTGAATATGGGCACGATCCTTGGAGGTGCATAGAATCCAGGGGTTAAGTCTGCAATAAAACAAATACAAAGTGCTCAATACAAAGTAGAGCAAATTTATTAAAGAAATGGATACAATAGAAACCTACTCGAGTTTCACCATGAGGGTCTTCAGGGTTAAATCCACTGAATTAATCGAGGAACCGATTAATTGCAGCCGATTACACGTGGGTTCATTGAATAAGATGTTTCGTTATAGGGAGACCTATAACGAAACATCTTATTCAATGAGCACACGTGTAATCGGCTGCAACACTGAAACCGTGGTAGAGAGAAAAACTATATATATATATATATATATATATATATATGTGTGTGTGTGTGTGTGTGTGTGTGCGCGCGTGTGTGTGTGTGCGTGTGTAAATCAACGGGTTGCCTAAGGTCGGTATCAGTTTGGGGATTTATCCCCTTTTCACTAGCGCTAAACCAAGGAGATTCTTTTTGCGTCTGTGGTAGAACGCTACAACTACCATCAGCTCCTCACTTTATCTCTTTACAAACTTTACAGATCCCTGTGCTACTCCTGCGTTGAGTTGTCGAGGATCGGTATCAAACCCGGAACATTTTGGTGGACGCTCTACAGAGAGAGAGAGAGAGAGAGAGAGAGAGAGAGAGAGAGAGAGAGAGAGAGAGAGAGAGAGAGAGAGAGAATGCTTAAATATCAGCCATATTAACAGTTATAAATATCTTTCAACTTATATCTCGTATTCGAGAGAAACGTCGTTTTCAGACTGCTGTAATAGCAAGAAAAGTTAAGCAACAACGAACCTGTTCAGTACTCAAATGGGTGACCACCGAGGAACAGCATGTACTGTAATCAACCTGAGACCTATACGCCTAATGAAACAAAACTTCGTAAATTTAAGTTAAGCAATAATGAGTCTGTTCAGTTAAAAAATGGGGGACCATTTAAGAACATCGAAGCTGAGTTAATCCAAAGTTAAGTAGAGATGATCTGGTCCAGAATGTTACATAATTCATGGGTAGCCTATGAATTGTGTAGATATTTTGGATTCAAAGTTTGTTAAAGATTCAAATAGCGGGTGTGGATGGAAAAATACCCTTACCGTTGTGATTGGCATTTGGTAACCTCTACTTGACCCCCCGAAACGTGCCAATAGAATGTGTGAACAGAAATCAGTTTAGAGTTGCTGGCCCGACAGTCAGCGGGAACGGACGTAGGTGCCCCTCGCTCAAGATGCCGCTTTTCATCCGCGCGGTTTTGAGAAATCACTTGGGTTGGGGTTGTTTTTAATAAAGGCTAATAAAAACAAGTCTTGCGTATTAATTAAAACAAGAAATGAGCAGACACTCTGCCCAAACAGAACAACAGAAGAGCACAACAACCCGAAGAAATCAGCCCGGAGAAATCAGCCCTGTGTAAAATGGCCGACGAAGTAGACGAGCGGAGACAAAAGTAGAGAACTCATCATCATCCCTTCATCCTGTCCCCGTCTCCCTATCTATATACCCGAAATTAAGTAGGCATGTAAAAAGTACTCAGGTGAGTATCCACGATGGTACAAGTATGTAATATGAATAACCTGTGTGCCAGGAAAAGTAATGTTTAGTAAACAATAACGTTAAAGTTTCAACCAAGGCACCAAAACAGGATTTGAACTACAGAAGATATCAAGAAAATATCAAAACTGCAGAAAATACCAAGACAAAACCCGAACTACAGAAGGTATATTGACAAGACTGCTCTATAGAAAATACAAATCCAATAACTGTAATACAGAACATACCAAGACAAATTCTTAAGTACAGAATATATCAAGACAAGATACGAACCAAAGAGAATATCACGACAAGGTACGAACTACAAAAATATGACAACATGGCCTGATCTAGAGAAAATATCAACACAATGTCCGCAGTACAGATGATTTAATATCATCTGTAGTTCTGACATTGTGTTGATATTTTCTGTAGATCAGGCCATGTTGTCATATTTTTTGTAGTTCTTACCTTGTCGTGATATCCTCTTTAGTTCGTAAAGGCCCGAACTACAAAATATACTAACTCATGGTCCGAACTGCAGAATATACCAAGACAAGTTCCGAGATACTGAAAACGCCAAGTCAATGTCCGAAGTACAGAATATATCAAACTAAAATCCGAATTATAGAAGATACCAAAACAAAGTCCGAATTATAGAATATACAAAGACAAAATCCGAACTACAGAATGTATCAAGCCAAGGTCTGAACAACAGAATATACCAAGACGAGATCCGGATTATAGAATACATCAAAACAAGGTCCGAACAACAGAAGATACCAGGTCAATACCTGAACAACAAAAGATACCAAGACAAGGTGCAAACAACAGAAGATACTGATATAAGGCTCAAACAACAGAAGATATGTAGACAAGGCCCTAACTATATAAGATATAATACATTGACTTAACCTCATAACAACGCTTTAATTTGGGATGGTTGAATTATCCTGTTTCGTTCCTCTTTACGTTCCTTGTTGTTATGTTGGCATAAATACTTCCTTTTTTGGATATGCTCCATTGTGGAAATCAGAGGTGTCAAAGTTTGGGCCCTGGGGAAGAGCGGTCATAGTAACTGCCTTCCAAAACGTTTTCACAGCTATTCATCTTGACGTAATCGATGTGCGTGCAGCGGTGCCATTTTCCTGTAAGCTGAGTTTGGCCAAAAAGAGAAGGAGGCTGAAGAAGTGCGATTTCTTATTTTAGATATTTAAAGAAATTTATGAGCTTTGACGTGATCCATTAAAAAACGAAAAACAAAAAACAAAACTAAAAAAAAAAAAACAACAACATAAAACAAACAAACAAACCAGTTAACAATTACAGTGTCGCGCGTGAGGTATATTAAACCAAATAAATTTTATTTAATCTTATCAACGTCAATAAAATTTCAAGAAACTTGTTGGACTTAAACTTCAGTCTTCGTACAATCATTCCTCAAATTTTCAGTTATCTTGGTTGCTTTGCTTTAAAGGTATTCCCTGTCTAATATATGCTCTAAATGGGCATTGCGGCGTCCTAGCACTCATCCTCTGACCAGAATAAATGTCTCTTGGACCTTTAGAATTAAGATTTTGCACAGTTCCAAACTTACCAAACGTTGGTTGGATTTTACGGCACGTCAACCCTTGTTGGGTTATTTTATGCCGATAACATTTTCTTTTCTTCATTCTTGTTGGGTATTTTTTTTTCAAACTCAATTTTTTTCAAACACATTCTTAATACTCATTTTAAAAAAATCTAATTAGCCCATATATGGGACCCTAACAGGTATTACCACTCCGGGTCAGATTGGACCTGGAAGTAATGCTGATAAAGGGGTACTCCACACTCTCCAGTTCCAGAATTGGCACTTCACCTCTAGATGCAGTTTAACATCATACTAACATAAGATACTAACATAAATGATAAAAAGAGTTGGGTGGGTTGCCATAAGGGCAATAGGGTCGGGACAATCATATAGGTGCTAGGGCTTGAAGTAACCAGCCGATTGATTGGAGGAGGCCTCTCAGACCTCCCATCTAGCCTAAGTAAGGGCCAATATATACTGTATGCCGTGTATGCCGACCCGTGTATATAATTGATTGATTTATCTAGTCATAAAATAACCCTAGATATGGAAGCGCTCGATGTATAATGGTTATCGTCGTACGAAATAGACAGGGTGATCCGAGTTTAAATCCTCGACGAGGCTGGTAGCATTTCACATAGTGCTAATACACTTGGTAAAGGTATGAATCCAGCTATTCCCCCTCCTCATATGGATAAACAATAGGACAGACTAGGTTCTTTAACCTTGGTATGGCAACCAGTCTATGAGAAGGAAAACTCTGCTTAGCCCCGCTTAAGAAATTGACTTAGTGTCACATCCAGCTCGTGTGGAGGGATTGGTAATACATAAAAAGTAAAAGCTGGAAAAGTGACCTATTGTCGGTATCAGCCGTCAGCGAGGTAGTCTATCCCCTTTTCGCTAGCTCTCGACCAGGAATATTATTTCTACTGATCTAGAGCGCCACACTAACCGTCAGCCCACCACGTTACCATTCAGATCAGATTACCCAATCTGTGCTACTCATGCCTGAGTTGGCGGGGATCGGTATCGAACGAGGTACCTTATGATTCCTAAGCGTGTGCTCTACCGACTAAGCTAATTAAAAAAAAAAAAAAAAAAAAACAGAATACTATCCTGGAAGAAAATGAACTTTTTATTTTTAAAAGTTAGTAGTGTCCTTACATGGTGTCGATACATTATTAAATGAGTAAAAATCATTATCTTAAAGTGTTCTTTTTTTGGTATAAATAAGTAAAATCGGGGGAGTGACATATTGTTGCTATCAGCCGGGCAGCGAGGGAGTCTATCCCCTTTTTACTAGCGCTGACAAAAGAGATAATTTTTGATTCCCAGATGGAGCGCAACACCTACCATCAGCTCTTCACATTACTGCACAGAACCATACTGTGCTACTCATGCACTAAGTTGGTGATGGCCGGTATTGAATCCGGAACCATCTGGTTCGGATATGGATGCTCTATCGACTGAGCAAAACCGCTGACATACCATCTCACTTACGTCCTTTTGTTTTGGAGAAAAAGAAATTACATAGCAACAAGAATAACACGATGATGATGATGATGATGATGATGAGAATAAGGATGATGATGAGGATGAGGATGATGATGATGATGATGATGATGAGGATGCATGTACATGATAGTACGAAAAGAAAATTATAATAATGAAAATAATATTAATAATATTGATAATAATGAGAAGAAGAAAAAGAAGAAAAGAAGAAGGAAGAAGAAGAAGAAGAGAAGAAGAAAAGAAGAAGAAGAGAAGAAGAAGAAGAAGAAGAAAGGACGCCGACGACACTTGTGTTATCTCTTGATCTTGCTTTTCAATGCCAGACAAAATTTCGAAAGCAGACAGGTGCAGATTTCGGCTTCTGTTGATTGGTGTCAGATAATGGCGTCGAAACGACACGGAAAATGGCTCAGGAGACACGTCAACCGACAACGGACTTTTAGATCAGCGCCCGGATGAAATAAATAAATAATATATGAAAAAAAAAAAAAAAAAGAAAAAGAAGAAAAGTGAATGAGATTCCGAGGAGTACTTTTATTTGAAACTTTCTATTTTTTACGCTTTTTTCATAAAAAAAACTTATTTATCTGAATTTTTAAGGTGATGGTTGGTTTTGTTTTTTTACGGCATATCAACCCTTGTTGAGTCATTTAATGCCGAATCAAGTCATTTTGATAAACAAAGGACTCAGGTTGCTTACAGTTCCTTAATTGGCCCACATTTTAGTATTTAACAGGTATATATATATATATATATATATATATATATATATATATATATATATATACTAGCTAAAGTACCCGGTCCATGACCGTACTAAAAAAATTAGGAACACCAGAGAGTGTTTTCAGACATATTTACATCCAAGGGTAAATAGTTATGGAAATTTTCGTGAAAAAAATCAATTAATGGTCCATTAATTGATTTTTCATAGAATTAAAAAAAACAAAACTTGTAACTTGTTTTTGGCTACGTTAAATTTTAGTTGATTTAACGGTGCAAATATGAAAACCTTTTTTTTTCCAGTCATAATTTTCATTATTTCCGTAAGCTTAAATTTAAAAAAAATTATCAGGAGTTTGTTTAATGTTTCTTCTTTCGAATGGAAAAAGTTTTTTCAAGATAATATTAATTTTTATGAAAATTTCATTGTTAAATATAGGGGGGTAAATTTCACAGGGAAAATTGGTGGTACCTAGATAAGCCCTTTTATCTTAACGGTTTTTAGAAAAAAATGGGTGGACCCCCCATCTAAACTTTTTTATTTTTATTTTTTTTTCTTTGAATGGATTATTATCGATTACACACCAATCTATCATATTGTAAAAAAAAATCTTAAAAGGTTCTTTATTTTTGAGTTTTCACGGGCGCTCATTTCCTCGTATAAGTTTATAGTAAATCGATCCCCCATATCGGAACCGCTCGAACAAAAGTGGCCCAGAAAAAACAGAACCCAAATTATTTATTTTCCCATTAAACTAACCTTAAACCACAACCCTAACCCTAACCCAAACCCCCTAGTTAAAATTAAGTTTTATTACAAAATTGTGGGTTCTGTTTTTTCTGGGTCACTGGTATACAGGGTGACCCAGAAAAAACAGAACCCAAATTATTTATTCATTTTTCCATTAAAATAACCCTAACCCCCAACCCCAACCCCAACCCTATTATATTAATGTGGAGGCTGGAAGGAGAAGAATTGATGAGAAAAGTGTTATAGGCATTTGAAAATGTCGTAGTTTGCCAAGCTCAATTTGTGCTCTTATTTTCAGAGTCACAGAGCAAGATTATATCAAGAAAAAAAACTGGAACACATCACCCCTAATGATGGCACTTCAAAGTGCCGAAAGTACTCGGGACCTGAACTTTGGTGGACTTATCCACGAATTCGACCCAAAATATTAAAAAGGTGGCCAGAAAACTCGAAAATATCAAAAATAAAATTGTTAAACAGAAGATGTGTTTTTGTTTAATTCTACATGTATAAATGAAAGAATGCTGCCCAATACACACCACACACACACACACACACACACACACAACACACCATAATATATATATATATATATATATATATATATATAATATAGAGAGAGTATTCAAAACTTGTAGTAAGGGATGATTCTATATGTGATTTCTAAGATACACTGTATTATTATTGTATGATCCAGTATGTATAAATACAGTGAATCTTTAAATGACTAAAGAGAGCTCAATGTATAATAAACCTTTTTGATTATATACAGAGCAATATTTATCTTAGAAAGGAAGGAAAAACTCAACACCGTAATTCCATAATAAATTTATTTCGACCAAAATTGGGGCCTATATAAATCTAAGTTGATTTAATATAGCTCCCCAAAATTCAGTCTCATCAGATGGAAGATCAGGTTATTTGAATTGCATAACTGAAAAAGTTTACTTCTCAAAAAATAGAATTAAAAAAAATTCAAAAAAAAAGAAAAAAGAAGATTTTTACATCACCATGGTGACAAGAAGTCAAATGAGAAAAAAGGATACTTTTCAAGTTCTGGTTTCTTAGGGGGATGATAGTCAGACAAAATTAAACTATGAATTAAACTATTGAATGAATCTGAACAAGGATAGAGTAAGAATAAAACAAAAAATTATATAAAAAATAATAAAATACAAATAAAGAAATATATTAAAAAAATCATATTTAAACCTTAACATATATTAGATAATATAATGTTGTATAGATATACAATTGATAAAAATGAATCCGAAAGTATGTAAGTATATGAAGATGGAAAACAACTAGGTATTTATAAGGAGAATATTTTTACTCAGTCGGCGTCACAGAGTTTCGGTTTGTTCATCAAATCATCATCGGGGCTATCCTCTATGTAGAAAGGAATTTATGACAAACAGAAATTTGCAAGCCTTTCTTTTTGTCTGTGTGTTGCAGTTTCTTGGATTCTTAGAATACGGACCCCTTCAAATACATTTTGTTCACAGACTGTAGTTATTTCCGGTTTATAGACGACTAGAAGTGGCTACCCTGTGTCGCCTGGGTAGAAGAAGGTGGCAGGAAGTTAGTCTCGCAGATCTATCATTACTGAATAGTGTCCTCACAAGATGCAATTAAAAATCCTATTAATTAAAAGATGATTCGCTGTCAGAAAAAAAAAAGTGCACAGACACTCTTAAAAAAAAATCAGTGCCTCCTATTTAAGATATTAAATGCAAAAAAAAAAAGAAAAAGAAAAAAAAAGATATCTATGCTCTTAATATTTAGATTTTTTTAATTATCTTCACAAAAATAATGAAGATTTGAGCTATATAGCTCAAATCTTCATTATTTTTTGCTTAAAAAGCAAGATCTCTTGATAGTGAATATGTATATGTATTTACTTTGTCGTTAATTGTTTTACTTTCGTAGTTTCAGCCGGACATACATACACACCATACCTTTTTTAAAATATACTATTGAGAAATAATAACAACCAATTAGAATTTAAAATTTACCACAAAGCCACGAATAAAAATGACCATATTCATTTTTATTCACACATAACACCAAAATTAAAAGTGGATAAGCATAGGTTTTTATCTTGAGCTCTTAGGATCTAGGATAAGAAAATATATATATATATATATATATATATATATATATATATATTGGCCAAGAGTTATAGTATTAATCGATTATTTTGGTTGGTACGACTCTCGTGGTCTTTTCTTTTTTTTGTTTTAATTTTTTCCCCAGATGAAGTTTGGCAGTATATTTTTACTATCAAACTATTTACCGCACGTGTTCACCAATAAGTTTAGTATATATATATATATATATATACATATATATATATATTGAGAGAGAGAGAGAGAGAGAGAGAGAGAGAGAGAGAGGAGAGAGAGAGGTGGGGTGGGGGAAGAGGATGGATAGATGGATGGATGGATAGATAGATAGATAGATAGATAGATATTCGTTACAGATAACTTCAAACAGTTATAACTGTATCGATCCGTACATAAACCATTTCTTAGACAAATCCATTCTCATCGTTTGCTGTTTTGTTTTTTTAAGGGGGGGGGTTTCCATTTTTTTATCTTCTATTTTTCAATTAACCTATTCACGTGCCAGACGTGAAGTTTCCGAAAACGGGAAACCACGCCAAGCAGCGGCAAACGCCGAAAATTAATTGAAATTGCCATAATAGAGACATTTCTATAAGTATTTCCTTTATTCACAATTCTCTTCCTGCACTCGAGTTTTTGTTGGATAAACCAAAATCATATTCATCCAGATCTCAATTACACAATTAAATAATCTTTTCTTTTTTTAAAATGTTTATTTAACTATGCTCATTTTCAGATAAATTTGCATTATATATATATATATATATATATATATATATATATATATATATATATATATATTTTTTTTTTTTAATTTTATTTTTTATTTATTTATTTTTATTTTTAAAATTTTAAAAATTATATATATATATATATATATATATATATATATAT
>CM042168.1:19721692-19731692 GCA_023376005.1 Doryteuthis pealeii
CTTGTTTTTGTTTTTGTTTTTTTAATAGATCGCGTAAAAGCTCAGAATGTCTTCGGCATAAAATAACCCAACAAGGGTTGACGTGCCGTAAAAACCAACCAACCGACCGACCAACTGTTGGAATATTTTGGTTAAATATGGTGGGCCCCAGCCCACCACTTAAACTTATAGACTCTGCGTGTCCGCGTGTATTCAAATAGCCCACCAACACGCTCGAATACGTGGTTAGTTAACTATTTAATGGCCAATATTCAAATGCGTTCTGTTGCTCGTAGTTAACACGGACGAACGGATCAACAACCAAGGATTTTTCTTAAAACTAAGGCACACAAGGGATCTCCGCTGTAAAGTGTTCTTACCTGCAGCCTAAAAATAGCCACAAAAATTGTAACACCAACTAACACACTAAAAATAATCTTCAGGTCTAGTAAAGTCATCGGGGCGGCCTAATTTCGGTATCAGCCAATCGGCGAGGGAGTCTATCCCCTTTTCACTAGCGTTAGACCTAGGAGATTGTTTTTTAGCATCTGAGTTGGAGCGCCACAACTACCACCAGCTCCTTACTTTACCGCACAGATCCCTATGCTACTCATACGCTGAGTTGGCGAGGGCTGGCATCGAACAAGGAACCTTGTGCTTCCGAACCGAACGCTCTACCGACTGAGCTAACCCGGTCCTTCGGGTCTAAATAGACTAAAATCTATGGACTACAACAAACCAATACTTGTAGAACAACATTTCCGCCCGAGCAGTCGCGATTTGTAACATAGATTCTAAATTCACCAACATAGAAAAAAAAACGTATTGGACAATATCACGGACATGATAGAAACAAACAAAATAAAAAAAAATTTTAAAAAAGATCATACAAAAATCAGATGAAGACACTTGGATACCAGAGAATAATTTTCATTCAACGAATCGATATGCTACGTCATCAATTCATTTTTCATCACTTCTTTTATAGCATATCAACTCTTTTAAATACTATTTTTTTAAAATTCTACAAAAGCTTTTCTATACAAAAACCGGTATTTCCTATAAGTCTAACATAAACGAAGGGGAACCACTTTTGACTGATAAATTATTTATTTATTGATTGATCTACTAGGAAAAAAGAAGACGGGGTTAGGGTTAGGGTTAGGATTTAGGGTTAGTTTAATGGGCAAATAGATAAATAATTGATCAGTCAAGAGTGGTTCCCCTTTGTTTATGTTGGACTTATAGGAATAACCCTAAAACCTTTCTTTGGGCGATAACCTTAGGTCGAAACTGGTTGAGAATAATCAAAAAATAAATAAGATAAAATAAATATTCCTATTTGTGACCACTTTCGTTTATATAAAGTAAGTAAAGTCGACGGCCTAAAGTCGGTATCAGCCAGTCAGCGAGGGAGTCTATCCCCTTTTCAATAGCGCTAGACCAAGGAGATTTTTTTAGCATCTGAGGTGGAGCGCCACACCTACCATCACCTCCTTACTTTACCGCACAGATCCTGTTTATATATATATATATATATATATATATATATATAGTCATCCACAGACACGTGTTTCGACTTATCAAGTCTCTTCAGTGTGGCTAGATATTGGTAAGCTACCTAGAACCGGGACTGAAATCCAATCGGTTCGCATACGAGGGTGAGTCAAAAAGTATTTTGTTTAGCACGGGTATAATTACTAACACGGGAACATGTATCATGTATAAAATGAAGCTGGTCCTCTGTGGATCACATCCCTACTTCTGCACATAGTCATCATTTCTCTCAATAGCAATGATCCGCCTTCGAATGAGAGCATGTATCCACTCCGTAAAATTCTGTTGACTGTTCTTTGAGCCACTTCTTCACTACAGATTTAACTTTGTCGTCACTGGAATAATGTTTGCTTCTCAAACCCTCTTTCATGGGGCCTGAGAGATGATAGTCTGAAGGCGCTACATCCGGTTAGTATGGAGGATGCGGTAAAGTTGTCCACCTGAATGAGGCGATTTTTCCCCTTGTCCTGATGCTTGTGTATGGTCAAGCATTGTCATGCAGAAGGAGATTGTCGATTAGCAAGTTGGGTCTTACTCGTCGGATTCTTACCCTGGGCCTCGTTTGGGTCTCAATGTACGCCTTGGTCTTATAAAAAAAACTTCCCATAAAAAAAATGGCATTACTTTTTGACTCGCCCTCGTACAAACCACAATAAAGATGAGGACAACAGTCCGAAAAATCTAAATAACACAAATTATCAAGCCTCATCTTGAAAGTTCATACAAATAGGTCTTTGATGGACTATATTTTTTTAGATGAGTCTTGATGTGAATAACTTTGATTTTTCAGACTGTTGTCCTCATCTTTATTGTGGTATGCGTAAACATAACGTTTCAACTACTGTATCCTCTGGCCTTCTTCAGGTGTTCCTTGTGTATCCGAGCATATTAATGATCCAACCTGGGAAATCATTCTTAATAGATGATCAAACAGGCGTCGATGATACAGCGGCCGAAACGTTGTGTTTAGACGTACCGCAATAAAGATGAGGACAACAGTCCGAAAAATTCAAAAGATACACATTATCAAGCTTGATCTTAAAAGTTCAGACAAATAGGTTATTCATGGTTGATATCTACGATAGACAGACTTGACATTGCGCTCCAAATATCTGCAATACCCAAGTGTAAAAATATCAACGGCGACGTTTATTACTACTGCTACCAGCGTGACGATCACTGCTACTACCGTGGCGATAAAATGTCGCAGACATGATATTCTCTGCATATTGCATTAAACTATCAAAATTGAAAGAAAAGACAAAGACAAAAGACAAAAAATTTCAAAAAAAAAATCAGCAGGAAAGATAAAATTGAATAAAATTTGCAGACAAAGAAATCGGTTTTAGAAAAAAAAAAGAAAAAAAAAGCGAAAAAAAAAAAAAAGCGAATAAAAAACCAAAAAATATTGATAAAAGAAAAAAAATTTAAGAACTGCCGCCAGTTATATTCTCTTTTATATCTGGGGCATTTTTTTAAAAATTCGTTTTTGTTTTATTTCATTTAATTTTATATTTTTAGTTTCTTTTTTTATTTGAAAAAAAAAATTTGCATTTTTCTTTTCTCTTTTTTTTTTTTATAAAAAATGATTCTTTGAGCAATCAATCTAAATCGCCTTTTCTTTTTTTAATGATCATTCTGACAGGTTTCTCTCTTTCTTTTTCTTTTTTTTTGTTCTCTTGTTGCTTCTTTCTTGCTTGCTTTTTTTCTCTTATTCTGTTGTTGCCTCTTTATTTTTTCCTTTTCTCTTATTCTGTGGTTTCTTCTTTATTTCTTTTTCATTTTCCTTTTATTCTCTGATTGCTTCTTTCTTTTTTCCTCTTTTCTCTTATTCTCTCGTTGCTTCTTTCTTTCTTTCTTTTCTTTCTTTCCTTTTTCTCTTATTCTCGCATTGCTTCTTTCTTCTTTCTTTCTTTCTTTCTTTGCTTTTTCTCTTATTCTGTTGTTGCCTCTTTCTTTCTTTCTTTCTTTCTTTTCTTTTCCTCTTATTCTCTCGTTACTTCTTCTTTCCCTTTTCTCTTATTCTGTTGTTGTCCCTTTCTCTCTTTTTTCTTTCTTTCTTTCCTCTTTTTCTTATTCTCTCATTGCTTCTTTTCTTTTCCTTTTCTCTTTTCTCGTTTCTTCTTTCTTTCTTTCTTTCGTTTGTTTCTATCTGTTGTTGGCTTGTCTTTCTTTCTTTCTTTTTTTTTTTGGTTGTCACTGTGGTGCGGGGTTTTCAATTTCCTTTAAGGTCTGGTCATTGTCAAATTGATTTCCTTGCTTTCTCCAGTTAGCGTGTGGGCTGATACTCTTGCGTTGAACATTAGTTGTTCTTATTCTTCAATGGTATTTTTAAAATCGATTGATCGATTATGTTGTGTGTTGCAAGTGGTAGGTTGTGTACCATTCTGTGTGTGAAACTTATTCTTCAGACCTTTCTGGATTTCTTTTTTTCAAATTCACTTAACATCTTTTCTTTTTTCTTTCTTTTCTTCTTTTGTTTTTCTTATATATCTCTTTTTTCTTTCTTTCACTATTTTTTTTTGTTTTTATTGGTTTTCTTGCGTGTCTTGACTTTCTTTCTATTGTTCTGTCTTTTCTTTTCCTTTTCCCCTATGTTGACATTCTGCTGTCTTTTGGTGTGCTGGTATGATTTGATATGCGGGTGGTGTGTGTGTTGGTGTGGAGGTGGGTCTTTCTGTATTTTTGTCTTTCTTTCTTTCTTTCCTTCCTTGCCCTGTTCCTTCTTTCTTGTCCTTTCTGCATATTTGTTAATTGCTTCTTTGCTCTTGCTTGGTCTTGGTTGTGTTTGCTGCTTTCTTGTCCTTCGTTTTTCGTCGCTCGTTTGTGATGTTTTTGTCTTCGTGGATGGTCGATTGGTCTCTGTCGGTGGTCTTATCTTTCGTTTCTTTATAAATACGCAGTTATTTTCTCGTACTTCTTTTTTGTCCGCGGTATGTCTTGGCTTATATGTGAGAACCCTCAGTCATTTTTGCTTCTTTTCGGGTTTCCTTTTTGCTTCGCAGAATTTAGAGCTTAGTTCGCTGTCGCTTCTTGTTTTCTTTTTTTTTGTTTCTTTGCTTTCGTCCTTTTCTTGTTGTATACAGATCCATGATGAACATTCTAGTGCATTGTTTGCAGTTTTTTCTATTTCTTGGAGGACTGTTGTCTAGAATGTGTGTTGTGTTTCTTTTTGTTTTTCGTGGAAAGGGCCCGGGGCTGCGTGTAGGCATAAATTTAGGAGTGTGTTGGCGGTGATAGCCTGTGGGACGCTGGAGGTTGCGTTGTTTTTTTTCGTACAGGCTCGTCGTGAACGTGTGAGGTTGAATTTCTTTCAATCCATTTCATGTGTTTCTGCGCAGTTTTTCTTTTCCGCTATTGTGTGTGTTCTTTTTGATGTTTAAAAAAATTCTGCATGCTGTCTGTCATTTGAATTGGGAATGTTCTTTTTGAGCACACATCAAACAATGCAGAAAGAATATTATACAGAGTGACAAAATAATATGGTGGATGTGCTTGTTTGAGAGATATGTGAACATGGATGACATTTCATTCTTTTTGAAGGAAAGAAAAGATATATCGAAAGACAGGTTGGTTGAAATGGATATAAAAGTGCATCTGCCACAGGTGAAAATATTCATGGGGCTAGCAGAATGGTAGGGACGTAGTAGAAGAAACGTTGATGGAACTCCAATTTATGTGTTTTATCTCGACTCTCTACAATAAGCAGGTTTTAAGGTATAAGCGTGATTCATTTCAAGTTACCCGACCAAGCCGCAGCCTGTCTACCGGTCGTCACCCCTGCAATTTTTCTTGAAAATTGTTTCCGGGTGTGGATGTATGGTTAAGTTTGAAATCACCGAAACTTTTGAGCTTCAAGGTGTCCAAAAATTGACAGGAGGTTATGTTCGATTTTTAGCTCCCCAATTAGGGGGCCGGCGGGCGTTTCACGAAACATGGCTGACTTTTTGTAATCTATTTTGTCTGTGAAAATGGAGTCTCTCTGTAGAGCTTCCATGATTCCTAAAATTGGTGTTTGTAAAGCATTTTGCGGGCAGGGAAATCAAAAAATGCTAATCAAAAAAAAGCGCTTAAAGTTAACCAATGTCTAGAAAGGTTATTAATGATCATTGTAGGCTGTTGGTTGCTGAGCAGAAATCAGAACTTCTTTTTGGGTAAAAATATATGAATGTTTCAATATAGAGGTGGAATATGTAGCAATAAATTTGTCATATGACAGCAGTGCCACATCGGATATTGAGATTCTTGGTGCTAGTGAAGGGTGATCTAGAATTGTCTCGAGAAATCATGAGTAATAAGCTATAAAAAATTGGGGTTGGGACTGTGAGAGGTTAACTTTTACAGGTTCAGCCCAGAACGAGGAATTAAATCCTGCAGCTATTTTAGCTGGTGAGGGAAGAGATGAAGTGGTGAGCGGTTCTTTTAAGTAAAGCGGGTATCAAACTATTTGTAATAATTACAGGTTTATCAGAGTAGTCGTGTATTGAGGCGGCGCTGTGGGGTGTTGTATTTGATGTGGTATGAGAGTTGTGAGGATGTGGCGGCGAGAGGCTGGGATCGGTGGGGTGTATTCGGTGATCTGGTTCGTCCAATAAGGTGCTGCTGGCTGAGTCAGATTAGGACTATTGTTGTTGGCAAGGTCTCTCCGCTGTGGGCTTACCGTCCACTGAGTGACCAGAGAGACGCGCGATGGGAGGGGTAGTGTCGATAGGATGGTGTTAGTTGTGGTAGGGTGGAACTTGTAGTTGGAAGCTGCATAACCTGGGGCGGGTTACATAATGGGAGGATGAGCTGTTTGCCTCCGCGCGAGTTGAGAGTCAATATGTCTCGCCCCTCTCGGCGCACGATTGTGATGGGCCGGTGTTGATGCAAGAGAAGAGGTAAGATATGATAGATTGCTTTTTACATATTGAAGCTGAATTTGTTAGCGTTACCGTCTTAAGCTAAGTGGTATAGAACCTTGTAAATTATCATAGCTGTGGTATATCCCAGGTCCTATCTAGTAGAGATAAATGGTAATATACACAATCAACTTTATTTTCAGAAAGATGAGACATCAAAGTTGCTCTACGGATCGAACCTCGTATTCCGTAGGGAATTGGATCTGTGGGACTAGCTTCGACACTCACTCCTTTACTGCACTATGACGCGCTCAAAATGTCAGAAAGTATAGAGACACCTGCTGTGGTGAAATCGAAATCAGTTCGATGCGGTTTGGCAATATAGATAGCTGGTCATTACAACCAGCGAAGTCTCTTGTGAGCCCAATTCAAGCAGCGGCATCGAAGTAAGCAAAACACATTGGGTTGTAATGCTGAGTCAGTGCGGGTAAGGTAGGAACGTGGCGGTTAGGTGTGGCTTCTCCACCGTTCAGATTCGAGAGAACAATTCCTAGTCTGCGCTAGTGAAAAAGGGATGATAGACCCCGCCCTGTCGCTGTCCGGTTGTACAGACACAGGCGACTTGTGGTTCGCCAGCGACTAGTTGGCAAAAGAGCCCGTGCGGATCCGCGGTTTGAGGTAATTATTTGTTATGTTCCTCCTGATGCTACTCACGCGCTCGTCGGCTTGGGCAGGGAAGAAAAAATATCACCGACAGCACCCGGTACAGTACGGTTTGTTACCGTCGCCCCGCAATTGGGCTATCTGTTGGCCGTGGTGCGATACCCTATGCTTAAGGACGGGATCGCGGGTGGGCTGAAAGGTCCAGTACGCATGCACACTAACTGACTCCTTGTGCACCTTACTCGAGTTAGACTGGCGGTCATATTAGGACCCCCCCCGCGCGATCAAATTGGGGGTCGGGTTAGAAGCCGCTAAGCACCTGATATGATGTGTTTTCGACTGCATTGCCTTATGGCAAACCCCAACGTCTTTTTTAATAGCATATGTGTAGAAGGCGGTAGCAGAATATTCTTGTGTCCTAGGTTGACTTCTAAACTGCATCTAGTGGGTGAGTTTAATTACAATAGTGATGTGGAACTTTATTTTGAATAGGAATTGGTTTCGGAAGAGGAGTATAGATAATGAACTTCTTGGAAATAGTCCCATCATAGCAGGGAAGAATAGCCGAGAAAATTTGGTACGGGTTGTGTTGGAAATTTGGTGGGCAAAGAGTGTAAAAATAGGCCCATTTCAAAACGAGTTTTCCATCGAATATGGACCATCATAAAGTAATCGTGTGTCTTTTGTTTTTTCTTTTCGCATTTGTTGTCAAAATGGCATAATCATCACAATTTGTCTTGGTTATGATATATCTAGTAATATAATAGTTATATATATATATAATATATATATATATATATAAGTAAAACCAATGTAGTTTATTTATAGGACGATAAATTGATTTCGGCCCTTAGTGGAGCTCTTAGATCTGATTTCAGAATCATGATTTGAAGAGACTAGCAGAACTTTATATTATTGTAACTATATCCAGTCTTATATGCATATATTAGTATGTATGTGTAGGCAAGAAATGACTCTTTATATAGCAGTCTTCGACTTGTTAGTTGAATCCTATTCACGGAATAACTTGATATGCAATTGCACCACCCCCGACATATATATATTAGGTCTAATATTCAATATGTATGACGTATGTAATAGTGTTTAGTTATCTCATCTCTTTCTGCTCGTCTCGTCTATTCTGTCTCTGCTTCTCCCTCTCTCATATATAGTTGAATCTATGTATATATATTATATATATATTTAGATATTATATATATATGTGTATTCGATTAGGGCTACATACAATATCGATAGGCTAACTACACACACACAGCGATAGATATCGTCTAGAATTTATTTTATATATACTATAATATATATATATCTATAATATATTATATATTATATATATCCTTCAGCAAGACACGCTGAGAATATGTTAGTAAATAGTGTAGTGTTGTGTAGCTGTAGCAGAGAGAGCATTTCTGGCTTATATTGTTCTGTTATATTGTTTGATTGCAAAACCTTGTTGTCTTTAAACACATTATTTTTGTTTCTATGATGTCTATCTTAACCCACTAATTCCATTGATATGTAAAAATATTATTTTAATTCGTATTTATTGTTAAATAAGCAATGACTTTCTTAAACTTTTTAATTTCCAACTCTCCAACCTCCTCTGGCACGTACGGTCAAATCCTCAAAATCCTTAGCAAGGCACGCTGAGAATTGAAAGTAATAGTGTGTGTAGTGCGTGCGAGCAGAGAGAGAAACTGGGCGTCTGCATTTCTGGCTAAGTTAATCTTTTATATTGTTTTGAATTGCAAAAACTTGTTGTTTTAACAATTATTTCTTGTTTTTATAAATGCCTACTCTTACGCCACTTTAATGCCATTGATATGTAAAACATCTTGTATTTACTGTTTTATCTATTTTTGATATTATGAATTGTCTTTTATGTTCATAATGTAATACAATGTGAAATTGTATCAGGTCACTATTTAATAGAAAATCGTACTGTGGACCTTATACTAAGTTAACACTTAGTATAAGCGGCAGCAACATGTAACATTTTGCAGATACTTCTACAAGTCCCACAGTGATGGAAGAAGGTGGCGTGTGCAGGCCTTGTAAACGGGCTGAAGCAACAGCTGTGATCTACACTTTCTTCCAGCGAGGTTGTGAGTGGCTGAGCAGCCCTTGGTAGATACTGCCCACCGAGACATTGGGAAGGGTATAGAAAGGTGACCTAAACAAATGACTGTTCCTATCCAGCTGGCTAGCAACCTGCACTGTTCACATAGCAAGGCGGAAACAGAAATATTACAACAAACATAGGCTACAATAGCCACTGGAAATGTTCAGACACTCGATTTTTAGGGATCGGGAAACTCCGAACACAACTGTATCATGGCAAAGAAGAACTACCGTTCTCTCGATATGGGGGGAGCAATCGCGAGCCACTTGTGGAATGTCGCTTTAAGCGAATGAGAACAATTGAAAGTGGGGCCGCGGGTACAACAATTTTGGAAGGCCCACCAGTGCAATGAATTAGTTTTGTGAGGAATTTGAGCGTAAGGCGCTCAAGCATACCTCAGTCTTGAAGCGGGCCTCATCTGTAATCGGCACATATGACGATGGCATGGAACACGATTTAAGAACTGGCAAGTGCATTATGTGGCGTCCCGTCTACCTGTGTTCCAGGGACTGCTGTTTTCGAGGGGGCCTTTGTCGGTTAGGTCTCTCGATCCAGGGAGTCACTGTACAAGTCCGAATGCGAGAGGATAGAATAAAAAGCCCAAGAAAGTGTGGTTCCCTCTGTGACAGGGAAATAAAAGAAAAAAGAAAAAAAAAAAGCATACTAAATAAATTAAAAAGAAATTGGTCCAGTGGGGGCCCTCTGCGTACTCAAAAAAGCCGGAACTACTTGTAGAAATGGCCTTCTTCTGTGAGAAGTTGGCTATCACCAATATATAGATATATATTTATATATAATATATATAATTATATATATATCA
>CM042168.1:19736692-19759192 GCA_023376005.1 Doryteuthis pealeii
GAAAAAAAAATGAGTTAGAAAAAATGCCTTAAAAAAATTGAGTTTAAAAAAAAAAATGAGTACCCATCAAGAATGACAAAAGCAAAACCCTCTTGGCATAAAATAACCCAATATAGGTGACATACTGTAAAATCCAACCAACCAACCAACAAGCTTCTTAATATATTTCCTTTTTCTCCTCTGGTTGATAAACTGAGTTATATGGAGATAGAGTGGTAGTATGTGTTAAGGTCCCATCTATGGGTTAAATAGCAAAAAAAAGAGGTTAGAAAAAAATGCCTTAAAAAAATTGAGTTTAAAAAAAAATGAGTACCCATCAAAGAATGACAAAAGCAAACCCTCTTTGGCATAAAATAACCCAATATAGGTTGACATATCATAAAATCCAACCAACCAACCAGCCAACTAACCAACAAGCTTCTTAATATATTTCCTATTTCTCCTTTGGTTGATAAACTGAGTTTTCTCAGATATATGGAGATTGAACTGGCAATAAAACGTTGGCATGTAAGTTAATTATATATTGATTTTTGATTTGAGGTGCCTTCCCACTCCACACACACATTAATGTATATGTATCTATGAGGGTAATCCCAAAGGTTAGGTCTCAAAAATATTTAGAAATCACCGAAATATTTAGCATCTATTATCGATGATGTTTACATCATTTTAAAATTACATGTATCTATTTTTCCAAAATATTTAGAAATCACTGAAATGTTTATTGTATGCACATATAATACCAACTCTCTGCTATGTCATTATGTAGCATTGAACTTTGTTCCCATCGTTGCAAATTCCCTACACCACATGCAGACGTTTTTGACATCCATGCACGACTCACCATACACTTCTGTTAATTGGCGATGAATTTCAATCATTTAAATGCCAATTGTGTTAAAAAAACAGAATAATTGCATAAACTTCAAACTTGGCGGTTGCATTAAATGGAAGATCAATCAGATACACAGGAAACACCTTAGGAAGAGTGGAGGATAGAGCGGCTGAAACATTATGTTAATAATTACCCCAATAAAGATGAGGAAAATAGTCCAAAGAATCAAAATTATTCACATCAAGCCTCATCTCAAAAATACAGACAAATAAAAAAAATAATTTCTAATGCCTTTTTATAGTAAAAATCATTTCTAATGCCTTTTTATAGTAAAAACCATTTCCATTGCATTTTCATAGTAAAAATCATTTCTAATGTCTTTTTATAGTAAAAATCATTTCTAATGCATTTTTATAGTAAAAATTATTTCTAATGCCTTTCTATAGTAAAAATCATTTCCAATGCATTTTTATAGTAAAAATCATTTCCAATTCATTTTTATAGTAAAAACCATTTCCAATGCAAAATTAATCAGAAATAACTGTCAAGTCAAAACTGAATGTGGCAGCAAGGTGCGCACAGGTGCAAGTGCATGCACAACATACACAGTAGTGTTACCAATACAGCACCGACAGTTTCTCTGGATTTGCAGCACTTTTGAAACCTTACTTTTGATTGGTTGGTTGGTTGGTTGGATTTATGGCATGTCAACCCTTTTTATGGTTTTTTATGCCAAAGAGGTTTTGTTATATTCATTCTTGTTGGGTATTCAATTTATTTTTTTCAAACTCAATTTTTTTAAACACATTTTTTAAAACTTATTTTTTAAAACTTATTTTTTAAAACTTATATTCCTAACAGGTACAACCACTCTGGTCAGAGTGGATCTGGAGTAATGGGATGAAGGAGTGCTCCACACTCCCCAGAGCTCCAGAATTGAAACTTCACCACTAGATACAGTTTAATATCATACTCAAGACACTAAGACCCTCAGTCACTGCTTTCTAGCATATATGATAAAAAGGGTTTGGGGTTTGTCATAAGGTAATAGGTTGGAGAATCATATAGTTTTTAGGGTTTGATGTGACCATCCGATTAATTGGTGGGGCCTCTCCGACTGCCTGTCAACCATAAGTATTTGCTGTGAGTGTTGTTATATCAGTTAAATAATGAACCATTCCATTTTATATAAGAAAAGAAAGTGAATAAAAGGACATGTTACACAAAAAATATAATAAGAAAGAAATAAAGAAAGAAATGTAGGAGAGAAAAGATAGAGAGGGAGGCGGAAAAAACTGTTAAAAATGATTTCCCAGTTGTATCATTACTATACTCAGATACACAGGAAACACTTTAGGAAAAGTGGAGGATACAGCGCTGAAACATTATGTTAATAATTACCCCAATAAAGATGAGGAAAATAGCCCAAAAAATCAAAAATTATTCACATCAAGCCTCATCTAAAAAATACAGACAAATAAAAAAAATAATTTCTAATGCTTTTTCATAGTAAAAAATAATTTCTAATGCCTTTTATAGTAAAAACCATTTCCATTGCATTTTCATAGTAAAAATCATTTTTAATGCTTTTTTATAGTAAAAATCATTTCCAATGCATTTTCATAGTAAAAAGTAATTTCTAATGCATTTTCATAGTAAAAAATAATTTATAATGCATTTTATAGTAAAAACCATTTCCCATGCATTTTTATTGCAAAAAACAATTCCAATGCATTAAAAAAATAATTTCTAATGTATTTTTATAGGATACGCAGGAAAAATCTGAGGAAGATCAGAGGATATAGCAGCCGAAACGTTGTGTTAATAGCTATCACAATAAAAATGAAGACAATAGTCTAAAAAATAAAATTTATTCACATCAAGCCTCATCTCAAAAATACAGACCTCACTCTGAAATTCTATAGCATTCACTAAGTCATTGCCTTTGGTATTACTGTGATCACTTGACAAATAAAATCTTCCGGTTTTTCGGTTGTCTTTAGCCTAAGTTTAGTGACTTGAACCTTCAGGTATTCCCAGAGGAAGTAGACCCAAGGAGATAGATCTGGTGAGCAAACTGGCCACGGGATATTACCACATTGTGAGATGAAGCACCCTGGAGATATTTATGTCAGAAATTTCATAGATGCCCTTGGCAACTTAAGTGGCATGGTTGCTCTAAAACATACCCTGCACCCAATCACTGCTACTAGCACCATCTAAATGGCTGAAATTGTAAAGCTAAGACACCAGTCTTGGTGGTTGTTTCTAATTCCACTAATTTCTGCAAGTTTGACTTAATAATGATAATGAGTAGTTGAAACCATTAAAAAAAACAGAGATAAAAGAAAAAGTAAGAAAATACCATGTCGGACCTGATATATACATGGGCAATTCTATGTCAAATCATCCAGAAAAAAGTAAAATTGTCACCCCTCCCCCTTCAATTTTTCTGAAATTTTGTACAGATCTGGACTGTGTTAAAGTTAGACATTCCCCAAAATTTGAGCTTCCAATTCCAAGAATTGGCGGAGTTATGTTGATTTTTAACTCTGCAAATTTGGTGGGGTTGGCAAAAAATGGCGATCTATTTTTGTCTGTAAAATGAGTTCTAGAGCTACCCTACTCCTAAAAATTGGTTTATAAAAGCATCTTTACCTAAAATGATAGTTAAGTGTTTGCCCAGAACCAAAGCTACAACATCAGTTAGAATTTTACAAATCAGAAATCTTTAAAAATTTAAAACTGGTTAACTGACATTTTTGATAACATTTTTGGATTCCTTGGGCAAAAATACTTTTATAAACCAATTTTTAGGAATAGGGAAGCTCTAGAACTCATTTCACAGACAAAAATAGATTACAAAAAGTCGCCATTTTTTGTGACTGACCACCCAAATTTGGAATGTTAAAAATCGACATAATTCTGTCAATTTTTGAAATTTGAAGCTCAAATTTTGGGGATTGTCTAACTTTAAGATGGTCCACACCTGTACAAAATTTCAGAAAAATTGAAGGGGTGGGTGACATGTCTGGATGATTTGACATGGAATTACCCATAATATATATATATATATATATAATATATATATATATATATATATATATATATATATCTTTTGAGAAATTTTTGGTTTAAATTAAAATATCTTCTTTTCTTTAAAAAAAAGTCCGGTATAAATTAATCCTATCACAAAACTGTCACAATTGTCTTCCTATTATCAGTACATAATATGCTCTGAAGAAGATTTTTTTAAATCGAAATATTGTAAGCAAAATAAATTTGAACAACATCTGTGTTTTTTCATATAATCTTATCTGTATATATATATATATATATATATATATATATATATATATATATATATATAGTCAATTACAGACACCGTGTTTCGGTGTATCACGTCTCTTCAGACTTCTAGAATTAGCAACCACTAGCCGGGAGTGAAATCCGACTGATTTTTCATCTGTAAATCCGTAAATAACAGAGAGCCTAGCTTACGCTAATACAATCATCCACAGACGCCGTGTTTCGATGTTTCACGTCTCTTCAATGTGAAAAATAATTTTAAATAGAATGCTGTATATGTAAACAAATTCCCATTGAAACATGTGTCAGCATATAATAAATTTCATCCATACAATCATATGTATATTTTTCCATTTATATTTTCAACACACACACACACACACACACACACACACATATATATATAAAATATATATATATATATATCTTAACTAACACTTACCTACCCCCCCCCCTCTTAAAAATAATAGACTCTCCAAATTTGATAAAAGCATAGATAACAGAACTAAAAAATTAACTAAAAACCAAATTACGTAACCCCATGAAGACGACTGGCGAAACAGTCGAATGCGCTCGGGAAATTAGTATGAAAAATATCTTGAATCAACTCGATCCAGATTCAAAAAGGATAGCCAGAAGACTGGAAAAATATCTATACAAAAAATGAAAAAAAGGATACTCCGTGTTGTTCAATAACACATGCCTTGACAATATATATATAATATATATATATATATATATATATATATATAATATATATATCAGGTGTGTCAAAAATATCGAGATTTTTTATACTTTGACAAACACTGTATTTTGAAAAAAAATGATGTTCCATTCATTGTTCATTTCTATCTTGGTAAATACAGCTTCAATCTTGATACTTTCATGACACACCTTGTATATATATATATATATATATATATATATATATATATATATAATAATAATAATAATCTTTCAATATAGATAATATGGATGGTATATCTATAATTAAACAGTGCTCAATATTATGGATATAGCATTTATATCTAAGTTAGGGTAGCGTGAAAATGGAGTCAATGGGGCTTAAATGTCTTTGACTCCATGTTTGTTTAAGTAAGACAAACAAGATGCTGGAGGAGTAAGGACAAACTCGTAAGTGATGTGTTTCTGTGGACACACTTCCAATAAGAGAGAAAAAAAACCTCAACAGAGCATCGTTTATTTATTATTAATTTATTTCAGCTGGTAACTCTATAAAGGAACCTATTCTCATCAGATAGCCATCATATACATATTGCTCAGTATATAATTAATTTATTATCACACATTGAGCTCTCTTAGGGAATTAAAAGAATCCTTGTATAAATCTATAAGTGGGCATCTGCATGGGCATACATTGTAGATATACAGAGGATAAAGAAGATCCTAAATAGAATCATCCCCAACTTACCTGTCTATTGGATCTATCTATCTATCTATCTGTTGTAGATGACTCACCTATGACACGAACATGGACTTACCCAAAGGGTATATATTTAACAGAGTAAAGCTACTCAAACGAGTATTACCAGATACAGTTCTTCGTGTAAGCTGAAACAAGGAAACCCTTCCATTTTACGTTGATATATATTGCTGAATACAATCTGTTCCCTACACTTTATACCTGTGTTGAGTTATTATTTATTGACCCTTAAACAGGTCATAACACTATCTATGATGATGATGGCAGCAAACTTGTGTTCGAGTATTGCCATTGCTTGATTTTTAAAAAAATACAAAAAAAAAAAATAAATAAAGTTCAGAAGTTTAAAGAATACAACGATGAGCTTCAAAAGTTCAACAAGTTCAAGGGTGAGCTGCGCAAATGTGGCTTTTTAGTCCAGCTAAAGTCTTGCACGTCTTCCCACATTCACAAGTTATTCCAGCGAGGACAGGGTATTTTATTGGTCCATTTGGCCGATGCACAGTTTGGTGACTCATTAGGCCAGCTCTGCTCAGACACAGCCTTCCACATTGTTCACATAGTAGACCGATTTGAATCCTTTGGTCGTCTACAGTTTTATTGTCTGTCTGTCTGTCTGCCTCTCTCTCTCTCTCTCTCTCTCTCTCTCTATATATATATATATATATATATATATATATATATATGTAATATGATTTATGAGCAGTATCACCCATAAATGCAACTTTAAAAAAAAATAAAGTCTTTTCTAATAAACTCTTCTAGAACAAGTATACCAGAATTCTAACTATTCTAGTGGAACATTCTACAATGAGAACAGTTCTTGTTAAGCATAATGAATTACCAAACTCTACCATAGTGAAACTCTATAACAATGAATATGAATATTTATCATAAGAAAAACCCACTTCTTTTTTACATGTTTATACTATCTATCTATCTATCTATCTATTTCAGTCTGATTCTTTTTCTTTCTTTTTTTACTGTCTGATGTTTTCTTTCTTTCTGTCTTTCTTTTTATCTATCTCAGTTTGTTGTAATTTTTCTTTTCTGTCTTTCTTTCTTTCTATCTATCTTAGTCTGGTTCTATCTACCTACCTAGATTCAGTCGTAATTTCTATGCAGGTGAGGCCCATACAAAGATGAGACGTGTGCTACAAAGCTAGAAATAGTGAAAAAAAAGAGGCGTGAACAGTTAAAAAGTATTTGGATAAGGTTTAGAACCTAATTGAATGATCATATTATATATATATATATATATATATATTATATATATATATAAACGTAGAGAGGAATTCATCTTATTTAAACAATTACAACAAGCAAATTCGGCGAATACCGTGTGCGATGTGCGTAACACTATACAGCTGTTTCAACCTATATCAGGTCTCAATAGCAGTGTATACTGTGATCTCCCCCCGACAGAGATGCTAAAAACAATCTCCTTGACCAAGCGCTTGTGGAAAGGAGATAGACTCCCCCGCTGTCTAGCTGATACCGACTGTAGGCCACTCCGACGACCTTACTTTACTTTATATGCACGTTAGGGGTAGTAGATATTTTAATGCAATTTTCAATGTCTTTGGCCTTCTTGTGACGTGGTAACACTCATAGCAGAGCTTCATAAATGATGAGGCATACCGCAAGAAGGTTCAGTGAGGTGAAAGAGTCCAGTGCGAGCGGGTATTATGCCCCGGGGATGTATATGTTCCTTTTGTTCAATTAGAGCCGTTTGTGAGGGGTCCGGTTGTGGACTTTTGAAAGGTTAGATGGTCATTTTGGACGTTGGATAAGTCGTGTTTGAGATTCTTCGATATTGGAAACAGTGGTCAAATAAATATTCTTGCACTAGTAGACAGGAGGCGTTTGTTGTGTAACAGTTATCATCGTAGGAAGTGGACTTGGCTAATCAAATTCAAATCCTGGACAAGGTGGTTTGCATTTTACTTAGCGCCAATGCCGTTGGAAACGATATGAATCCAATCCCTCCATCTAACCTTGGTATGGCAACGAGTTTAGGAGAAGGGAGACTGAATTAAGACCTGTCAAACTCCGCTTAGAAATTGACTTTGTGTCGCATCCTGCTTGTGCAAAGGGTTGATAAATAACACACACACATACACACACTCACACACACACACACACACACACACACACACACATATTATATATATATATATATATATATATATATATATATAATATATATATTCATCAATATAATTGGTAAAGAAAAATGCTTAAAAATCGGCCATTTTGCGGTTATATTTTTAAGCCTTTTTGTTTACCAATTATATTGCTCTGGTTAATAATATTGAACATCGAGCTCTCAACTTTGACCTGAACAATTCTAACATTCCCCTGTCGGAAGAAAGGGCTAACTTAGAATCATCCAACTTACCTGGTAACCCACTTACAGATATTCACCAATATATATATATATATATATATATATATATATATATATATGAGTGTGTGTGTGTGTGTGTGGTGTGTGTGTGTGTGTGTGTGTATAATATTTAGAGAGAGAGAGAGAGAGAGAGAGAGAGAGAGAGAGAGAGAGAGAGAGAGAGAGAGAGAGAGAGAAAGAGAGATGAAAAAGCTGTGGAGCATGAATGTCACGGTGGTACCAATTGTAGTTGGTGAAAATGGAACGGTCCACAAAAGCTTAGAAAAGAAACTAGAAGAACTGGAAATCAGAGGAAGAATTGAGACAATCCAGACAACAGCATTGTTGAAATCGGCAAAAATACTCAGAAGAGTCCTGGAGATCCGGGGAGACTTGTTGTCACTCAGACTTCAGTGAAAGACCATCAGCTAACGCTGGTGGGAAAACTCACAGGAGTGAGATAATATAACGAGCAGGGCCTGTGGATGTTTCACAGTATGATATTTTAACTATTACCATAAACCTGTCTGTCTCTGTCTTCCTCCTCTTATTTCCATCCATCTTTCCATTCCCTTCCAACGAAACAGATTAGTGTTATCGCTTCCACTCGCGCCCTCAACTCTTCCCCAATACTTTGGCCCCTTCTTGGGCTAGACGGGCGGTCAGAGAGGCCCCTTCCGATCAATCGGCTGGTCACGTCAAGCCCTAGCACCTATATGATTGCCCCAACCCTATTGCCATTATGGCAAGACCCAACCCTTTTTATCATATGGGTGCTAGAAGGCGGTGACTGAGGGTCTACATGTCCTGGAAATGACGTTAAACTATATCTGATGGTGAGGTTCCAGTTTTGAAGGTTTGGGGAATGTGGAGCACCCTTTCATCACCATTGCTCCCTGGTCCACTCTGACCCGGAGTGGTAGTACCTGTTAGAGTCCCATCTATGGGTTAAAAAGAAAAATGTATTTATAAAAAGTTGTGTATCCATTAAGAATTAATTCATTTCAAAACTTTATCGGCATTAAATGACCCACTGAGGTTGATATGCAGTAAAACAAAACAAACTAAACCAAACCAATCATCTCTTCCCCTGTCTCTTGTACCTCCGCGTGTCATACTTTCACACACCCATAGCCCAACTCCAACCCCTCCTCCTACCAACTCTCCAACTGCGAAGCTTCTCCGGATCGAGGTATGTGTGTTAAATTGTGATACACGTACGTAGGTACTAGCGTATTAAAATATAGAGCGGTGTTTTTTTAAATGTAAAGTCGTCGGGGCGGCCTAATGTCGGTATCAGCCATGCAGCGAGGGAGTCTATCCCCTTTTCACTAGCGCTAGACCAAGGAGATTATTTTAGCGTCTGAAGTGGAGCGCCGCACCTACCATCAGCTCCTTACTTTACCGCACAGATCCCTGTGCTACTCATACGCTGAGTTGGCGAGGGCGGGTATCGAACTAGGAACCTTGTGGTTTCTAGCCAAACGCTCTACCGACTGAGCTAACCCGGCCCCTTTTTTAATGTACTGCGTCCCAAAATAGAACAACAATTTGAATTGTGATAAATGTAATGATATGAAATAGCAGTGCTACCCGGTGTTGCCCGGGGTATAAAAAGTTAAAAAGTAAATCTATCTATATTTATATATATATATATATACTAGAAGAGGCTACCCGGCGTCGCCTGGGGAGAGAGGTATTATAAAAAGTTAGTCTCACAGATCGATTGATTGTTTTGTTCTTCCATAATTGATTTGTTTATGATTTAATCACGAATGCAACCAATGACTTTCACTTCCCTTACTATTCAAATCCTAATTTTTAGATATTTTTCCAGGTATAAATAAAGTCTTTATTATCTTTGCACAAAAAGCAAGTTCTGGTGAGAATGAATGTGTATGTATATTTACTTTGTCATTAATTGTTTTATTTTTTTTTAGTTTCATCCGGGCATACATATATACATATATACATACGTACACACCAACTGACCTTTTTATATGCACAGATTAATAAAAAAAAAACAACATATTTTCTATATATTAGTTTCATTATATTTTATTCTTTATATATTTTTGATTTTAAGTTGTTTATTTTTATTATTTTTGTTTGCATTTTTTATTTTATTTGGAACTGTTCATTCGAAAATAGTTGAAAAAAAGAATTCGGCGGATAAGCGACACCAGATCATCAGATTTACATTTTTGCATTTCATTTGGACGATTTGGACGGTTTCATTTTAACCAACGGGTGTTGCAAGATGATAACGGTCGTATTTTGTTGGAACCCGAGTATCAATATATAGATGAGTAAATTAAAGACAACACTATTATTTTGCGGCCCAATTTATTTATTTCGTGACCCACCGAAGGGTCGAGATGTGACGTTCAGGAACCTCGTTTCTTAGTGTGTGAAAACGATTCTTAAATTAAGGTCCCAGGTAACCAACCCTGTGCTGGCTTTTAAAAACAAACTCAAGTTCAAGTCTTTTTTGTCACCAAGTTTATTGTAGCTTTTGATGGTCCTACAATAATCAGCCATACACAGAGAGAGATATAGAGATGTTTATAATAACATAATTGGCATAATACTTCAGCCGGTGATCCAATTGTCACAATTGGAAGAAGAAAGAAAGAAATTACTCTGTGGCATAAGGCTGCCAGCGATGATTTAACTCTCTATTCAGCAGTACTCCATACTCCTACAAGTTGTTGCTAAAATAGTAGGGTAGACGTGTTAGATATGTTCACCACGAATAGGATGTGATACAAGGTTGCCAGTATTCACATCGAGCGATTTAACTCGCTATTCAGTAGTACTCCCTACTCCTACAAGTTGTTGCTAAAATAGTAGGGTAGACTGGTTAGGTTTTTACTCAAACCGTTTGCCACGGGTAGGATGTGACAGAAGGTTGCAGCTATTGGGCATCCAGCGAGGATTTAACTCGCTATTTAGTTGTAATGAATTAGAGAGACTAGCTTACTAAACATTAAACCATGATAGTTCACTGTCTAGGATAGACTGGATATGCTAGCTTAAGTAAACGTAGTAGGAATAAATCTGAAGCCCAACCTTCTGCTAACAGGCTGCTTTGTTTTATAGTCAATATAGTTCTGTTTTGCCTGAAAAATGTTAAAGCTACAAAAATCTAATAATAAAAATTTAAAGTTTTCAATGTGAAATGTATTCCCTAGTCATGGTAGACAATAATTGTGATGATACTACAGAGAAGCAGTATTTCTCAAATAGGACTTAAAGTTCAATCTAGCCAAATATCAGAGTTTGAGTTTTGAGCTTTTTTTTACTAGAATTACAAGTCAAGGTACCACGGTATATTTATGTATGTTTATAATATAATTGTAATATAATATATTATATATATTATTATATATAATATATATTATTATATATAATATAATATAATTATTATATATAATATAATATAATTATAATATAATTATAATATAATATATAATTATATATATAAACATATATATATAATTATCCAAGAAGAGTTGCTCTCCAGTCACTTTCTGTCTTTCAATGCCTCATTTTGAATCCTCGTTCCCTCTACCAACCCCTCCGCACGAGCAGGATGTGACACAAGGTCAATTTCTTAAGCGGAGTTCAGCAAGTCTGAATTCTGTGTTTTCCTTCCCCGGGACTGGTTGTCTAACCAAGGCTAAAGAGCCCAGTCTACCCTACTATTTATCCATAGCTGGAAGGAGAGTAGGATTCATACCTTTCCCAAGGATACTAGCGCTAAGTGAAATGCAATTACCACATCCAGAATTTGAACTCGTGGCGACGAGTCCATTTCCCATGACTTTAACCATTACACCACGCGCTTTCATTCCCTCTTTTATGATTATTAATTCCGTCATTGTACATTTTAATTGTATATTGTTATATTGTATTATATAAGTATATTGGAATTTTTAACCAAACAATCCCGGATTATCTAACATCGGAATTTTATCCGGCTGGAATTCAAACATCAATTCAAAATGCATTCCAGCCAGATTCTTCCTTTTAAAATATTTTTCTAATTCTTCTCTCTTCTTCTCTCATAGTTTTATTTTACTAAAACTGATTGTTTTGCAACCCTTAATTACCCAAGCTCCTTAATTATATAACAGTGATCGATAGTTTGAAAACTCCTTGTATATATGACATTTGTCAGAGAACTTATAAAAACCGTGGAACAGTGAGGATCACGGTGATACCAATTGTAGTTGGCGTCGTTTGAACATTCCTCAAAGGTTTGGGAAAAAGGACTGGAGGAATTGTAAAACAGAAGAAGGATCAAGACAATCCATACCACAGCATTGATAAGATTATCTAGAATACTCAGAAGGGTCCTGGAGACCAAAGGAGACTTGGTATCACTCAGACTCCAGTGAAAGACCACCAGTTCATTCTCGCAAGGAATGAAATAATAGCAAACGTTATCTGTTGGTTGGTCGGTTGGTTAGTTTTACGGCATATCAACCATTTTCAGGTTATTTAATGCCGAATTAAGTCATTTTGATACTAGGTTTCTTACAGTACCAGCTCTTGCTTAAATGGTCATCCATGAAATGTCGCATATACGTAATCTTCAATGCTGGAACTGGAGCTTTCAATGTGACTTGACTGTAAGCTATTATCATTATCATTATTGTGGTTTTTTTCAAACCCGTCTAAACTGGTGGTTTCCTGGAGGCTGAGTGACAGCAAGTCTCCTCAGGTCTCCAGGACTCTTCTGAGTATTCTTGATGATCTTATTGTGTTAGTATAGCATTCAATTCTAAGACTAACAACAACAAGAAAGGAATTAATATTTCCTCTAATTCAAACAATTTATTGGCTAGCACATAAAGCAACAAACAACAATATAAAGTCCTTCCTGTATATAAAGTTGAGTTTAAGGGACTTACCGGCGCGTTGGAGAACATATCTTAGGGTGGTTTCTTTGAGCTCCTGAATTCGCTGCCTCCTGGTGCCGCTGGTGGAATCTGTCTGCTCTGGCTTTTTGGATATTGCGCCTAAAACTCTGGGCTATCACGTGATTGGTATATCCAATCACAGAACTCTCCCTCACTCACTCTATATACAGGAATAACCATTTTACTGACCCAACAATCTTAACAGTGCTGTTGGTGTCTCGGTTCTTCTTTGGATTTCCAACTCATCCAGATTCTTTTCCAAACCCTTGGGAACCATTCCAAGGGTCTCAATTACAATTGGCACGACCCTTACCTTCATGTTCCACAGTTTTTTCAGCTCTCCGGTCTGGTCCAAGTATTTGTCTATCTTTTCGTTTTCTTTCACCTTCACTCTGTGATCTGCCGGGACGGCAAAATCTACGAGATGACACGTTTTCTTCTTTTAGTTAATTATCAATATGCGAGCTCTGATAGTTTTTCACTGGAGTCTGAGTGACAGCAAGTCATCGCAGATCTCCAGGACTTTCCAATGTATTTCTGGTCCCTTCGGTGATTTCAACGTGATTTGGCCGAAGAAGATAACAAGTGAATTAAAATGATTAAATACAATTAATTAGATAAAATAGCAAATATATGCACCCTCAAGTATTTAAGTTTAAATGTAAGAAAATGTTAAATTAGAAAAGTTAATGAAACTAAATAAGAATGCAAATAAAAAATAATTGAAACAGAGGGAGATATAATCTAAAAATAGAACAACTGAAATTTACTCTTCCACCACTCCCGTCTTGTTAAAATTTCCTAATTTAACTATTTAGTTAAATTGGGAAGTAAAGAATAAAATGACAGTTATTTTTCTTGGATTTATTTTAAGATTATTGAAGAGATTTTTGCTCATATTCATTAAGATAGAACAAAACAACTGGAAATCAATAATACTAAGCACATATTTATTAAAATCAAATTGTTAATATCAATATGCAAATTAGCTTTCCCATTCATACAGTAAACCTCTATTTTGTTGTATGCAATTGTATACAATTGCATGTTAGTATTTCAACCGGGGGTCCAGTGGCTTCGACTCTGAACCGTACAAGCTAACATCGTAGATCCCAGGGGGCCGTCTCCCCAAGCAACACCTGCCCCTTGATTTAAAGGGCAGGGCTGGGTTTATTGCCCAGTGCCTGAGGCGCCCCCTTGAGGGGGAATGCTAACGGGATCAAGGCATTTTTGCACCCGCCCCCATGAGCTTTGTTCGTAGGTAGTCCCACATTAATAGGGCCTTGTGCCTAACCCGTACACGTGGGTACGTGGTAAATATCCAAGTATATAGATAAGGCCAACAGTATTAATAATATAAGAGAATTTTTTAATAATTGAGGTTCAAATAAAAATAATTTGATGGAGAATGTGACGTAATTAACAAAGGGAATTGTGACTTGAGTAGTGATATAGTTTCGGTTACAGACAGACAAACACACAATCTCCATTATAATAAGATTTAAGGATTTATTTTGAAAATATGTTTAAGGATATTTGTTTACCATTTATTTTTATTAGTAGTAATTTTGCAATTCAAAAACAAAGATAAGAATAGAATGTCTTTTAATGAGAAAAAAAGGCTTAGAAGCAAAAATAAAAAATAAAATAAAATAAAATAAAATAGAATAAAACAGAAAAAATAATTTTATTAGTAATTGAGGTTTAAATAAAAATAATTTGATGGAGAATGTGACGTAATTAACAGAGGGAATTGTGACTTTAGTAGTGATATAGTTTCGGTTACAGACAGACAAACACACTATCTCCATTATAATAAGATTAAGATTAAACAAATAGAATACAAAAAAAGAAAAGAAAAAAGAAGCTTGATCGGTGTTATAATCAAAGACGAAGGTGAGGTAAGACTTACTAGTGTTGAATTGGGATTTGGACCAATAGGAGAAAGAGATTATTTCCAGGCGCGGATAAACGGAAAACAGCAACACATATATTAACTCGACTATTTCTTTATTAATTTAAAAGTTTAAAAGTTACATAATGGTAAAGAAAATTACTCATACTAGCAAAAAATATGTGCCCTCCGCTAGGTTTGGTTTGGTTTGGTTTGTTTTGTTTTACGGCATATCAACCTCAGTGGGTCATTTAATGCCAACAAAGTTTTGAAATAAATTCATTCTTAACGGATACTCAATTTTTTTATAAACACATTTTTCTTTTTAACTCATAGATGGGAACCTAACAGGTACTACCACTCCGGGTCAGAGTGGACCAGGGAGCAATGGTGATGAAGGGGTGCTCCGCATTCCCCAAATCTCCAGAACTGGAACCTCACCATCAGATAGTTTAACGTCATTCCCAGGGCATGAAGACCATCAGCCACCGCCTCCTAGCACACATATGATAAAAGGGTTGGGGTTTGCCCTAAGAGCAATAGTATTGGGGCAATCATATAGATGCTAGGGCTTGACATGACCAGCCGATTGATCAGAGGGGGCCTCTCCAACCACCTATCTAGCCTAAGTAAGGGTCTAAGGGAAGGGTTGCATGTCATGGACAGCTCATCCACCAGGATTCCGTCCTTAAGCATTATGGGTAGCTACTCCCGGTGGTCCCATTGGGGATCTTACCCCTCTGCAGAAGCGCAGTCGGTGTATTCAATTTTCAATATAAATAAATCTTTTTGATATTTAAAAAAAGTTAAAAATGCACATACGAGTGGGAAGAATGCCATAAACTGGGAACTGTGCAAGTGAATTCGATTTGGCAATGAAGACAAACAGTAGATATACAATAATGACTGAATTAGCACTCTCTGTGCATTTCTTTGTAGCACACCATAGAAATACGAAGTTGATTGGCTATTTTTAACATTGATATAAACGCAAATGAAGTCGACAGACATCATCAAACAGCCGAAAATACAGACAGATTGCCACACCCTCCAAGCACTTAATAACTTTAAATAACCTCAGAAAATGTGTTGTCACTCGATGTGAGCTAAAAGTTACGATAAAACAAGAATACTGGTTTAATTAAGATCTAACTTAGCTCAGTCAAAAGTAAAAAGATTTGGCATCAAATAACCCACATTAGTTCCTGTGCCGTTAAACAAAACAAACAAACAAAATAATCTCAGAATATATTCTGTCACAAGAAAAAAGGCTTAATTAAGTTATAACAACTCAGTCGGTAGAGCATCTGCCTAAGAATCACAAGGTTCCTGGTTCGAGATCGGCCCTCACTAACTCAGCGCATGAGTAACACAGTTTGTGTAATCTTTTTTGTGCAGTAAAAAGGGGGGGTAGGGGGCTGACGGTTGGTGTGGCGTTCTATCTCAGCAAAAGCATTCTCCCTGGTCTAGCGGTAGCGAAAATGGGATACTCCCTTGTTGTTCGGCTGATATCGACAATAGACCGCTCCGCCTCCTTAACTTACTTACTCTAAGTTCACCCCTCCCATCGGATAAATGTGATGAAAGTCAGATGGCTATCAACTTCCCTATACGCACCTAGACACTCTCTGTCAAAGCCAGGTGCAAAGAGAGAATTAATTTTAAATTTCCCTGGTCTAGCGCTTGCGAAAAGGAGATAGACTCCCTCGCTATCTGACTGATACCAACAATAGGCCGTACCGCCAACAACATTTTTGTGAAATAAATGTGGGTATATGTGAAAGTATCTATGTATCAATACGCTAGAACCTACGCAGGTCAGCCCTGTCGGCTGGAACCGTAGAATACGCCGACTGCACCCGTGCAGAGGGGTAAAACCCTTCCATTAAGTCCACCGGTTGGCCGTGAGTGGCGACCCATATATATATATATATATATATATATATATATGCGTGTGTATGTGTGTGTGTGTGTGTGTATGTGTGTGTTCGTTATCGACTCAACGTGGTGACGTAGATTAAACCACAGCCAATCAACCGCTCGAATATGTGGTTAGTTAACTATCTAATCGTCAATATGGACTGCCGTTCATTTGCACGTAATTCGGCATTGACGAACGTACCTGCAACAAGGGGCTTTGCTGAACGCAAGGATTTTACCCAACACCAAGGAAAACCAAAGGATCCCACTCAACACTAAGGGACACCAAAGAACAACCAAAGAATCATACCCAAAAATGAGGGACACCAAGGAGCAACCAAAGGTTTCTTCACTAAGGATCACGCCCTGCTTAACACAAGGGATCTCCGCTGGGGGTGGGGGTGGGGGTGCTCTCACTTGTTGTCTAAGGATAGTCACAAAAATCGTAACAATATATATATTTACACACACTACATTGAGAATTTGGATGATTAAAGAAAAAGAACATTCACTGAAGACCTTACAAAATTTTCATTCCTTTGCAGATTGGACGGAAAATTATTTAAGAATATGGTAACGAACGTGAATTATTCCTTTCCCTTTTTCTCACATTGGTGCGAACTGCTATGCTGGAGAAAGAGGGAGCCACTTAAGTGACACTAGCTTTATAAAAGGAAGTGGGTTGTTCACTAGAAAACCCTGGAAAAAAGGGCATAATTTAGGGGCAGTACATGATTCGGACCATATTACCTTTTTGATCTCGATTAAGAAAGAACATGTTTTTCATTTACACCGTCAATATCCGGTTGTTTGCTAGGGGTTCGGGTTCAGGTTAGGGTTAGGATTTAGTTTTATAATTAAAAAAAAAAAATCTAAAACTCGTTTGTTAAAACAACCGGATCTGACTGATACCAACAATAGGCCGTACCGCCAACAACATTTTTGTGAAATAAATGTGGGTATATGTGAAAGTATCTATATATCAATACGCTAGAACCTACGTAGGTCAGCCCTGTCGGCTGGAACCGTAGAATACGCCGACTGCACCCGTGCAGAGGGGTAAAACCCTTCCATTAAGTCCACCGGTTGGCCGTGAGTGGCGACCCATATATATATATATATATATATATATATATATATATATATATATATATATATATGCGTGTGTATCTGTGTGTGTGTGTGTGTGTATGTGTGTGTTCGTTATCGACTCAACGTGTATATATAATATATTATATATATATATATATATATATATATATATATATGGGTCGCCACTCACGGTGTAAATGAAAAACATGTCCTTTCTTAATCGAGATCAAAAAGGGGTGACTAAAGGTAATATGGTCCCATGATTCATTGCAGATCGGAAAGAGAGGAGACATACGCCTAAAACTGAACCAAGGTTTGGAAGTTTAATTTGACAAGCTGATAGACACCAAAGAACAGTGGAGTCATTAATCAGGATTTATATTTTTCTACTACGTTTTGCTTTTGTGAGTAAAATTTACTTCCTCTTAAATGGGCAACAAGGGAGAAAAAGCTGAGAAACACTAATTCAAAAGATAACGTGTGAATGGCTGGGAAACTTAGGTAAAAAAGCTATATTGAGAGGCGTGGTATAATGGATAGAGTCGTAGGAAATAAATTCGTCGACACATGTTCAAATCTTAGACAAGGCTGTGTACATTTCACATAGCGCTAATACTCTTGGGAAAGGTATACATTCAATAACTCTCCATCCAACTATGGGTAAATAGTAGGTCAGACTGGGCTCTTTAATCTTGGTCAAGGTAACCAATCTAGGAGAAAGAAAAAATCTGAATTCAAAATTTGTTAAACTCCGCTTTAGAAATCAACCTTGTGTCACATCTGGCTTGCGCGACGATATATATATATATATATATATATATATATATATATATATATATATATATATATATCCAATTGCCGCTTTATCCTTTTCGTTGCAGGGCATCAGTAAATAATCCAAAAGTGCTCAATATATTAAACACTTAGAGCAATAATAATAATAAAATAACAACAACAATAATAATAATAATAATAATAGAGAAAAGAGTTAAGGATCTACTAGGGTTTCAATCCAAATGATTTCGTCAGGGCCTACCTTATGCTTAACTGAATTTTGTGTCATTAAACTAAACAGGAAAAAGCCTTTAGGAAACAAAAAATTGATTCGCCCAGCTTTAGTGTCATAACAGAAGATAGATAGATATTAGTATAAATACGTTAAGTAACTAAAATGGCAGTGAATACTACTATCAATAATTTGGACAGTAAAATAAAAACAATAATAATAATAATAGAATTCTGTGGTCTGTCTTGGATTCTCTCTCAAGACTATTAGAATAAATCGACATCTTCGTGTTATAAGAATTTTTTTCCAGATCAAGAAAGCCAAGGAAGCGACGACTGCGAAATTATTCAAAGAATTTGCAAGTTTCATGGCTTCGTTGACATTTCTGTCAAATTTCATTATTTATTGTTTTGTTATTTTTTGTCAGTAAATTCACAATTGTCAGTGTATGAAAAGACAATCCCATTAATATATATTATATATATATATATATATATATATATATATATATATATTATGTGTGTGTGCGTGTGTTTTGTATATGTGCGTGCGTGTGTGTGTATTGTGTGTGTGCGTATCTGATTGGCTGTATGTATATGCATATAAAGATAGATATTCCCTGATACAGATACACACACACACACACACACACACACATATATATATATTATATATAATATTAGTAATATATATATATATATATATATATATATATATTGGGCCGGTTTAGCTCAGTCGTTCCTGGTTCGATACCAGCCCTCGCCAACTCAGCGTATGAGTAGCACAGGGATCTGTGTGGTAAATATGCGTGTGCGTGGATGTTTGTATATTGTGTGTTTGCGTGTTTGTGTATTTTCTGTGTGCGTATATGATTGTTGGTATGTATATGCATACAAATATAGATATTCCCTGATACAGATACACACACAGACACACACATATATATAACTATTAGTCATATATATATATATATATATATATATATGTATATATATATGTGTGTGTATGTATGTGTGTGTGTGAGCGTGTTTGTGTATTGTATGTGCGCTTATTGGCTGTATGTATATGCATATGAAATAAATATTCCCTGATACAGATACACACACAGACACACATATGCACTCACATACACATATATAAATATTAGTCATATATATATATATATATATATATATATATATATATATATATATGCGTTTGTGTGTGTGTATGTGTGTGTGTGTATGTACACATATATATAATGACAATTTTAGTCATACGTATATTTTGTCAATCCCATTAAAATACACGTGTGAGTGTTTGTGTGCATGTATGTATGTATGCATTCATCAGGAAATAATCGTTTGTATATGTAAACGGACAGTCAGGTGCACACTCACACACATACACACACACACACACACACACACACACACACACACACACATACACACACACACACACACACAATGCAGGTACATAGACACAGGCAAATGCACGCATACACGTGTGTGCATTATGTGCGTATCTGAATGTCTGTATGTATCTGCACTTATAGATGAATACTCCCTGATATTGACACACACACATTCACAGACACAAATACACACACACACACACACACACACACACACATATATATATATATATATATATATATATATAATATATATATATATGACAATTTTAATAATATATATATATTGACAATCACATCGAGACACATATGTGTGTGCGGGTTTGTATGTATGTATGTATGTATGTAAAAGAAAATAACTTATTTTATAAGTACACTTCATAGTGTCATATCTCAGACCGTCTACCCTGAAGAAATATATTGAGTTTAAGCAGCTATTACAGCGTGAATTAAGGAGGATGAAAAATGAGTTGTGGTCTAATATCTCCTCTGAAATCCAGAAGGCCTTTAATAAAAAGGACCTAAAACTGTTCTATAGCCTCATGTGTACAGTTTTCGGTCCATTAACTTCTTCCATTACTCCTCTAAGGTCAAAGGACAACATCACTTTGATTAAAGAACCCGAAAAAATCCTTCAACGATGGTAACAACACTTCACGGATTTATGTAATAACCCTTCAGTAGTCAGTGCTGATGTTCTGCAGAGTCTTCCTCAACAGGAAACCAAATGAGATGGACCATTTACCAACTTTTACAGAATTTGAAATGGCTATCAAACAAATTAATTCTGGTAGGGAACCAGGTTTGGATGGGCTTCCAGTGGAACTGTTGAAAGTAAAAAGTTTTAATGTCAATCTTGTTCTGTTTGATCTCATAACTCAATGTTGGAATGGTTCTCCTCTACCAAATGAATGGATTGATGGTGCTTTGGTGGTTGCTTTTTTACATTTGCCCGGTAGTCATTCCTGAATCACAAAGTGGTTTTAGGTCTGGCAGAGGAACAAACGACATGATATTTTCGGGTAGGCAAGTACAAGAGAAGTGTATTGAGCAACGGGTCCCCCTGTATCAGGTTTTTGTCGATTTGTCGAAAGCTTTTGATACTTTCAAATACATCCTATAGACTTATCAGAGAGTTCCTATATGCCGATGATGACTTTCTGGCTCACACTGAGGAGGACATTCAAGATATTGTGAACCTTTTTGCAGCCTCGTGCTCTGCTTTTGGATTAAAGATAAGCTTGACAAAGACAAAGGTAATGTTCACCCCCGTAAAAGGTGAACCATATATCAAACCAACAACCATTCATGGTACTTGTCTGGATGTTGTTGAGTCTTTCACATACTTGGGAAGTACACTAACTTGTGATGGATCTTTGGATTTTGAGATTCACCGGCGTATCCAGAAAGCATCTGCGGCCTATGGAACGCTCGAAAAACGGTTATGGTCTAGTACCGGCATTACCCATAAAACAAAATTGAATGTTTATAGGTCTTGAGTGTTGAGTGTTTTATTGTACATGGACATTGTTTCGAAGACATTTGAACATTCTTGAACTTTTTCATCAGAAATGTTTGAGACGCATTCTAAACATTAAGTGGAATTCCAACACACCTAACACAGAAGTCCTTGCAAGGGCAGGATGCTCAAGCATTGACACTCTTATCATAACGGCTCAAATGCGTTGGGCAGGTCCTGATGTGCGTATGAGTGATGCTAGATTGTCAAAGCAACTCTTTTACGGTCAGCTGCGCGATGGCAAAAGGCCACATCATAAGCCTAGGAAGAAGTATAAGGATTGCTTAAAAAACAACCTTGTAAAAATAAAAATAAATCCTGACAACTGGGAAAAGCTGACACTGGAGAGAACTGACTGGAGAGTTCATGTGGATGATGGTTGTACCAGTTTTGAGAGTGAAAGAATCGTGTATGAAAACCTAAAGCGTCAACTTCGAAAGGGTTACACCTGTCATATTGGAGAGAACATGGAGGGTTGGAAATGTTAGACATGTGGTCGAATTCTGCTTTCTAAGGCTGGATATGTCAATCATAGGAAATCTCACCAGGGTCAATCCATGCAAATTCCAGGAACAAACAATGTGTCTTGTGCTATCTGTGGCAAGGTCTGTAAGTCGGCTTCTGGTCTTAAGAGACATATGGTGGTGCATAAGCATCAAATTTTATCATCTGATTCATCTTATTCATCGGGAAGGAAGTCCTTTCAATATCATATTTGCATCAAACTTTGTGGATCTACAGCAGGTTTGATGAGTCATTCATGCAAGG
>CM042168.1:19764192-19776692 GCA_023376005.1 Doryteuthis pealeii
AAACAAAAACAAAAACTAAAAAAAAAAAAAAAACCCAACATAAAACAAACAAACAAACAAACCTGTTAACAATCGCAGTGTCGTGCGTGAGGTATATTAAACCAAATAAATTTTATTTAATCTTATCAACGTCTATAAAATTTCAAGAAACTTGTTGGACTTAAACTTCAGTCTTCGTACAATCATTCCTCAAATTTTCAGTTATCTTGGTTGCTTTGCTTTAGAGGTATTCTCTGTCTAATATATGCTCTAAATGGGCATTGCGGCGTCCTAGCACTCACCCTCTGACCAGAATAAATGTCTCTTGGACCTTTAGAATTAAGATTTTGCACAGTTCCAAACTTACCAAACGTTGGTTGGATTTTACTGCACGTCAACCCTTGTTGGGTTATTTTATGCCGATAACATTTTCTTTTCTTCATTCTTGTTGGGTTTTTTTTTTTCAAACTCAATTTTTTTTCCAAACACATTCTTAATACTCATTTAAAAAAAATCTAATTAGCCCATATATGGGAGCCTAACAGGTATTACCACTCCGGGTCAGATTGGACCTGGAAGTAATGCTGATAAAGGGGTACTCCACACTCTCCAGTTCCAGAATTGGCACTTCACCTCTAGATGCAGTTTAACATCATACTAACATAAGATACTAACATAAATGATAAAAAGAGTTGGGTGGGTTTCCATAAGGGCAATAGGGTCGGGACAATCATATAGGTGCTAGGGCTTGAAGTAACCAGCCGATTGATTGGAGGAGGCCTCTCAGACCTCCCATCTAGCCTAAGTAAGGGCCAATATATACTGTATGCCGTGTATGCCGACCCCGTGTATATAATTGATTGATTTATCTAGTCATAAAATAACCCTAGATATGGAAGCGCTCGATGTATAATGGTTATCGTCGTACGAAATAGACAGGGTGATCCGAGTTTAAATCCTCGACGAGGCTGGTAGCATTTCACATAGTGCTAATACACTTGGTAAAGGTATGAATCCAGCTATTCCCCCCTCCTCATATGGATAAACAATAGGACAGACTAGGTTCTTTAACCTTGGTATGGCAACCAGTCTATGAGAAGGAAAACTCTGCTTAGCCCCGCTTAAGAAATTGACTTAATGTCACATCCAGCTCGTGTGGAGGGATTGGTAAATATACATAAAAAAGTAAAAGCTGGAAAAGTGACCTATTGTCGGTATCAGCCGTCAGCGAGGTAGTCTATCCCCTTTTCGCTAGCTCTCGACCAGGAATATTATTTCTACTGATCTAGAGCGCCACACTAACCGTCAGCCCACCACGTTACCATTCAGATCAGATTACCCAATCTGTGCTACTCATGCCTGAGTTGGCGGGGATCGGTATCGAACGAGGTACCTTATGATTCCTAAGCGTATGCTCTACCGACTGAGCTAATTTCAAAAAACAGAATAATATCCTGGAAGAAAATGAACTTTTTATTTTAAAAAAGTTAGTGGTGTCCTTACATGGTGTCGATACATTATTAAATGAGTAAAAATCATTATCTTAAAGTGTTCTTTTTTTGGTATAAATAAGTAAAATCGGGGGAATGACATATTGTCGCTATCAGCCGGGCAGCGAGGGAGTCTATCCCCTTTTTACTAGCGCTGACAAAAGAGATAATTTTTGATTCCCAGATGGAGCGCAACACCTACCATCAGCTCCTCACATTACTGCACAGAACCATGCTGTGCAACTCACGCACTAAGTTGGTGATGGCCGGTATTGAATCCGGAACCTTCTGGTTCCGATATGGATGCTCTACCGACTGAGCAAAACCGCTGGCATACCATCTCACTTACGTCCTTTTGTTTTGGAGAAAAAGAAATTACATAGCAACAAGAATAACACGATGATGATGATGATGATGATGATGATGAGAATAAGGATGATGATGAGGATGAGGATGATGATGATGATGATGATGCATGTACATGATAGTACGAAAAGAAAATTATAATAATGAAAATAATATTAATAATATTAATGATAATAATGAGAAGAAGAAAAGGAAGAATAAGAAGAAAGGACAGAGAAGAAGAAGAAGAAGAAGAAGAAGAAGAAGAAGAAGAAGAAGAAGAAGAAGAAAGGACGCCGACGACACTTGTGTTATCTCTTGATCTTGCTTTCTTCAATGCCAGACAAAATTTCGAAAGCAGACAGGTGCAGATTTCCGGCTCTTCTGTTGATTGGTGTCAGATAATGGCGTCGAAACGACACGGAAAATGGCTCAGGAGACACGTCAACCGACAACGGACTTTTAGATCAGCGCCCGGATGAAATAAATAAATAATATATGAAAAAAAAAAAAAAAAAAAAAAGAAAAAGAAAAGAAAAGTGAATGAGATTCCGAGGAGTACTTTTATTTGAAACTTTCTATTTTTACGCTTTTTTCATAAAAAAAAAAATTATTTATCTGAATTTTTAAGGTGATGGTTGGATGGTTTTGTTTTACGGCATATCAACCCTTGTTGAGTCATTTAATGCCGAATCAAGTCATTTTGATAAACAAAGGACTCAGGTTGCTTACAGTTCCTTAATTGGCCCACCATTTTAGTATTTAACAGGTATATATATATATATATATATATATATATATATATATATATATACTAGCTAAAGTACCCGGTCCATGACCGTACTAAAAAAATTAGGAACACCAGAGAGTGTTTTCAGACATATTTACATCCAAGGGTAAATAGTTATGGAAATTTTCGTGAAAAAAATCAATTAATGGTTCATTAATTGATTTTTCATAGAATTAAAAAAAAAACTTGTAACTTGTCTTTGGCTACGTTAAATTTTAGTTGATTTAACGGTGCAAATATGAAAACTTTTTTTTTCCAGTCATAATTTTCATTATTTCCGTAAGCTTAAATTTTTTAAAAATCATCAGGAGTTTGTTTAATGTTTCTTCTTTCGAATGGAAAAAGTTTTTTCAAGATAATATTAATCTTTATGAAAATTTCATTGTTAAATATAGGGGGGTAAATTTCACAGGGAAAATTGGTGGTACCTAGATAAGCCCTTTTATCTTAACGGTTTTTAGAAAAAAAATGGGTGGACCATCTAAACTTTTTTCTTTTTCTTTTTTTTCTTTGAATGGATTATTATCGATTACACACCAATCTATCATATTGTAAAAAAAAATCTTAAAAGGTTCTTTATTTTTGAGTTTTCACGGGCGCTCATTTCCTCGTATAAGTTTATAGTAAATCGATCTCCCATATCGGAACCGCTCGAACGAAAGTGGCCCAGAAAAAACAGAACCCAAATTATTTATTTTCCCATTAAACTAACATTAAACCCCAACCCTAACCCCTAACCCCAAACCCCCCTAGTTAAAATTAACAGTTTTATTACAAAATTTGTGGTTTCTGTTTTTTCTGGGTCACTGGTATACAGGGTGACCCAGAAAAAACAGAACCCAAATTATTTATTCATTTTTCCATTAAACTAACCCTAACCCCCAACCCCAACCCCAACCCTATTATATTAATGTGGAAGGAGAAGAATTGATGAGAAAAGTGTTATAGGCATTTGAAAATGTCGTAGTTTGCCGAGCTCAATTTGTGCACTTATTTTCAGAGTCACAGAGCAAAATTATATCAAGAAAAAAAACTTGAACACATCACCCCTGATGATGGCACTTCGAAGTGCCGAAAGTACTCGGGACCTGAACTTTGGTGGACTTATCCACGAATTCCACCCAAATATTTAAAAGGTGGCCAAAAAACTCGAAAAGATCAAAAATAAAATTGTTAAACAGAAGATGTGTTTTTTGTTTAATTCTACATGTATAAATGAAAGAATGCTGCCCAAATACACACACACACACACATATATATATCTTATTATAATGGAGATTGTGTGTTTTTTTGTATGTAACCGAAACTATATTACTACTCAAGTCACAATTCCCTTAGTTATTTACGTCACATTCTCCATTATTCTATTTCTATTTAAACCTCAATTAATAATAAAACTGTTTGACATTATTAATACTATTGGCCTTACCTAAATACTAATAACATGCAATTGTATTTATATATACAACAAAATACCAGTTTTCAGTGTAAACGTAAAGTAATTTGCATATTGATATTAAAAAAAACTGATTTTAATAAAAATGTGCTTGGTATTATTGATTTCTAATTGTTTGGTTTTATCTTAATGAATATGAGTAAAAAATCTCTTCAATGAATCTTAAATGAAATTCATTAACAAGAAGAAATAACTGTAATTTTATTCTTTACTTCCTATTTTAACTAAATAGTTAAATTAGGAAAATTTAGCATTGAAAAACGGAAGTGATGAAAGAGTAAGTTTCAGTTGTTCTATTTTCCGATTATACCCCCTCCGTTTCAAATCTTTTTATCTGAATTCTTAATTAGTTTCATTAGCCTTTCTGATTTAATCTAATATTTTATCACATTTAAACTTAAATACTTGCACCCGGAGGGTGCATATATTTGCTAGTATATATATATATATATATATATATATATATATATATATAATATATATATATATATATATATGATGAGAGGTATCCAAAACTTGGTAGTAAGGGATGATTCTATATGTGATTTCTAAGATACACTATATTATTATTGTATGATCCAGTATGTATAAATACAGTGAATCTTTAAATCACTAAAGAGAGCTCAATGTATAATAAACTTTTTTGATTATATACAGAGCAATATTTATCTTAGAAAGGAAGGAAAAACTCAACACCGTAATTCCATAATAAATTTATTTCGACCAAAAGTGGGGCCTATATAAATCTAAGTTGATTTAATATAGCTCCACAAAATTCAGTCTCATCAGATGGTTATTTGAATTGCATAACTGAAAAATTTTACTTCTCAAAAAATAGAATTAAAAAAGATGTTAAAAAAGAAGATTTTATATTGGTAACGTACACATGTGACAGGAAGTCAATAGAAAAAAGGAAATTACTTCAAGTTCTTTTTTTAGGGAGATGTCAGTCAGACAAAATAAAACTATGGAATTTAAACTATGATGTAATCTGAAACATACATTAGAGTAATAAAACAAACAATAATAAACTAATAAAAATATAATAAAGTAATAAATAAAAAATCAATTAACACTAAAATATAGAAATAATATTGTATACAATACTATTGAAATGAATCTGAAGTATGAAAGTATGAAGATGAACAATAGTATTTTAGAGGATATTTTTACTNGGTATGTAAAGATAAAAGAACGAGAAGAAAATAAGATGAAAAGTACAGAAATAAAGAAGAAAAAAAAGAAAAAGGGAGACAGAAAGAAAGAAAAAAAGAAAGAAGGAAAGAAAAGAGGAGATAAAAAGAAAGAACAAAATAAAGATGGAATATGGATTGAAAGAAGGAAGAATGAAATGAAAGAAAATGAAAATTGAAAGTGAAAGAATAGAGAAAACGGAGAAAGAAAGAAGTGAAAGATTAAGAAGAGATGAAAAGAAAGAGAAAGATGAGGAAAAAGTGAAGATAGAAATAAAGAAAAAAGAAGAAAGAGAAGAAGAAAAGAAAGGGAAAGAAAGAAGAAAGAAAAATAAACTGAAAATATTAGAAGCAAGAATTAGAAAATGAAATAAAGAAAATAATAAAGATAGGAAAGCAAATAATAAACAAAAACAAATAAAGAAAACAGAAAAAAAAAAACCAAAAACGATGTTAATAAATTTTTTAAAATTAAGAAATTAACAGTCGAAATGATATGTTTATAAAGAAAGCGTCGAAATGTGTGGTGTAATATCATCGTGGGAAATGCACTAGTAGACCCAAGTTTAAATCCTGGACGAGGCTGTTTGCATTTTACATAGCACTAATACTCTTGGAAAGGTATGCATCTAACTACTCTCCCTCCAGCTATGGGTAAATAGTAGTGTAGACAGACTCTTAAACTTGGGCTAGGTAACCATTCTAGGAGAAGGAAAACTCTGAATTCAAACCTGTTAAACTCCGCTTAAGAAATTGACCTTGTGAGGGGTTGGTAAATATATACAGGATGTCCACAAAGTCCATGTGCATTTTAAAGTTTTAAATTACTTAAAGTTCAACTTTATGGACACTGAATATAAGGAAAGTATACATTATCTAAAAATATTCTGTCATATCCTCGTGCGGAGGGATAGGTATACTATATATAATATATATATATATATACATAATATATATATGATAAAGCTCTTACATAAGTATTGAGCCCCTCTATAATCATTTCTCCAATAATAATAATTTAACCTATATATATATTTATGTAATATATTATATATATTTCATAATATAATATATATATTAATATATATATATATATATATATATATATAAGCAGCAAGGTGGCCTATTCCTCTTAGAATTTATTGAGGAGACTAAACCAAACCACCCAGAGAGGCAACATCATCACCCTTGGTCACAAACCCCCCCGCCCCTAAGACGACGAGAAGGACTGAAAACCCGATATCTTTTCAGGAGTTCCAGAAAATTGTATATAAAGCCTCATGAATTATGTGTGTTAACATTTTCAACAACGCTAGTGGTCTGATGAAACTCATAGGTATACACGGATACCTGTGGGCAGAAATAGATATATATACCGCAAAACCGACGATTTTTCTTTGCCATATATATATATATATATATATATATATATATATATATATATGTGTGTGTGTGGTGTGTGTGTGTGTGTGTGTGTTAATGTATGTGGTGTGTTAATTAGGTTAAATTACCACGACCAGAAAACTTGGCTAACACCGTGTGCGACATACGGAACACTGGATACTATTTCGACCTTATTAGGTCTCATCAGCAGTGTATACCACGATCTCCGCCACTAGAGATCGAACCAGCGATCACTGAGTGAAGAGCCGAAACTCTAATTAATCTAATTAATGATATAATTCCCCAGTTTTCAACAATTCTATATGAAGATTAATATTTCCAGTGTGTCCACAATGTCTGTGTGCACTTTAAAGTTATAAATTATTTGAAGCGCACATGAACTTTATGGACCTGCTGTATATAAGGAAAGTATATATATGTGTCACATCCTGCTTCTGCGGAGGGGTTGGTACACACACACACCACACACACACACACACACACACACACACACATATATATATATGCATGTATGTTGAAAAATAAATATCAAAATATCTATTATTAATATTTTTTTCTATTTTGTATTTAAAATAATAATAAAATATAATGTATACAAGGACAAACTCTTGGTCGAAACACGTGTCGGCCCTCCAATAGATAATTCTTATCCATACAAAATTTAATTTCCTTTTATTTTTCAACACAATTGTCGGGTTCACTTATATTTTTCAACTTAGGCACTGGCAATTTTGTCATCTGCTACGAATTTTACAAGCGAATTAAAAATAATTAAATCTATTATTTAAGGTCAAATTTTGTCAAAATCGATAAGTAGTAACATAATAACCATCATTAAAAAAATATCATTACATATGCAGTTTATTTTTAATAGATTTAAAACGATTTGTTTTGGTCAATTTCAACGCGATCCGCCATTTTGGTTATTTTTCAATGATATTCAATGCTAAAAATATCAGTAAAGAAAGTGACCGTGTTGTAAATAAACGACGGTTTTACTTATTTTTCAAGATAACGGTGAGTAATTTTTCCTCAGTCGGATAATTTGATCTTGGAATTAACTGTTTTTCTTTGTAACAACTCTTTATGTTCGTTATTTCTTTTTTGCGAGATAAAAAAAAGTTAAATATATTTACGTTTTTTCCTTCAATATGGCATAAACTGATCACGTGACCTATTTTGGTGGTACCTAAATATATATATAAACATTATAGTTATATATAGATATTGATTTATTTTAAAAATTACACTATAACACCCATATTAATATTTGCAGGGTGTCCACAAAGTCCGTTAGCATTTTTAAAGTTATAAATCCTTTTTAAGTGCACACAGACTTTATGGACAGCATGTATATGAGGAAAACATACATTATCTAAAAATATATTATTAAATAAAAAAGCCTTGCCTGTGAAAACTTATTTAAAAGACTAAGAATATTCATAAGCAAGAACGACTTGTCAAGAAAAATATGCCTTCAGGTCGAAGCGCGCCAGACATCTACAAAAGTCTTCAGAGCCATTTAAAGAAACGAAGACAATAACGACATGAAAAGTAATTTATAAATAAGAAGCTTACACACCTTTCATATAATACGAACAAAGGTCATGAAAATACCACCATTTGAAAAGGTAAGTTTTTGGTTTGCTCAATGTTGCATTCAGTTGCACTGTTGTTAGTACGGCTACGGTTATGTGTTGTGTAGTTGTTTGGTTTTCTTACGTTAGCCCAGTTCGATTTCGGGAAAAAGACGCTGTGTGAATGCCCTACAAGATGGCGACGTCGTGATGCTGCCATAGTTCGTGTTTCTGACAGACATGATTAAAGAAAGAAAGAAAAGAAGAAAAAAAGGAAAGAAAGAAAAAAAGAACGAAAAGAAAGAAAGAAAGAAAAGAAAGGACGAAAGAAGAAGAACAGGAGATATAGAGAAAGAGACAATGAATTAAAAGTGGAATATTGATTGAAAAAGAAAGAAAGAAAAGAAAGAAAGAAAGAAAGCAAAGAAAGAAAGAGAAAGGAAGAAGAACGGGAGACATAGATGAAGATATAATATAATAAAGATGCAATATATATTGAAAAAGAAAGAAAGAACGAACGAACGAAAGAAAGAAAGAAAGAAAGAAAGAAGAAAGAAAGAAAGAAAGAACTGGGAGATATAGAGAAAGAAACAATGATTTAAAGCTGCTATATAGATTGAAAAAGAAAGAAAGAGAAAGAGAGAAAGAAAGAAAGAAAAGAAAGAAAGAAAGAAAAGAATGGGATATATAGAGAAAGAGACAATGAATTAAAGATGGGATATAGATTGAAAAAGAAAGAAATACAGAAAGAATGAAAGAAAGAAGGAAGACAGAAACTATAACGGGAGATATAGAGAAAGAAATAATGAATTAAAGATGAAATATCGATTGAAAAAGAAAGAAAGGAAGAAAGAAAGGAAGAAAGAAATGAAAGAGAGAACGAACGAACGAACGAACGAAAAGAAAGAAAGAAAGAAAGAAAGAAAGAATGCCATGGTGACATTGTGATGCTGTCATACTTTGTGTTCTGTCAAACATGATTAAAGAAAGGAAAAATAAAATGAAAAATAAAAAGAATAAAGAACGAAATCGGCTGGTCACGTTAAGCCCTAGCACCTATATGATTGTCCCGACCGTATTGCTTATATGGCAAACACCCAATCTCTTTTATCATATATATGCTAGAAGGCGCTAAGGGTATGACGCTAAACTGTATCTGGTCGTGTGGTGTCAATTCTGTAGCTCTGGGGAGTGTGGAGTAACCTTTTATTGCCATTACTCCAGGCCCACTCTGACCCTGGGTAGAAGTACCTATTAGGGTCCCATCTATGGCTTAGATAGATAAAAGATGTGTTAAAAGTGATTAAAAAAAATCTGAATTCCAACAAGAATGAATAAAACAAAAACGTCTTCGGCGTAAAATAGACAAGGGTTGACATGTCCTAAAATCCAACCAACCAACCAACCAACCAACCAACCAATGCCTGTGCAAGAAATGCATTTGGCGTATTGTAGGTACCACTGACATTGCAATCATTATTTTGATTTTTAGCTAGGAAATTTTAACCTTGATGGTTATTTACTCAGGTTAGCTTAATCCAGGCACAAAGCATAGAAGTATGGCACACCCAGTGAGAATTGAACTCACTAATAATGGCCTGCTAATACGCCAACTCAACGTATGAGTAGCACATTGAAATGAAATTTATTGTGTACAGTGCTCAGGTGCACCACAACTCATCAAAGTCTCATGTCAAGTACACAGAATAATGTAGTGTCAGGAACATGAACAGTTTACAGTAATAATATGCATGTATGTGTGTGCATATGTATGTGGAGAGTGGCATCAGTTATAGTGTTGGCGGACTACAGGAAGCATGGAGGCTTTGAAAGATTCAGTGCTTCGGCAGCCAACAACAGATCCGGGCAGTTTATTCCATGTCTCCGCAATTCTGAGCGTGAAAAAATGTTTCCAAAAGTCATGGATCTGTGCGATAAAGTAAGGAGCTGATGGTAGGTTTGGCGCTCCATCTCAGACGCAAAAACAATCTAGCGCTAGTGAAAAGGGGATAGACTTCCTCGCTGATTGGCCTTAGGCCAATCCGGCGATTTTACTTTTACTTTTTTTTTAAATACATAATACATAAACAATGAATTAAAATGTGTTAAAAATGAGTTTGAAAAAATTGAGTAGCCTGGGTAGAGGGGAGACTTTTTTTAAGTAAGTCCCGCAGATTCATTATTACTGAATCGTGAGTCGAATTCTCGTGGGATGCCCCATTTAAATCCGTATGTAAAAAAATAACCTTGCATTGATCCAGCTACTCTAAAAAGAAATGTTAATGTCTACTATCTAAAATATTAAATGAAAAAAAAATCCATGCAGTTATGATTTAAATTTATTTTTTAATTATCTTCACGAATATAAATCAAATCTATTATTTTTGCTCAAAAACCAAGCCCTGGTGATATTTAATGCGTATATATATTACACACAAAAGATTTTTAAACATTAAAAAAAAAATTATTTAAGCACACAAAAGATTTGAAATCTCTTAAAAATAATTTCAAAAAAAATTTTTTCTTGACAATTTAATAGAATATAGTACATATCAATTACAAAAAAAAAAATGTTTCAAATAATAATATTATGACATTTTATGCACTTTTTTATTTCAGAATTCATGATTTTTTTCAACAAAAACTACTGCCTTGAGTATTATACAAATTTTTGATATAGTTATTCAGACTCTTATCTTTATAGAAAAAAAGTAAAAATCGTTTTCTGACGGTTTATTTTTTTAATATCTCATAAATAAAATGGGGGGGGGGTACCTCATAAAAAAATATTTCCCCTAATATATTTTAGGAAAAAAACTATTTCAGACATATTTACATCCAAAGGAAAATAGTTATTGAAATTTTCGTGAAAATCGGACCATTAATTGATTTTTCATAGAATTTTTAAAAAATCCTCTTGTTGTAAGTTGTTTTTGGCTACTTAATTTCAGTTAATTTAACGGTGCAAAAATGAAAACATTGTTTTTTAATCATAATTTTCATTATTTCCGTAAGCTTAAATTTAAATTACCAGGAGTTTGTTTCGAACGGAAAAAAATTTCAAGATAATATTAATTTTTTTGCAAGTTTCATTGTGTTAAATATAGGGGGATAAATTTCACAAGGAAAATTGGTGGTACCTACTAAGTATAGTATATATATTTTTTTAAATCGAAAAGTGCACTGATTTGAAAACATTACGAAAAGAAAAGAAAACTACATGAAATATAATAGGTAATCTAATGGTATTATCTCTTGCGCACTATTCTGCATTAGTATCATGATTTTATTTGTATTTCTAATATTAAAATAAATATATTATCGCGAATGGTTAACATGAAAAATAAAAAAAGTATGTACAATACATACTACATAACAATGTAAATTTTAATTTTTAATTAAAAAAGGGCACAGCCATGAAACGTCTGTGAAAAATTAATGTCTCTTATTTTAAAATATTAAATGTAAAAAAAAAGAATCTAAAAATCTAAACTAATCTTAGACAGAATTTTATATTTCACCGTAATAATTACGGTGAAATATAATAGCGCTGTATTAATACTACTTATTTGTTTACAAAAAAGTAAAATGGCGAGTATTTTTTAATGTTCATTAATAAGGGTGTTTAATTTTTAGATGTATTCGAAATAAAAATCAAATCTTCATTATTTTTGCTTTAAAACCTAGACCTGGTGATATTTAATGCGTATATCTATTTACTTTGTCGTAAATTGTTTTATTTTCGAAGTTTCCTTCGGACAAAAATTAATGCAAATTCCTTTATATATAGATAGATAGATTGATAGATAGATAGACAACCAATACCATTCAATTGAACCTAAAACGTTACAGAGACTCACTATCAGATGTAGTTTTGTATGATACACATGCCAACTTATTGGGGGGGGTATTATCCCTCTGCAGGGGACATAGTCCGCATGTTCTACACCCCATCGTGTAACGATTTTTGTGGTCATCCTTTGACTTCAAGTAAGAGCACTCCCCAGTGAAGATCCCTTGTGTTAAGCAGAGCGCGATCCTTAGTGAAGAAACCTTTGGTTGCTCCTTGGTGTCCTTTAATATTGGGTATGATTCTTTGGTTGTTCCTTGGTGTTCCTTTATGTTGGTTATGAGCCTTCGGTTGTAGGTCCGTTCGTCAATGTCGAATAATGTGCAAATGAACGGCTGTTAATATCAGTGATTAAATAGTTAACCAACCACGTATCCGGGCTGTTGATTGGCTGGTGTTTAAACCACGTGACCTAG
>CM042168.1:19781692-19936692 GCA_023376005.1 Doryteuthis pealeii
TGGTGATGCGTTCATTGACTTAGAAGGAAATCGAAATTTATTATGAAAATGTCTAAAAATCTTATGGCGAAAATGTCGGTCCTTTGTCTTCGAGGTTCGGTTTCCTTTATTTCTTTAATTGCATTAACAACTCGTTATGGGTTATCTAATGCCGAAATTTGATTAATTTCTAAATGTTTGATTATAAAGAAGAAGAAGAAGAAGAAGAAGAAGAAGAAGAAGAAGAAGAAGAAGAAGAAGAAGAAGAAAAGAAGAAGAAGAAGAAGAAAAGAAGAAGAAGAAGAAGAAGAAGAAGAAGAAGAAGAAGAAGAAGAAGAAGAAGGAAGAAGTAGAAAGAAGAAGAAAGAAGAAGTAGTAGTAGTAGAAAGAAGGAAGAAGAAGAAGTAGTAGTAAGAAGAAGAAGAAGAAGAAGAAGAAGAAGAAGAAGAAGAAGAAGAAGAAGAAGAAGAAGAGAAGAAGAAGAAAGAAGAAGAAGAAGAAGAAGAAGAAGAAGAGAAGAAGAAGAAGAAGAAGAAGAAGAAGAAGAAGAAGAAGAAGAAGAAAGAAGAAGAAGAAGAAGAAGAAGAAGAAGAAAGAAGAAGAAGAAAAGAAGAAGAAGAAGAAGAAGAAGAAGAAGAAGAAGAAGAAGAAGAAGAAGAAGAAGAAGAAGAAGAAGAAGAAGAAGAATCATGGATATCATGTGTTTTCCATTTGCTTCTTTCTTCCTTCCTTCCTTTTACAATGAACAAAAAAACTCTTGTTTTAATCACTGAAAATGGCAGTTTCTTATACCCCGTAAATACCCCCTTTCGTTTTGATAGACCATTAACACTCCTTTTCTTTTCAATGCAGCATAAACATCTCTTTCTTTTTGGTGTTCTTTCTTTCTTTCTTTTTCTTTTTTTCTTTCAATTATACACCGTGAAAATCCTATTTTTATATTCCGCAATTAACCCTTTCTTTTCATGTGCAACGAACATCTCTTTTTTCTATGTGTATAAATGCTGGTTTGAATACAGAGTATTCCAACTTTTTCCAGGGAAAAGCTGGAGAGAGAGAGAGAGAGAGAGAGAGAGAGAGAGAGAGAGAGAGAGAGAGAGAGAGAGAGAGATCAGCTGAAGGAAAAGTTAAAATATAATAATTCCTGTGAGTACCTTTAAATAGATAAGGGTAACTAACTCTGTAATTAATTTTAACCTACAGCACCTGTACATATAGCTTAATTATCACAACGGTTGATATGTTTACTTAAGAGTTATTGCAATATAATTCATTATGTAAAAAGTATGATAGTCTTTATTTAACTCTGACATTTTTTTATTCTTTCCTTCTTTTCATCTTTTTATTTTGTTCGATTGAAACAGATTAGTATTATCGCTTGCATGCGCTCACCCGCTCTCTCTATATATCTTTTTACTACGCGCTCTCTCTATCCCTCTCTCTCTTTCTATATATATATATATATATATATATATATATATATATGTGCTTAATAATGAATTAGGCGGGAAATTCCCGCCTAATTCATTATTAATTAATTAATTTTCAAAATTAGTACGACTCCAATTAAGCACATATTCTCCAAAAAATTGTCGGCAAAAAAGCCATTCCAAATACCTTGTTTACAATATATATATAATATATATATATATATATATATATATATATATGTGTGTGTGTGTGTGTGTGTGTGTGTGTGTGTGTGTGTGTGTGAGTTAGGCAGCGAGGACATGGAGTCAACACTGACAGTTTCTCAACTACGCGATTTTCAGACCAAAACACACACACACACACACATACACCCACACCCACCCACACACACATATATATATACATATATATATATACATGGTGTGTAAAAAATATCGAGATTGAAGCTTTATTTACCAAGATAGGAATAAACAATAAATGTAACGTTAATTTTTTTTCAGAATACATGGTAAGTAAAAAAGAACAGACTTTAAAGCTGTATTTACCAAGATAAAAATGAAGAATGAATGGAACGTTAATTTTTCAGAATACAAGGTGGGTCAAAGAGTACCGAAAATCTCGACACTTTTTTAACACACCTTATATATACTAGCAAATATATGCACCCTCCGGGTGCAAGTATTTTAGTTAAATTTTATAATAAAATATGATATTAAATTAGAAAGGCTAATGAAACTGAATGAGAATGTAGATAAAAAGATTTTGAACAGAGGGGGTATGATTGAAAAATAGAACAACTTTGAAACTAACTCTTCCATCATTTTCCGTTACTCCCGTCTTTCATTGGTAAATTTTCCTAATTAAACTGTTTAGTTAAAATAGGAAGTAAAGAATAATATTACAGTTATTTCTTCTTGTTAAGGGATTTCTTTTAAGATTTATTGAAGAGATTTTTGCTCATATTCAATAAGATAAAACCAAACAATTAGAAATCAATAATACTAAGCATATATTTATTAAAATCAATTTTTTAAGATCAATATGCAAATTAGGCTTCCCATTCATACTGTAAACCTCTATTTTGTTGTATATATAAATACAATTGCATGAGATTAGTATGTAGATATGGTCAACAGTGTAAGTAATGTAAAACAATTTTATTAATAATTGAGGTTTAAATAAAAAATAAAATCATGGAGAATATGATGTAAATAACTAAAGGAATTGTGACTTGTATAGTAATATAGTTTCGGTTACAGACAGACAGACACACAATCTCCATTATAATAAGATATATATATATATATATATATGTGCGTGTGTGTGTGTACATATATTTATACAAAGTATGTATGTGCAACGTAAGACCCGGCAGACAATAATTTATTTCTCTACCGACGAATGCTAAATAATGTGTTCCGCCTATTAATCATGTTTTTGTATAAATATACCCAAGGAGATTAAGGAGAGATATAAAAATAAATCAAAATATATTCAGAAAAATCGAAAAAAATAAATGAAATAAAATTATAAGTAAAGAAAAAAAAATGAAACTTTACAGTTGTTGTTGTTTTTTTTCTTCCTGTGGCGGGAAGAAATCATAAAATAAAAGAATCAGAAGATATTAACTCGCCAAGCAATGTGCGCATGTGCATGTGTATGTATGCGCATGCGCACGAAATCATTGACAAATGCATACAAACGGATACATATCCTACAATCTTATGACTTGCATACATTATATATACTAGTACAAAATAAAAAACACCCTCCGGACGATGTAAAAATAGATTTATGAAACATGTTGCCTGAGGGGTGGGAGTAAAAAAATCAATGTCAGCGAGTTTGTACCCTAAGTAAGTAAAATCATCAAATTCATTAAAGGATTAAAAAATAAAACAATTTGAAATGTAAACTTTAAATATGTATTAAGATAAAACAAACTATATATAGATATATAATACCAGTCATGTATTTATTAAAACTTGTTTTAAAAAAACAATGAGGACTGTCTAATGTTGCATGTTCAAATTTTGAGTGTATTTATTCTGTTATGACGATTTTGGGTAATGTAACTTAAGCAGTGACGTAATTTTTTGTAACAGACAAAAACCGGAAGCGAATCTCCATTATTAATAGATGGTGATTACCACTTCTTTGTAGAATTAGGCCATTTCTAAAAGTAATTCGGATATGAGCACGCAGAGGGCCCCCTGGTCCAAATTTGTTTTTATGTTTCCAGTCACACATGAACCCCTTTCTTGGCTCCCTCTCGCATGCGACCGTACGTGACGGAGAAGCCCAACCCTCGACAGGCAGGCCCTACCACACAGGTCAGTCTTAGATGTAGTAAATGTGTCCATGCCGTCCGTCATGTGCCGCTTTAGGATGGGATGCTCGAGCTGCCTTATCTCAATATATATATATATATATATATATATATTAAACATTTTAACCATCTGATGATCGCAAGTACGCATGAAACTGTAGTTACGGGATATTATATCCATAATATTTGACCTTTGATTATATATATATATATATATATATATATATATAAAATATTACAACCCACACGAACATGATGCGACACAAGGTCAATTTCTTAAGCGGAGTTTATCAGGTTTGAATTCAGAGTTTTTTTTCTTCTCTTAGACTGTTTACCTAAGCAAGGTTAAAGAGACCAATGACTCAACTATTTTACCCATAGCTTGAGGGAGAGCAGTTAATTACATACCTTTCCCAATGATATCGTCCATGATTTGAAATCAGATCGACGAGTTCATTTCCTACAATTCTAACTATTTATAAGTATTAATATATAGATAGAAATATGAGGAGTAACAGATCGGATGAATCCGACCACCCCCACCAAAAAATTAAAAAAACACACACACACACAAAAAAAACCCCACAGAATCTCTAAAACACATCAAAACAAAAATTCCAATCTCCTTGTAGCGATTGTCTTCCCTTGTTGCAGGGATCACCAAACTTTGTTCACGGTGCGCCAGATAATTGAAAAGATAACCAGCGTGAGCCAGATTATTATTGTATTCAATACTTGCTAGCTAGAACGAAACGTCTGAGAAAAAGATGTAAAACAAAATTTATCTTTTCATGTTATATTCATGGATGAGTGACGTAAGATGCACAAAAACAATTTTTAATCAACATTAACAGAAAGATTTAGTAAGGTTTGTGAAACTCAAGCTTGCCTTTCAAGATATCGTCAATATTTGGTTTGGAATTGCTACCTCTAATCAAGAGAATTGCTTCCAAATGTTTAGTAAGCTTAACATGATATTTAAATTTAAATGGTATCAGAACGTCTCGCATTCCGTATGCTTTAACAAAAAAAATTAAGTACCTTCGGCGGGCCTGATAAAATGCCTTCACAGGCCGGATCCGGCCCGCGGGCTGTAGTTTGGTGACCCCTGCTTTGTTGGATGAGGTTGATATTGAAAAAGGGTTATCTTCCCTTGCCGTCAGGGTTTTCCACAAGAGGGTGTCACAACCATGGCTATTTAAAAACAGCTCGGGGTGCTCTCTCTCTCTCTCTCTCTCTCTCTCTCTCTCTCTCTCTCTCTCTCTCTCTCTCTCTTCTGGGATCTCAAGGCATGAACTAGTTGTGTCTGTCCGTTTGGACTTGGGGCTTTTAAAAGTCTTATACGTGTGCATCCAACGGCTTCTATTATACTCTATCCCCGTAGAGGTGTCTGGCTCTCCCGCCATTATAGCCCTGACCACGCGTGTCTAATAACACTCTTCATGGAGAGACCCTTACAACGTAGATCCGGTACGAAGTAAGTGATAACCTTTCGAGGTAACTTTCATCTCTTCGTTTAACCAAAAACTCTTTCTTCTTTCTTTAAGACTTTCGTTCTAGTTGTTTTGTATTTGTATTGTTGTTAAATGTGCTCAGACAATAAAGTCTGTATTTTGTTATGTACCGCTTTGTTGGAAGTTGTTGCGAATATTCACCCACGTTAGTTTTTCTGAGGCCTCCTAACGTATTATAAGAAGAGGTCATAGCCACGGAAGTTATAACCAAAACAAATCTTATACCCTATCACAACAATAAAAAAAATACACCAACTACTGCTCGACGCCTTTCCTCCACCCCACACTTTCAATTACCGTGAACACATCGCTTTGAACTCACAAGCTACCGTAGTCCTTCAACGCACCCGTACCCCTTCCTCTTCTCCCCCTCCCATTACCTTTTCAACTTATAAACAAACTGTAGTTTCATTGTCCCAAATAAATTCTTTGACTAAGCTTCATAGACATACCGAGGCGAAATATCAATTGAATGAAGTTATTTTGTGCTTTATCCGTTTTCCTCATATATATATATATATATATATATATATATATATATATCCAATGGACCAGTGAATTTCCATTTCTCTACGTAGTTGGTTGGCTGGTTGGTTGATTTTAACGGCATATCAACTCGTCTGGGGTTATGTCATGCCTGACGGTTAGGAAGTAATATATGTTGTGTATCTATATTTACACTTTCGTTGTAATTGGTTTTACCAATGTGTTAGCACCACTGGAGATCATGTTGTATGATATTGATTGAGAAGTTTTGAAATAAATTCATTCTTAATGGATACTCGATATTTTTTATAAACTTGTTTTACTATTTATAGATGGGATCCTAACATGTACTACCACTCCGGATCAGAGTGGACCAGGGAGTAATGGTGATGGGGAGTGCTCAACATTCCCCAGACCTCCATATCTGGAACCTCACCATCAGATAGAGTCTAACATCATTCCCAGGGCATGAAGACCTTCGGCCACTGCCTTCTAGCATCCATATGATAAAAAGGGCTGGGGCTTGCCATAAGGGCAATAGAATTGGGACAATCATATAGGTGCTAGGGCTTGACTTGGCCAGCCGATTGATCGGGGGGATCTCTCCGACCACACGTCTAGCCCAACTAAGGGCCAAAGTGGTGTGTTGCATATCATAGACTGCTCAGCCACATGGGTTCCATTCTTATGCATCACGAGTCGCCACCCTCTGCTAATAGGTGGCCTCATTGAGGGAGTCTTACCCCCTCTGCCGAGGTGCAGTCGGTGTATTCTAAAGCCATAGCCGACAGGGCTTTTCTACGCAGGGAAGTCTCGAGTGAGTGAGAAAGAAAGAAAGAAAGAAAGAAAGAAAGAAGTCGATTTATTGGGAAAAAATTTGAAACAGATTTTGCGCGTTGAAGCAAAACGGAGCCTGAACGAAAAGTAACCTTTTACTTAAACGATTTAAGATCAAAGAAAAATAGTCAAAATATAACATTGGCTGTGGGTTATGCAAATGGCTTTGTTATTGAATCGATGAATGGTGCCAATAAAATACAGTAGATACTCGTGTGTAGGTGGAATTTTGAAGACTTAAGTATATACTCGTGTATAGGTCGAATACTGAAGACTAGGCATATACTCGTGTATAGGTCGAATGCTGAAGACTAGGCGCATACTCGTGTATAGGTCGAATGCTGAAGACTAGGTATATACCCGAGTATAGGTCGAATGCGGAATACCTGAGAATATTTATTCGAGTAAATGTCAAATGCTGAAGACCTAAGTATATTCTCTTGTATAGGTCGAATACTGAAGACTAGGTATATACTCGTCTATAGGTCGAATGCTGAAAACTAGGCATATACTGGTGTATAGATCGAATGCTGAAGACTAGGTATATAATCGTGTATAGGTCGAATGCTGAAGACCTGAGTGTATTTACTCGTGTAAAGGTCGAATGCTCAAGACTTTAGTATATACATGCAAGTATATACTAGGTATACATGCAAATGGCTTTGTTATAGAATACGGTGCCAAAAAATACAGTATATACTCGTGTATAGGTCGAATTTTGATGACTTAAGTATATATGCTAACGTACAGGAGGTGCGTGTTGTAATGGTTATCGTCGTTGGAAATGGTCTCATCGATCCGAGTTCAAATCCAGGACAGGCATTTCACTTAGTACTAATACCCTAGGGAAAGGTATGCATCCAACTATTCTCCCTCCAGCTATGGGTAAATAGTAGGGTAGACTATTTTTTAACCTTGATAAAATTCCGAATTGAGACCTGTTAAACTCCGCTTCAGAAATTGACCTAGTGTCATATCCAGCACATGTGGAGAGATCGGTAAATATATATATATATATATATATATATATATACTCACGTATAGTTCAAAGGTTGAAGCCTTCAGTATATATACTCACGTATTGGTAGAATATTAAAGCCTAAGTGTATACTCGTGTATAGGTCGAATGTTGAAGAACTATGTATATTAGGGTAGGTCGATTTTTCACTTTTTAAAAATATGAAATTGTCCATCTATGCGAAAGTTGTGTGTTAGTATACTGAATCCTGATACCAAAAATTAGATCTTTTACTTGCACCATTGTTTGAGTAAATAGCATCAAAGATCGTCTACTAAAATACACTAAAAATCCTTGTTCTGGCAAAATTTAGCATTTAGAGAACGAGGATTTTTAGTTCACACAACTTTCGCATTGACGGAAAATTTGATATTTTAAAAAAGTGAAAAATCGACCTACTCTAATGTATATACCCATGTGTAGATTAAATTTTAAAGACCTAATTTTAAAGCTAAGAATTGTTTAAATATGATGGGGGGTGGGGATTAGGAAAACATTTGGCCTCAAAAAGGCAAATCAATGAAAAACTGAAAAATGATCCTATACCCTCCATGTTGATCGAAGTAAGAATATATTTTGGAGATCTTTGTAAATATGAAATCAATTGGATCTGACATATCCAAGGAATTTTCTTCTTAAAGAATTCTTTGGTCTGACACGAAGTCGCTATCGCTTTTTGGCAACGGAAAGTCTTATCTTTTGTCGGCTTTTTGTTTTTTCTTCTTGAAAGTAGTAGTAGTAGTATTGGTGGTAGTAGTAGTAGTAGTAGTAGTAGTAATATTATCATTATTATTATTATTAGTAGTAGTAGTAGTAGTAGTAGTATTTGTTGTTGTTGTTGTTGAGGGGAGCATATTGTCGTATAGTCCTCGTATTTCGGCTGGTTGGTTGGTTGGCTTATTTTGTTAGTTTTACTATTACTCTGAATGTTTGAGATGAGGCTTGAAGATTAGTATTATCTGCGTTATTCGGACTATTGTCCTCATCTTCATTGTTATTTGTACAACGTTTCGGCCGATATGCCCTCCGGCCTTCTTCAGGTATTTCTTGTCGGACTCGGGAACCTTCTCGGACTCGGGAACCTTCTTTTCGAACTCGGGAACTTTCTTGTCGTAATCGGGAGCCACCACGGAACTTTGAACCTAACCCTTTATTTAGTTTTGTTTTACAGCATATCAACCACAGTGGGTCATTTAATGCCGGCAAAGTTTTGAAAGATTCGTAGCGATAGTTTCGAAGAAAAAAAAATCCAATTCAATTTTTTTTGTAAGCAATTTTTCTATTTAATCCATAGATTGGACCCTAACACTCCGTCAGAGTAGACTTGGGAGCAATGGTGATGAAGAGGTGCTCCACATTTCCCAGACTTCCAGAACTGGAACCTTGCCATCAGTTTAACGTCATACCCAGGATATGAAGACCCTCAGCCACCGCCTTATAGCACCCATATGATAAAAAGGGAGGGGGTCTCTCTCTGTTAGCCCGTATAGCCTAAGTAAGGGCCAAAGTGGCGTATTGCATGTCATGGACTGCTCATCCACCAGGATTCCGTCATTAAGCATCACGGGTAGCCACCCACGACCAACAGGTGGTCCCATTTTGGGGTCTTATCCCTCTGCGGAGGCGCAGTCGGTGTATTCTAAAGCCCTAGCCGACAGGGTTGGGGTTGGTTTGTTGCGTTTTAATGCATGTCAAAAGATAAAACTGAGTTCATGAATTTCAGAAAGAAAGGACACATCTCTACACTTTACAGTAAACCTCTTAAGCCAGTAGAACAATTCACATGCCTAGGTAGTAATATCTCATCCACAGAAAGTGGTGTTAATACACGAATAGGAAAGGCATGGTTGGCCACAAACAAATTATCAGTCATATGGAAATCTGATCTCACTGACCAACTAAATCGACAATTCTTCCAGGCTGTGGTTATATCAGTACTGCTGTATGGCTGCACCACTTGGACCGTAACAAAGCGCCTTGAGAATAAGCTAGATGGAACCTGCACAAGAATACTGCGTGTAGTCTTGAACAAGTCGTGGAAACAGCACTCCACAAAGAAGCAGCTGTATGGCCACCTGCCCCCCCATTTCACAGACCATCTGAGTAACACGGACTAGACATGTAGGACACTGTTGGAGAAGCAAGGACGAGCTCATAAGCGACGTTCTCCTGTGGAAGCCAACACATGGACATGCTAATGTGAGCCGCCCGGCAAAGACCTACATTGACCAACTATGTGAGGATACTGGCACAGAAGAACTTCCAGGGGCAATGAATGATAGGGAAGGTTGGCGAGAGATTGTCATGGATATCCGTGCTACTTGCGCGACATGATGATGATGATCAATGCATGTCAACCTATTGTGTCATTTTATGTCGAAGACAATTGTTTCATTCATTCTTAATGGGTACTTAAAAAAAAAGACCCTCAGCCACCGCCTTCTAGCAGATATATGATGAAAAGGGTTCGGGGCTTGCCTTAAGGGCAATAGGGTTGGGACAATTATGTAGTTACTAGGGCTTGACGTGACCAGCCGATTGATCGGGGGGGGACTCTCCGACCACCCGTTTAACATAAGTAAGGACCAAAGTGGAGTGATTCGTATCATGGACTGCTCAGCCACCAGGGTTTCATCCTTAAGCATCACAGCTCGCCACCCACGACCAACAGACGACTCTTCTGCAGAGGTGCAGTCGGTGTTTTCTAAAGCCCCGGCTGACAGGGCTGGCTTTACGGCTAGAAACGCTAAAATCTTTGTTGTTTCCTTCTTAATGTGCAGCATTTTTTCTGCCTTACTGGTGATATAATTGCATGACCACGTGACTTAAGGGAGCGGTTTAGCTCAGTCGGTAGAACGCCCGCCTCGGAATCACAAAGTCACGATTTAGTATACGTGATCTCGGCGAATCAGCGCATGCGTAGCACACTTTGACTACAACTAGCGGGACCTGTGGATAAACCACAGTATGATTAATAATGACAACGTTTGGTATGTTTGCTTAAGAGCTATTGCCATATATTTTAATATGTAAATGTAAAAAGTATGATAATCTTGATTTAATTCTCTCTCATTTTTTTCTTTTTTTTTCTTCTTTTATATCTTTTCATTATGTTCGATTGAAACAGATTAGCGTTATCGCTTTGGCGCGCTCACACCTCTCTCTATCTTTCCTTAATCACTTTCTATCTTATATTTTTCTGTGTGGCATGTCCTTTTTCTTCCCTTTCTTTCTTTCTTTTTTTTTCTTATAAAAACGGAATGGTCTATTATTTAGCTGAAGTGACTTTACTTTCATCTTGGACGATTTCGACATTCTCATTTTTAACCTGGAACAACAGTATATATATATATATATATATATATATATATATATATATATATATATATATATTTACCAATCCCTTCGTATGAACAGGACGCGACACAAGATCAATTTCTTAAGCGGTAAATTAAGGAGGTAATGGTAGATGTCGCGCTCCACCTCAGATACCAAAACAATCTCCTTGATCTAGTGCTAGTAAAAAGAGGATAGACTCCCTCACTGTCTGGCTGATACCGACTTTAGGGCATCCGACGACTTACTATGTATGTCTTTTTTAATATTTTTTTCTGCAGATAACAGTTAGTTACGTATTTTTTTTTATTTACAAATTGATTTTTCTGGGTGTTCTTTCAGGCCGTCAGAATATATATATATATATTTCCTTGAAAGCAATTACAATGCGCATATCGCATAAAATTGCCTTCAAGCAAAAATATAAATATTAATATATACTTTATTCAACAATGCTTCTAAAATAAACAAACATCCAAAAATCTTATTTCCTTCGCCGAAGAGCTTAAAGCCCGAGTTTGTTATTGTTCACTCAGCGCCCCCTTACCTCATATGGTAGAGACGTCTCAGTATCATTGACAGGTTAATTTCGCAGGAATTTCTCCGTGCTGTATCGTGGATGAAACAGTATAGTTTCTGACTATCCTGCTGAAGTCCCGGTTTCGATTTCTGTCGGAGGGAAATCGCTGATGAAAATAAAGTTGAAACAGTCTGTACGATATTCTACACACTGAGTAATTCTTTGCGAAATTCACTTGTCATTATTATCTTCTATAATTATCGAATTTTATGCGATATGCGCATTGTAATTGCTTTAAATATAAATATTTTGCAAAAATATAAATATTGATATATACTTTATTCAACAATGCTTCTAAAATAAACAAACATCCAAAAATCTTATATATATATATATATATATATATATATATATATATGTAAGAAAGTTTTATAGAAAAACAACAAGATGTTAAAAATGTTTGCTGACAGATATCTGTTTCGACATTATGAATATGTCTTTTTCAATGAGCCTCCGGTGATATGATTTAAGTAATTAACATCTTGTTGTTTTTCTATAAAACTTTCTTACATATTGTCGGATTCAATATCCATTTTTACCTTCATACTGTCCATAGAAAAAACAAATTTGGAATTACTTAGATCATATCACCGGAGGCTCATATTTTCGGATGTAATAAGGATCCCGATTCTGCGAGTTTAACATCATTGCAGATTCATGTTGCTGGACTTGTTACATTTTTAAATTTTCATTTGTAACCGGAACATTTTCCTGAACTTTTTTGATATTCATGTACATTTTTACTACAAACTCTTTTGGGCTTTTTATGATAAAAATGCTTAAACATTTTAAAAATAAAATTTATTTTATTTTTAACAACAAATATGTATTTAAAAACATTTTTTTAAAATTCCGGTACTGATCGAGAGCGTTCTATGCCTTGTAATTATTGATATATTCATTTCGTTTTTCCGCTTACAATGTTGGATTGAAAAAGACATATTCATAATGTCTAAACAAATATCTGTCAGCAAAAATTTTTAACATCTTGTTGTTTTTCTATAAAACTTTCTTACATATTGTCGGATTCAATATCCATTTTTACCTTCATATATATATATATATTATATATATATATATATATATATATATATATATGGTGATTGCCACTTCGCAGAAGAAAGCCATTTCTACAAGTGATTCGGTTGTGAGCATGCAGAGGACCCAATTTTGATTTTTTTTTAAATGTTCCCTGTCACACATGACCCCTTTCTCGGCTTCCTCTCGCCTGCGACCATACGTGACTGAGAAGCCCAGCCCTTGACAGGCAGGCCTTCCACATAGGTCACATATATGGTCAGTCTTTACTGTAGGAAATGTGTACGTGCCGTCCGTCATGATCCGCTTATGTAGAGGCCGCTTCAAGATGGGGTGCTCGAGCTGACTTACCTCAAATCCTTACAGCTACCATCGGCCTGCCTTTCCAAGAGAAAGTGTACCGGCCCCAAATTCTGTCAATTGGTCCTCATCGCTAAAGCGGCCTTCCGCAAGGGTCACGATGTCTGCTCCATATCGAGAGTTCTTTGACACGATACCAGTTCGTTGTTTGGGGTTTCAAGATCCCTCAAGATTGAGATGTGTCTGAACATTCCAGGTGGCTATTTAGCCTAGGTTTGTTGTTGTAATATTTTTTTGTTTCGGCCCTGATAGTAGCAGGTTGCTCGCCAGCTTAATAAGGGAAGAGGCATTTGTTTAGTTTGTTTGATGTCTGGGTGGGCAATACTACCCAAGGGGCTACTCAGTCACTCACAACCTCGCCATGTGTATATTCACAGCTGTGTGCTTCCAGCCTGTCAGACCTAGACACGCCACCATTCCTCATTATCGTGGGACTTGTAGAAATATCTACACATGTAGTGCTAAAGTCTAGTATCAGTGAAAAGCCGAGGCAGGATGACTGAAAGACTTTGGGGAACGCAGGTGAAGGATCTTACAAGATCTACGGGTCCACCACACCGGAAAAAATCCCTAATATTTTCTAAGTTTTAACTTAGTATAAGTCCACAGGTACTATTAAATAGGTGACATACATACAATTTTATAATTTCACCATATATTACATTTAAAAAAAAAAAAACAACAAAAAACAACAATAAGACCTATTCAAATATTGAAAAGAAAAATGAACAAGTAAATTAGTTTGATATTGTTAAATGTCAATGAAATTAAACGTTATAACAATTTAAATCACTAAATGATAAAAAAATAATATTATAAAACGCAAGGAGATACACAATTAAAAAGTAAGGTTTAACTTAACAATGAGCCCACAATCTCTTATAGTCTTCCAATATATATATATATATATATATATATATATATATATGCGTGGGTATCTGGTGAGTCTAATTCTCAGTGTGAAAATTTTATGTATATATATATATATATATAAACTTATAAGTTTTTATATATATATTGACTTTTTGGGGATACAAGGTGTGGGCTAGACGCCCGCTTTTACTTATAAACTCGGCAAGAACCATGTGATCTCTCTTGACCAATCATTGGCAGTACTCTGCTGTTGATACAATACTTAAACGGAGCATACTGATCATAACTACTTTCATTGACGACGGACATAGGATTAAATCACTGGACCTTTAAAAAATATCGTTATTTCGGTACTTTTTGACAAACCTAGTATTATGAAAAATTAATGTTCCATTCATTCTTCATTTCTATTTTGGTAAATACAGATTAAAAAATCTGTACCTTTTGACCTTGTATTTTGAAATAAATTAACATTACACTTATTGTTCATTCCCATCTTGGTAAATACAGCTTAAAACTCGACACTTTTATGACACACCTTTTATTCTGAAAAAAAAATTAATGTTCCATTCATTGTTCATTTCTATCTTGGTAAACACAACTTCAATCTCGATACTTTTATGATACACCTTATATATATATATATATATATATATATATATATATATATATATATATTGGCGGTTTCCCATTTACTTATGTGGGGGTGAATCATTTAAATATGATGGAAAGATTGTGACCAGAAAACTTCAAAGGAAAAAAAGTCATAACTTTAATATCCATTGGGAAAATATCATTTATTTGATTCATAGCAATAAAATTAGAAATATTTTTAGATTCGTCAAAAAATTAATACTCATTTATTAAAAAAAATGTATTCATAAAGAACTAGAAGCGGCTATCCGGCACTGCCAGGGTAGAGGAGCGAATAAAAAAAGATAATCTCATAGAACCATTAATTTTCTTTTGTCTTCCATAATTGATTTATTTAACACATCACTCAATGCGTCCCGTATCTGACATATAGAAGGCGCCACTAATAATAAATCCATATAATTTTTATAAAGTACTAACCTTCAAATGGCACGTGTAAAAATTTGAACCCAATCGGATTATTAGTTTACAAATTACAGTTATTTAAGTGGAGCTTCTGTTGCAAATTTTCAGAACAACAGAAAAATCTGAATTTCGTGTGTTCATAAAGCATAGTTTTCTGATGGGAAAATACTGTTTAAGCACAACAATGGCTTGATAAGTGTTATTTGGACTCAAATGATGCTGAACGCTCAGGTCGCCCAAATTCGGCAGAAACACACAAAAAGGTTAGTCTCAATAATCCATTGATTTTGGTCTTCCATAATTGATTTATTTTGTACTCGTTTTATGTTTTAACCTCAAACGCCACCAATAACTTTATTTTCTTACTATTCAAATATATGTAACCCCGTACAACCTGTTTCATAGTCGGATCATTGGCGACTAAACCGGTGCCCCCATCAAGCTTGCCTGGTGAGGCGGGTGGCTAGACATCCAGCAGGACGAAAATCAAAACCTGTCAAAGGACGAAGGAAGCTTCTCGCTCAACGGCCATCTAGCACATTAACGCGGGAATATAAAAATACCTGGGTTGGTATCCAGGCGCGTAATAGTCTAAATAATCCCCCGCTGCCTTGTGAGTATCCTCTGGAGAGGAAAAGGCTAGGGGAGAAAAGCCTTACAGAAATCACAGCTTGGACTCCATTAGGCAGTTCAGTGTGTAAAACACAGTCTGGCCACTCCTGCAGCCGAACTGACGCCGAATGTATTGGTTCCCAATTCTTTCAGATCACGCTAGCGAAGCAGAGAGGGGATACCCTGTCGCTTGGGCAACCCAGGGACTCCATACATCTTGCCCAGGCTTTTTTTTCACTTTTTTTTGTGCCCTATCTTCAAGAATTAAATCAAATCTTCATTATTATTGCTCAAAAAGCAAGCTCTGGTCATAGTGAATGTGTATATATATTTACTTTGTCGTCAATTGTTTTATTTTCGTAGTTTCCTTCGGACATACATACTATCCTTTATAGATGGTTCGAGCAGTTATAAAGAATGGTTCGATGAATTTTTATAGAATTTATAAAGAAAAAAATGAATAAAAAAATTGATAAGGAAATTTTAACAGCATGTCAACCCGTCAAGAGGTTAGAGAATAGCATTCATTGTATATTTACATTTTTGTGTATTTGTTTATTAAGAATTTGTTTTTGCACACCTTTCTCTCGAATACGAATAATTTTTAAACAGATCTATTTGACCCATTGGGAGGGCCAAAACATGTACTACCACTCCGGATCAGAGTGTATTGAAGAAGTACTCTACACTCCCATATATATATATATATATATATATATATATATATATATATATATATATATATAATCAGCTATTAAACGAATTAATTTAAAAAAGGCGACCGGTGCTTTTTCAAAAGTTCAACAACCGGAGGATCGTTTGAAAGTTAAAATGTATAAATTGGGTAAAAGGGGGATAGGATAATGTAAAGGTTGGGGCAACAAGAAAGAGAGAAAACAAATTCCTTCATATCACCCCAACTTCAGCAACAACATCCCCAGCGAAAATTACCAGGGAGTGTTTCAAATGACGTTGTCTACACAAGGTCGGGCATTGAAAAAAAATTGCGATTGCCTCGAGGACATGAAGATGGTGATTTGTCCTAGCCTTGTATAGAACAGAAAATTGCTGATCACTATAGTTGATTTTGCAGCTATTTATACTGTGCGGGTGATCACCAATGGCAGAGTCCTGCGCCTGTGGGAGCCAGGATGTTGTTTGAGGAATACTTCTTATTCCCTTCGGGACATGTTGGTTTATTCTTACACTCAACCTCTGCGTCGTCCTCCCAATATAACTAAAATCACACCAGCAATGATATTTATAAATTAATAAACTCTGTTCAAATATTGGCAGAACATTTTTTTGAGTTGAGTGAAATGTAGATCTAGTGTGGAAGATTGTTCTAACCTTAACTGCATTGAAACAGCGTATTACATGTGACCGTATTCGTCAACGTCTGACCAACAAGTACTATCCACGGCAATCTTAAATACACAGGACATTCAAATCCCCCGGTTATCCATTATCAGCAAAGATGTTTGTAAAGTTCATCTTTAATCTTGCAATCAGAGCAAATCATTAATGCTCTGTACGTTAAGCATTTAATTAGGTTCACTTTTCTTGATTTGGGAGCAAACGAGTCCCAACTCAATTAAAGCCCAGTAAATGTAGGCTTTCGGTAATTTGTATTATTTGTATTATTCGGAATATTGTCCTCATCCTTATTGTCATCTACACAACATTTCCGCCCATGTCGCTCTCCGGTCTTATTCGGGTTTTTCTTTCCGAACTCTCCCGACTCGGGAATCTTCTTGTCGCACTAGACAATTCAGCGTGGATGTTTTGAATACTACTTAACTAAGAATGTTATATATTCAATCCCATGCAGTTGTGCCAAAGTATACAAAGGTGAAACATGCCGACCACTGAAAATAAGACTAGAGGAAAACAAAAAAGCAGTGGTACAGAGGGGAAATAGAAATGACGGTTATGGCTGATCATATATGGAATGAAAAGGGAAAACATTTGCTTTCATGAGATGAAGTTAAAATAATATATAGGGGCGAACATTGGAGAAAATACGTCTCAAAGTATTAGGTCATATGTGAGGCTATAGTAATATCTTAAGTAGACGAAGTATAGAGTTAATACAATAGGGGTACCTATTATTAAATGGCTTGATTTGATTTGATTTAAAAAAAAGCAATATGAGTCAAGGTAAATACTCCATACATAAGCATAAACGTAATTATTCTAGGTAAATAGAACATTAGGTTTATATATATTTACCAATCCGTCACAAAATACGAGGAACGTTTTTCAACTAAACATCCAGGAAGGGCAAACTGTTATTTTCCTCCTCTTTCTCAGTGAACCTTAAAGAGGGATGTAAATTATTCAAGCTTGAAAGTATTTAAGAGCTTTGTTACGTGAACTAAAGCAAGCGAAAGTATCATCCACGTAACGTGTATAAAAATTTGTAAACCTTATTAAACAATTTATTTTCAAGAAAACACACAAAAACATTAGCCATTGGGGGTCCAAGAGGGCTACCCATCGAGATACCATCAATCTGCCTGTATCATTGAAACTAAAAGACACTGACTTAGTGGCCAACTCCATTAATTCAATGAAAATATTTTCAGGAAAAGGGGGAGGAGCCAAATGGCTACGATACAGCAAATCTGCACAAATGCCAATAGTCTCATTTAATGGAATATTAGTAAACAGAGGCGTAACGTCGAAAGAAACAAGAAACTATGATTCAGTACAACAAGGCAGTTCACGAATTAATTCGTTTAATAGGTGATCCTATAATAAAGTATGTTACTGTTCAAACTTATATATAAATGTTAGGTGTACCAAAAACTGGTTTATATATATATATATATATATATATATATATATATATATATATATATACTAACTCCTCAGCATGAGCAGAATGTGACACAAGGTCAATTTCTTAGATGAAGTTTGAATTCAGAGTTTTCCTTCTCCCAGACTGGTTGCCTAGCCAAGATTAAAAATCCAAGTCTGTCCTACTATTTACCCACAGCTGGAGGGAGAGTAGTTGAATGCATACCTTCCCCAAGGGTATTAGCGCTATATGAAATGTAAACAGCCTCACCCATGATTTGAACTCAGGTCCATTTCCTACGACTGTAATTACCACACCACGCGCCTCATATCTCATATCTCATATCTCATATATATATATATATATATATATATATATATATATATATATATATATGTGTGTGTGTGTGTGTGTGTGTGTTGGTGTGGGTGTGGGTGTTGAGATCCTTCCATCTGCTAAAGACGATGGCGTAGTGGCCAGTTCTTTTATTTATTTTTAAAAACTGCATCAGCGCGAATGGCTAAACAGGCTAGTTTTTGAATGTCAATCTCTGGTGCAGTGACTGCATACAAACAGTAGTGCTCGCTGGGGTTGTTGTTGGCTCTCCTTCCTTCTGGCTCTCTTTGCTGTGACGGATTCTTTCCTCTCTTTTTCACTCCTTTTCGTCCCAGGAGGGGCCAGACTGCTCGGTTTTCTGCACCAGTCTCCCATGTGTTGGTGCTAATGTGGAGCTTTGGAGACTAAAGTTAATTGGCTTTATGAGATATAGAATAAAAAATAAGCTTAAATCAGGCGGATATATATTTCATTAGTCACATAGATTTACTTAGTTCCCCTGAAGACGGTGTACTAAGAACACCGAAACCGTGGTAGGGAAATAACTTTTCTGCAACTATATATATATATATATATATATATATATATATATATATATATATATAAGAGGAGGATATCAAGTGTTACTTTGATAGTATTAAACCAAAATTAAGAACTCAAACGTACATATAAATATTTGTGAATATATTTTTTACATATACGGAGTATTATAAATAAATAAATAAATGAAATGATGTATATCTTTAGAAAATAAATTCGTTTCGTCTATATAGTCTCATCAAAATATATAGTGAAAAAACAAAAAATAAAGAAGCGGGAAAATCAAACCAGTAAGACCGACTGGGAAATATTAAAGACAAAAATAAAATAAAGTAGAACTGATGACTATAAAGTCGAAATAGATTTATTTTCCAAAGATATATATATATATATAATATATATATATATATATATATATATATATATAGAGAGAGAGAGAGAGAGAGAGAGAGAGAAGCGAGAGACAGACAGACAGACAGAGGGCAGATGTAAATCGATTGCGAAAATACTTCAGTATAAAAAGAGAAATATTATTTCAAAAGCTGATTTAAACTGAGTGTTTGCAACGGGTAGGGTTTCGGATTTGATAAGATGGTTCCCAGTGGTAATGTTTTATTGGCTCGCTATCCTTACAGCTGATTCGACTCCAAGAGTTTCGAAAATTTGGTGCCAAACGCCACAAGCAGGAACCGACCAAAATCCGAAAAAAGAAAGGAAAACGTTTGTTGTGCACATCTGACGCCAAGCGAGATCCGCTACAACCCACCCTAGAGAGAGAGAGAGAGAGAGAGAGAGAGAGAGAGAGAGAGAGAGAGAGAGAGAGAGAGAGAGGAGGAGGAGAGAGGGGGAGGAGGAGGAGAGAGTATATGTGTGTGTGTGATGAGGGGTGAGGAATTTTCCCAAAATGTCTAAAAGCATTCACCAGCGTACCCAACCGAACCAACGCCTCCTAAAATACACGCTGGTTCATTGAAAAATGACGTCACAAACAGTAGTCCGGCCATGAGGTTAACCAACGCAGGCGTCAACCTCGTAAAGACAGCGTTAAAGTAAATAAACAAAACATCAAGTTACATTTTATTAAAATTTAACAACTGAAATTCATTCATAATTTTATTTGTTTCAAATTTAAAAACAAATTTATAAATTATAATCAGCATTGTTTTAATTTGCATATTTTTATTTTTATTTTTTTAAATTTTCTGTAAATTTACAAAAGAGTAATTCCATGTCAAACCAACTAGAAAAAAGTAAAATTGTCACCCACTGCCTTCAATTTTTCTGAATTTTTTCCATGTGTGGACTATGTTAACGTTAAACAATCCTCAAAATTTGAGCTTCCAATTCCAAAAATTAGCGGATTTATGTCTATATTTGGTTCCCCAAATTGGGATGGGGGTCGCGAAAATGGCATTTTTGTCTGTAAAATGAGTTCTAGAACTTCCCTACTATTAAAAATTGGTTTATAAAAGCATTTTTGCCCAAGGAATCTAAAAATTCTATAAAAAATCTTAAAATCAACCAATTTTAAGTTATTGATGATTTCTGATTTTTTCATAGCAAGATCAATATCCCAATGTGGCACTGCATCCATGACAAAGAATTTTCTATTATTATATCACATATATTAGATATTATTTGTACCAAAAAGATAGTTTGAATTTTGCTCAGAGCCGAAGTTACAACATCAGTTAAAATTTTGCAAATCAGAAATGGTACAATGCTGATCAACAGTGGGTGACTTTGTATTTTGTCCATTGAAACATGAGGGCGTAACTCAACAATATCTTCTGCCACCATAAACCCAAAACTGCTATCAGCAAATATGTGACATCAATTTCAAAAACTGATAAAAAGAAGATCCTTGCATTAAAGTGGATTCCATATGCCGATGAGGAGATGTCTTTGAAATCTGTGTGGAATGTCATCTGTGCCAAGTATAACCAGGCTGAAGCTCTACCATTCATTCAACACAGTTACTAATGGGAGACTATATTTAGGAGCTCATACGTGAAATTGATTTATATTACAATTTTAATCTCAAATGTCTTCTCCCTTGTTAGCATTTTTGTTCATTTTTGTATAACTTTAGTATAAATACATGTAAATTATAATTCATATGTTGTTCTATTCAAACCTTATGTAAATGAAAATGTGCAAATTTGCTTGTTTTTACATAAAAAATGAGTTAATTGCTAAATTTCATTATCCAGGACAGAGAAACAAAGTTTGAAGGGAATAATGCCCATTTCCTATACCTTTACAACATACGCAATTAAGAAATAATACATTCTATCTAGGAACAAAATTTGTCTTACAAAGTGTAATCGAGGGACGAAAGCAAAGTTTGAAGGGAATAATGATCATTTTCTATACTTTTACAACATAAGCAATTAATAAATAACAGAAATCACCCAGAAACAAAATTTGTGTTATATAGTGTTATTCAGACATAAAAGCAAAGTTTGACGGGAATAATGGCCATTTTCTATACTTTTACAACATACGCATTAAAGAAATAACACAAATTATCCAGGAACAAAATTTCTGTTAAAATATTCACAAGGTAGAAAAATAAAGTTTAGAGGAAATAATGGCCATTTTCTATACTTTTACTAGGGTGGGGGCAAATGAATACTTTTTCCTAAAAATTGAATAAGACAGGTGTTTTCTATGGCCAATTTTGGTGCTGATCACGATTCTGATGAGAAAATTTACCTAGAATGTTCCGTGGGGTTTTTCAAAATGGCGGCTGGAAATCGTTGTTTTTTTAAATGAAAATTGACAATATATGGTTTAATAATGGTGTAATATGTCTAATCATAGGTTTTCATAGTCACAGAATATGAACATACATTTATTTTATTGATTGAACCGACTGTTATTTCTTTATCATGCAAAACATGAAAATTATAATAAGATTAGTAACATTTTTTCCATAGATATAACCAATTATATACAGTGAAGTCCTCAATAGTTAATTTCTACACATAAGAATTGAATTTTCCATATAAGTTAGTCACTTGACTCACAAATTTGCCATGAGAAGACATTCCACTGTCATATTTATCTCTGATTCAATTTTCAGGATATTTCGAATGGTTGTTTTTATTTCTGTAACCTCAAATTCCTCCATCCAGTATTGTCCACCCAATGTTTTGATTCGCCTCTTCTGGTGAATATCTGGTGCTATAGTTAGCCTTAGGTAACTGATTTCAGCCAAATGCTGATATTCTGTCAATGTGTTTAATAATTCTAACGAGGAAGCAGTGATAGGACCACCATGGCGTTTACAAATATCCAGTTGATCCTGAGTCCTCCGAGTTTTCCTCTTTTTGATATCCTGCTTTTTCAGAAGGGCTAATGCCTTGGTAGCTTTCAACGTTGCCAGGAAATCTCTTTCTAACTTTTTCACTGTCTGAACCTCCTCTGAACAACTAGCCCATTTCCAACTCTCTTTCTTTTCACTGTTTTGACTTACTTTCAAATAAGGAATCTACTAGTAACCTGTTTGTTGAGACCACATTTCTTCGCGAGTGTGTTGCAACTGATTTGCTACCTCCACTAACCCTAATTCGATTATCAAGTTTAGCAAACTGGGATTCCCATCCTAAGTTTGTGAGGGGTGAATACTGTAGTGTCACTCTGTTACCATTATCATCTTGCCATAAGTGTTCTACCCCCAACAGTTGCCTCTTAACAGAATCAATAACTTCCTCCATTACTGCAGCTTCCAACTTTTCAATCCCATTTGGTTCACCCTGTTGTTTTTCATCCTTTAATTCCTTGAGAACAGTCAATTTGTGTTCAAAGAAAACTTTCACCCCTGTCCAATTTCTTTCTAGTGGTATGTCACTGATAACCGTTTCATCAATCCCCAGAAAATGCATCAGAGGGAATATAATGATATCACATCGTCCTGTAGATTTCTCACCAGCAGTGACTAATGACAATTTTTGAATCCCAATCTTCTGCTCAGTGTCTATGAAGACTTTGTCTTTGGCATGGTCCACACAATATGATATAAGCACAACCCGGGTTAGCTCAGTCGGTAGCGCGTTCGGCTAGAAACCACAAGGTTACCTAGTTCGATACCGGTCCTCGCCAACTCAGCGTATGAGTAGCACAGGGATCTGTGCGGTAAAGTAAGGAGCTGATGGTAGGTGTGGCGCTCCACCTCAGATGCTAAAACAATCTCCTTGGTCTAGCGCTATTGAAAAGGTGATAGACTCCCTCGCTGACTGGATGATACCGACTTTAGGCCGCCCCGTGACTTTACTTATTAGGGTCTACTCGAAGATTGTCAAGCAAGACTTTGTAGTCAGCTGCTCGGTCAGATATCCAAAAGTCAATTTGACTTTTAAGGTGAACAGCAGAGCAATTAGCAAGTACTGCTAAACACTTCAGTTTGTACTCATAAGCTTTTGCCCCATCCTCCCTTGAGTGGCTTAGATTCTCAACATAGCCAGTTGTAAGTGACGTTCTCGAACCAGACATTTGTATTATTGTTATATGGTCCGTTTTGACATCGTAGTGACGATGGCCAGCCGCCTTTGTGGTATCATCAAGCCCAGTTGTAATGACATTGTCCTGCTTGTTGCGCAATTGTTGTGCAACATATTCAAGATTCAGGTAAGATGCATCTTCCGAATAAAGCATGATTGTTCGACGACTGGGGAGCATATGTGTCAGATCCTTTTGAATATCATTGCTAGAGATCTCAAATTCTTCATCACTGTCATACAATTTGTCATCTGATTCACGTTCTACATTTATCTCATCATGAATGAATGTCCACTGTTGACCAAATATCATATTGGCTACATTGGCAAATATCCTACAAATTCAATTTGGAGAAGCTGTGGATTCTGACAAAAACTGGACCAAACAACGAATCACAGGTTCCTTAAATGATCTGTGCCCATTCCTAACCTTTACATAAGGAAATACCAGAGAACTACTGGTGGCGGTATCCTTTTTGCCAACCTATGAAGAACAAAGTTTTTTTTTATCGGTAAATAGAGATCTTTTTGATGTGGGTTGTTTACTGTTTTGGAAATTACATCTATTTTCAGAATTTTCATCAAAAACAGAAACCAATGCATCTTTCATCATCAATTGATCCAGTTCTTGCTGCTCTTTTTTCTTTTCCTCTGTTATAAGATGATTCTTCTTTACAGAACATTCTTGGCTCTCCTTTCTCTTTTTCATCCTTATCAAATCTTTTGATACTGTGTTGGTGCAAACTGCTTTGTAAGCTCCAAAACAGTTCTCCTCATAAAATGCCTGATCGTCAGGTGTCATCTTGACACCAAAGTCTTTTTCAATTCGTTTTTAATAGGATTGATCCTTACAACGAATATCATAGGCATTTAAAGTAAGAGTTTTATTAAATTCCATTGCCTTTTTGTACCAATCCTTACTTTTGAATTTAGTACTGCATTTTTCAACTTTACGTAAAGCATTGGAACGTTCATAGTCATCTTTCACTCTAGTAGCAATTGATTTTTCATTCAAATGGTACACATTTTTCAATCCGGTCATACCGTAGTTCAATTGATTTTTTCATTCAAAGGGTACACATTTTTGTCAATCAGTCATACTTTAGTTCATTTGGAACAATTTTACTAGCTTGATCCCCACTTAAAGAGTGTTTCCCTTCTGTTGTTGACATAAATGCAGCATTCGCCAATAACCACAGTCCAGGAGATAAGTTAATGTAGGTTTGAATCCCTCAAGTTCTTTTCTGCTTTCACTTCTTAATTTTCTTTCTGTCATTTTAGACTTGGCTACTACTTTAGGGAACTGCTTCACATTTATTATACTGGCTCTTTCATCCTTTATCAAATATAAAATGACATTGAAAATGAATATTTGCAATTTACTATCCTTCGGTATAAAAAAAAAACATAAAAAGCTGGACATAATTGGATAATCTTCACTTAGAATACATGATAAAAGTATAAGAGTTTGTTAAATCGTTAAAATATATGTATTTTCATATTCTGTGACAAAAAAAAAACCTATACTTTGATATGTTACAATACCAAAACTTATAAAATTGTTAATTTTCTTTGAAAAAAATAACGGTTTTCAGCCGCCATTTTGAAAATCACCACGGAACCAACCTAAAATGATGTCATATCCAAAAAATATTATCAGAATCGTAATCAGCAGCAAAATTGGCCACAGAAAACACGATTCGACTCCATTTGTCCATTCCTACTTTTACAACATAAGCAATTAAGAAATAACACATATTATCCAGGAACAAATTTGTCTTACATAGTGTTATCCAGGGTAGAAAGGCAAACTTTTAAGGGAATAATGGCACTTTTCTATACTTTTACAAAATAAACAATTAAGAAATAATACAAACTATTCAGGTACAAAATTTGTGTGAAAAGTATTCACAAGATACAAAAGCAAAGTTCAAAGGAAATAATGGCCATTTTCTATTCTATATGTTGTAAACATAAACAACTTAGTAATAATAAATATTATCCATGAATAAAAATTTGTGTAACATTTTGTAATTTGTCGATTGGGTTGCGACTATTGCAATGGTTAAACTATTTTAACGACTTTCTTAAAACCAAGAATTTATTTTGCAGACATTATCGACATTTAGCCGTTAAACAACTTTTGAAAATTTATTCGTTTTTCTTCCAAAAATGTCGATTCCTCTCTTTCATATCTTCTCTCCCTTAAAGCTATTTATTTTTTTATTTTTCGACTTCTCATTCTTCTTTCTTCATTTTTCCTTCAACTTCTTTTTCACTTTTTTCTTTCTTTTCTGTTTATCACATTTTACTTTTACTTACCTCTTTTTCTTTCTTTATTCCTTTCTTTTTTCTTTTTTTCATTCTTTAATTTTTCTTTCTTTCTTTCCTTCATTTTTTCTTTCTTTCGTTCTTTCATTTTTCTTTCTTTCTTTCCTTAATTTTTTCTTTCTTTCGTTCTTTAATTTTTCTTTCTTTCATTCCTTTATTTTTCTTTCTTTCGTTCTTTAATTTTTCTTTCTTTCTTTCCTTCATTTTTTCTTTCTTTCTTTTTATTGTCTTCTCTGTTTTTCTTTTCCATTCTTTCTTTCTTTCTTTTTCTTTCTCGTGTTCCTCTTTTTCCTTTTTTGGTCTTTTCTCTCATTCATTCATACATTCTTCTTTCTTTCTTTCTTTCTTCCTTTATCGTCTTCCTAATTTTTCTATGTTTTCTCTTTTTTTCTTCCTTTATATCTCTCTCTAATTTTTACCAGTACTATTCTTTATCTTATTTTGGTAGTCGCTCATTGCTCTCTCTCTCTCTCTCTCTCTGTCTCTCTCTCTCTCTCTCTCTCTCTCTTTCTATTTCGATTTCTCTTTTCCATCACCTTTTCTCTCTCTCTCTCTCTCTCTCTCTCTCTCTCTCTCTCTCTCTCTCTCTCTCTCTTCTTTTCAATTCCAAATTCGATATTCGATAACTGCACTAACCCTCCATCATGACCTTTCGTCTCAGCTCTCGCGAAATTTGTCGAATAGACCCGAATCTTTCTCTGTGCGATGAACTCACCACTCGACGTCGACCTCTTTTCGCTAACCTCATACTCAACCAAAATCGATAAAAGATACACCTCACTATTGTTTACCTGCAATGGGTAGCTGTCTATTTTTGCCAAACATTTCTACCCAACTCAAAAGCACCCCGAAGACCCTCTTTTCCTGTCACGCTCTCGCCTATTCTAAATTTACATTGCATTTGTTAGTTCTTTGGTTGGTTGGTTGGTTGGATTTTTTACGTTTAAACACAACATTCAGGCCACTGTAATCCCCGGGCTCTGTTTAGGTGTTATTATTTTTATTTACCTAAAAGTAGGTCATCTTCAGACAATTACCCTTAAACGTTGGGTTTATATATAATAAAAATGAGGACAACATTTCTACCCAACTCCAGTGGAATATTCTATTACAACACAAAGTGTTGTAATGGAATATTCCACACTCTCTCTCTCTCTCTCACCCATGTGGTCTGACTATATATATATATATATATATATAGTGAGCACAGCATTATGCTGGGCTGGCTTCGAGGATTAGTAGCGTACCTCACTATCTCTTGTCTGTCTTATTGTATATCTCTGCAATGAAACCTTCCACCTTATATCTACGAACCTGTTGACTGGTTCTTCCACACGACTACAATCTTGTCTGATTGTATACCTTTTAAGGACACAACAAAATGCAACCCGTGTTGGCGTTTTTGGATATAAGGCGTGTGGTAAATAGTCACTTCTACTTATAGACTCGCCGATAAGCACATGACCAACCTATTGTCCAATCACTGGCAGTGCTCTGCTGCTGTTATTATTATTTATACTGGCTGATTCTAATCTTAGCTACTCACATCTACTTGGATCTTCTTGGACGACGGACACTATATCACAGGACTTATTCACTTACCGAAGGATCTATATCACAGGACTTATTCACTTACCAAAGGATTCTATAACTCGGGACTTGCTTACGTATTTACTTTGGAAACTGGCCAAGGATGGCGGCCAGATACTTAACAACCCGTAGACCCTCTTTTCCTGTCACGCTCTCACCTCTTCTAAATTTACATTTACATTTGTTAATTCGTTGGTTGGTTAGATTTTGCCTTTTAACACAACGTTCAGGGCCACAGTAACCTCGGGCTCTGTTTAGATGTTTTTTTTATTTACCTTAAAATAAATCATCTTCACACGATTATGCTGAAAGTTGTGCTTATCTATATAAAGGGCAGTTTGTGCGTATGTGTGTCCGGTGGAAACTATGAAAATAAATCAATTAATGACAAATTGAATATATATACACATTCACTATCACCAGATCTTGCTTTTTGAACAAAAATAATGAAGGTTTAATTTATATTCTTGAAGATAATTCTTTTTTGCATTTAATATTTTAAATAGGAGACATTAATATTTCTTTTCAGTGTGTCTGGATCAATGCTAGGTTATTTTTACGTAGGGATTTTCATGGGGCGTACTGCAAAGATCCAACTCCCGATTCAACAATAATAGATCTGTGAGACTGACTTTTTATCCCCCACCCTGCCCAGGAGACGCCGGGTAGCCGCTTCTAGTACACAATAAAGATGAGGACAACATCTCTACCCAACTCAAAAGCACCCAGAAGATCCTCTTTTCCTGTCATACTCTCACTCTTCTAAATTTACATTACATTTATTGGCTGGTTGGATTTTACGGCATATCAACCCTTGTTGGGTTATTCTATGCCGAAGACATTTCGTTTTATTTATTCTTGATGGGTATTGAAAATTCTTTTTTTTAACTCAATTTTTTAAACATATTTTTAAAAACTCATTTTTCTATTTAACCCAGGGGTTCTCAAACTTTTAAGTCCGTAGAACCTGACAAAATTTGATTGACCTATCATAGAGCCCCCTCATTATATACCCCAGTCCACCTTGCATTTGTTTTGTTGCAACCAATTATGTAATAACTGAATTCTGCACAAACGTTTATGTTAACTGTAAAATAATCGTAAAATAAAACAGTAAAGTAAGCATAACATGTAAAAAAGAGCTTCAAATATTTAATACTAACTTAATAACATTCAAGGGAAATGCATTTCCAATTGTGATGGGTGAAACTGATGACTTTTGATAAGTTCATGAATATCGGGCTGAAACTTTTGAAAATATATCTACATGAGCATGTTCTCCATGATTCTTGTGGAATTAATTTCTTCTAATTACTAAAAAAGCTTAGTAGTTTTCATAGACCCTATGTAGACCCCTGAATACTTACAAACTCCCTGAGTTGTTGTATAGATCCCAAGTGGGGTATGTAGACCACTTTGAGAAACTCTGATTTAATCTATAGATGCGACTCTAACAGGTACTACAACTCCGGGTCAGGGTGGACCTTGGAGTAAGGGTTAACATTGCATTTGTCTTTTTGAATGAGTCCCCAGGAAAATTTATGTGTTCCAACTAAAGTTTCTAAATAAATTGTTGGGTTTTATTTTTATGATCTGGGGAAACAACTAAAGCCGTCTAATTGCTACCTTGTAACCTATCCTGAGTAATTCGTTTCTAAGAAGCTATTGAAATGTATTTACAGTTAGCTTGAATTGGTGAGGGAAGAAAAAGAAAATCACTGCGACACATGGATACGATTTTACTGCGTCCTTTTAGATTTTTGTGGGTCAGGGACGCAGGACGCGTACCTATCAGCATCTCTGATACTCTACACTTTTCAGCTTTGTATATATAACGTAGTTAGTCTGTACTATTCAAAATGCATTTAGTTGGAAAGAATTAGAGTTGATTTGGTCTTGTGAAGGAGGCGCTAAAAGCTGGACACTTGCCAAATGCTGGGTGTAAGTCTGTTTCTATTTCTCAATGATTTATCTTATTTATCTCTCTATGTTTGTCTTATTCTTTATCTAGTAGTCTATATATATATATATATATATATATATATATATATATAATATTATATCATTATTACTTATTATTTATATTTTGAAGGCAATTACAATGCGTATATCGTATAAAATTCAATAATTATTGAAAATAATCATGACAAGCAAACCCGTCGAATAACGTGTGCGACGTGTAACACCGTACAGCTGTTTCAACTTTGTTAAGTCTCATCAGCAGTGTATACCTAATAAAGTTGAAACAGCTGTATGGTGTTCCAAGTCGCGCAAGGTATTCGCTTGGTTTGCTTGTCATGATTATTTTCAATAATTATCGAATTTTATACGATATACGCATTGTAATTGCCTTCAAAAATATAAATAATAATATACTTTACATAACAATGCTTCAAAAGCAAATTATCAAATTCCATTATATTATATATATATATATATATATATATATATAGACTACTAGATAAAGAATAAGACAAACATAGAGAGATAAATAAGATAGATCATTGAGAAATAGAAACAGACTTACACCCAGCATATATATATATATATATATATATAATATATATATATATATATATACTAGACATAACGTGATCCGCTGGGTCACCCATTCAACTCTGAGTAGAAAATTGAAATTAAGGAAAAGTGAGTTAACAAAGCGAATAAAATAAAAAATAAAATAAATACGACCGAACAAAAATTAAAATCATTTTGTAAGCTTTCTAATTTAAGCTACGGGGTGCTGCTTGTGAAATTTATCATAAAAATACATTTCAAATTCTCCCATCTCTCTCTCTCTCTCTCTCTCTCTCTCTCTCTCTCTCTCTCTCTCTCTCTCTCTAATAACATGTGCTGGGGCACGGTCTCAATGTATGGGAACGATACTCCGGCTCAGTATTACGGTCGTTGGATGGGATGATACCAAATACAATACTATAGTGAGAGATTTCTTCTAATGCTGGTCGTAATACAGATTATAGTATTATAGTGTCCTGAAGGAGAGCTGGTTTCGTTCCTTTTACCAACTCGGCTGAAATAGGATTAAATAACCAAAAGCTGTCAACGGATCAACAAAACAAATAAACAGGAACGTTTCTTGATGGTTATGTACAAAATATATACATTTATTTTACAAAGGAGCGAGGTAATTTCTTTGTCAGTTGATTGGCGATCTACAGCTGGTTTTTGGCTAAATTATCAATTTTGTACCGAGTGGCAAGACATCAGAGTGTATCGGTAAAGTTGTGGCAAGGGCACCGAGCTATGGCGAGCTCCCTGGTTTCGGAGTGTCTGACTCCAGCGGACGTTCTCCACTTCTCTCTCTTCTTTTCCTTCTTCTCGGTCTCTTTCCGATTCAAGTTCCGTTATTTATGGTGTCTAGACCTCCCCCTCCCCTAACATACGGCTCTGAATGGCCAGCCACTCGATAACATTGCCTACTTGTCTAAATGGCCTTGTGTCAGCCTTAGTTGTAGTTTTCCATTGGTTTTTTTCTCCAACTGCCACAACTGAAGGTCAGCCATTGTTTTGTTTATGTAAGTTTTTGAAATTTTTGACCAACTTTTCAAAAACTCGGAATTTTATTTGTTAAATATTGCTTTATTTTGTCAAAATTTAAAATTCCGATCATATTGGTCAAATCCCATAATTTAAGGAATTTATGCCTACATGAGAATTCTTTGTTTAGATAAATTTATATTTTTAATATAAACATTATTATTATTATTATTATTATTATATTATTATTTTTTACATTTTCTTTTCTTACAGTAACTTTTAACTTTTAACAAACCACCATAATTAATCATTAGGGTAATTTTGATTAATTAGTAATTAATTAACAGATCGCCAATCAACCCATAACACTTTAATAGTGTTATACTCTCTCTCTCTCTCTCTACACTCCCAGAGAAACTAACATTATATAACGAGGAGGTTATCAAGAGATACATAGAGGGGAAGAAAGTGATAGACAGAAAGTAAAGTAAGAGGGTGTTCAGGTTTTGACTTAAATGCAAATTAAAACTAATTAGAACCATTTAAAACGGATTTTTTTTTCAAACGTAAAGTAAAAAAAGTAAAATCGTCGGGGTGGCTTAAAGTCGGCATCAGCCAATCAGCGAGCGAGTCTATCCCTGTTTCACTAGCGGTAGACCAAGGAGATTGTTTTTGCGTCTGAGGTGGAGCGCCACACCTATCACCAGCTCCTTACTTTACCGCTCAGATCCATGTGCTACTCATACACTGAGTTGGCGAGGGCTGGTATCGAACTAGGAACCTTGTGGTTTCTAGCCGAACACTCTACCGACTGAGCTAACCCGGCCCTTGGTTACCGACAATTTCTTGATTATGCGATTATTCAAACCAAGTCTGAATAATCCGCGAGAAACTTGTATATATATATAAACTTGAAATACTAAAAGGATGGTAAAGTAGAAAATAATTAAATATATTTTTTGAAAAGGGCAGAAGTCTGTCTAAAATATTAAAATCAAAAGTAAGTTAATATTCATTATTTTGAATTATTATTATTTTTCCCTATTTCTAGGCTTATAATATAACCAACAAGTCTTTCCACCATCTGTTATATATATATATATATATATATATATATATATATAATATATATATATTGGTTTGGAGGTTGGTTTTGAAGGCTATCACAATGCAAGTGTAAAGAAAAAATAAGGTAACTATGGTGTTATTTGTTAACCTGTGGTTTATTCTTAATATTTCGAGATAAAAATCTCTTCAGAAGAAGAACACTGGAACTGAAGTAGTTGTCGTCTTGCTATGGCATTTTTTAGGTAAATGAAAAAAATTTTGAAAATGATATAGATGGTATTTTTTTTAATAACTGTACTCTCGTGTTGCATGTTTACGTGAATGCGCTTTTTTTGTTTGTACGTGTGCGTATGTCATCATGCACGTGCGCATGAAAATGCGTGTGGACTGTGACGTTATGACCGATTCCACGCGCGCGTGTGTGTGTATGAATGACCGTATCCACGCACGTATGTGCGTATTTGTGTTTGGTGGCCATGGTGATGTATAATATTTCATGTTGGACGTAACATAACTTATTTATTCATTTATTATTATTATTATTTTAAATTTCTTATTTGCTTTGCCCATAAGTATTTGTGTGTGTGTGTATGTGTGTATGTTATATTTAAAAAGGTTAGAATAGTCAAGTTCATCAATATCCTAAGTAGATCCTATTTGTTAACAACTAGTGTGCAATGGCTTGTGTGTGTGTGTGTGTGTGTGTGTGTGTGTGTGTGTGTGTGTGCGCGCGCTGAGCTATAGATATGGGTACGTGTTTCGCATTAGTCTTTTCATTGTAGATTTGTTGCATTATGAATTCTCCATTGTGCATGTGGGTGTGTGTTGCGTGCGTGTGTGCATACACAGTTACGTGTACGCGTTGGTTGTGGGTTTATTGTATTATGAACTCAGCACTGAGTTCGGTTCTGCTATTGATCCCTGGGTGTAATCTAGCTATTAGTAAGGCTTCCTTAATTCGGAGGTATCTAGATTTCTCTCCTTGTCTGATTTCATCATTGGGATATCACTTTTGGAGATTTCGCCATTTGGAGATTTATATATATAAGATTTGATTGATTTTTGTCTGATTTCATCATTGGGATATCACTTTTAGAGATTTCGCCAACACGGCCAGAAAATTGGGAGTGCTAGTGAAGTTCACTTAGTTCACTGGAAAGTCACGGGTTCAGTGTGAAGGTCAGAAAAGGACATATGCTTGAACCCACGAGTATGGACCGGAAGTGAGAGAGGAAGCGCATGCGCTCTACAAAAAGGAATCGACATTTCAAAATGGCCGAAGTGTATGTACAGCGGTTGCTATGTTATGGTAAAAAAAAACAAAATAAACAAAAAACACGCCCCCAAATAAAAATAAGTAAATCAGATTTAAATTAATGAAAAATACAAATATAATATATATATATATATATATATATATATATATATTGTCGATTTTTTTTTTAGCTTTTACCCGGATGGGTGACATATTTCTAAGAAAATAGTGTTCAATATCCATTGGTAGAGCATATATAATAGAGTAAAAGTACCGTGGACATGGAGACAACACCTGATTACTGATAGTTTCTCGTCTATGTGAACTTCAGACCCCCCAAAATTATTGTATATATATATATATATATATATATATATATATATATATAAGAATATATATATATTTATATACACACGTTCACACACATATTTATATTCAAACACACACATATATACAAAAAACACACACACATACACATAAAATACACAGACACATAAATAAACACACACACACACACCACACACACACACACACATATATATATATATATATATATGTACAAACACACACTCACACATATATAAACACACATACACATATATAAACACACACACATAAGCACATCCACACACACACACACACACACACACACACACACACACACATATATATATATATATATATATATATATATATATATATATATATATATCGAAAATGTTCATCCTTGTCATCACAAGTGTGAAAAGAATAATATAATGTCTGATTAATATCTGATCGACACCAATTCCAACCATTGACACACAAGTGTCGATATCGATAACAACCATTGGCAACCATTGCGTGCATCTAATGGCTTCAAACGTATTCTCTCTCTCTCTCTCTCTCTCTCTCTCTCTCTCTCTCTCTCTCTCTCTCTCTCTCTCTCTCTCTGTCTATGTATATCAATGGTATGGAAAAGCTAATAAGACGAAGAAAAGGAAAGAGGCAGAGTAGTAGAAAATGCGTTTTTCTCGTTTATTCCTCCTTTGTCTGTGCGGATGAAGAGGAATTGATTAAATCAAAGACTTTACGAATATCGGTTGCAGACGATATTGGGCGGCCATTATGGCGGTATGGTGTGTTTGATAAAAAAACGAGTGGGAGAGAGAGAGAGAGAGAGAGAGAGAGAGAGAGAGAGAGAGAGAGAGATATAGCGTCATGGTTGTTTGATGGAGAGAAAGGGGGGAGAGAAATGGGAGAGAGAGGAGGGGGATAGAAAGATAGCGAGAAAGAATATGGTGGCATAGTTTGTTAGAATGAGAGAGACAGACAGACAGACAGACAGGGATAGAGGGATAGAGGAAAGAGAGAGAGAGAGAGAGAGAGGAGAGATAGGGGGAGAATATAGCGTCATGGTTTGTTTGATGGAGAGAAAGGGGGGAGAAAAATGGAGAGAGAGAGGGAGGGGGTAGAAGATAGCGAGAAAGAATATGGTGGCATAGTTTGTTTGATAAAGAGAGAGAGAGGATATGGTGGTATAGTTTGTTTGATAGTTAGAATGAGAGAGAGAGAGAGAGAGAGAGAGAGAGAGAGAGAGAGAGATGAGATGGAGAGAAAGAGAGAAATGAGAGAGAGAGAGAGACGAGAAAGAATATGGTGGCATAGTTTGTTTGATAAAGAGAGAGAGAGAGAGAGAGAGAGAGAGAGGAGAGAGAGAGAGAGAGAGATATGTCCTCTCTTCGTTTACTCTCACTTCTCTGCTCTAATGGTCACACATTTATAGATTTCTCTTTTTCTTTTCTTTTATGTATTTTTCATTTGTCTGAATTCGATTCTTTTCTTTCTTTTAGTTCACTTGCACTCGCTGCTCTTCACTCTTTGCGATACAACTAGCGCATGTCTGGAGATCCCAGATGAGAAAGAGGGCTAGTTTTTTTCCCAGGCTGTGTTCAAGTAGCCAGGTTGCAACGCTCTCTAATGGCAAACCCTGGCGACAAGAGAAGATAACCCTTTTCCAATCGCTACACATTTATATCATACACAAGAGAACTGTACTGTGAGCAATGCTGCCATTAATTCCTGACTATTGAACATTGCATTCTTCCTGATTTAAAAGAACAAACAAAATCAATGCTTTTCTCCGGTAAGATCATCAGCAACACATCTACATTACCGCCCTGTCGGATGGGGCTCTATAATACATCGACTGCACCTCCACAGAGGGGTAAAATCCACCCAATGGGGCCACCTGTTGTTTTGTCATGTCATTTTCCGTCTGAGATCACCATGTTTTGCATCTGTGAATGTGTATATGAGTGTATGATTTGCATACCTGTGTGTGTAGGGGTTATTTATTGGAAAATCCGGAGCCGAGCTATCTTATACAATAGCGATATGGGCGCCTCGCGTAGTGTAATGGTTAGCAAGCTAGACTCGCAGACCATTGTTAGTGAGTTCGATTCTCGCTGGGCGCCCCATAATCTGGCCTTGTGCCACACCTAAGATAAGCTTAATAAATAACTATACAATAGCGAAATCAAATTTAGGTTCTTCATATGCAAAGGTCTCTTAAACAAAGCAAACTTTCTCTACATGTACGGACACATCATCCTTAATTTACATTCACACATATTCCTTTTCTCTCTCTCTCTCTCTTACGCTCTCAAACGGCATATATATATATAATATATATAATATATATATATATATATATATGTGTGTGTGTGTGTGTGTGTGTGTGTATGTGTGTGGTGAAAGGTAGACAAACACGGGATGTTGTAGAAAATGGATGTTTATTGTAGGTAGTGATGTCTTCAGAAAGAAAATGTTCACTACTGAAGCAAGAACTCTATTCCTAAAGTCCTGAAGATGGTCTAACAGACCGAAACGTTGCATCGTCGACATCACTACCTACAATAAACATCCATTTTCTACAACATCCCGTGTTTGTCTACCTTTCACCACACTGTCGGAAATTCCTCATATTTCTCCCATATATATATATATATATATATATATATATATATATCAATGTGTATGGTTGGCACTATTATACTTGAAGAAGTGGTAGTAATCCAATGTACAGTGTTATTAGAAGAGTGTTCAATATCTGTGATAGAGCGTTAATAAATAAATAAATAAAAATGTTAGTTTATATTTATTTACATTGGAACAACTTTGGTTCCATTGTTTTCTTGTTGTGTAGCAGTCATCAGGCAAAGAAAATCGATTTTCGTTGCCTGATGACTACTACACAGCAAGAAACCAATGGAACCAAAGTTGTTCCAATGTAAATAAATATAAACTAAAATATTTCTCTCTCTCTCTCTCTCTCTCTCTCTCTCTCTCTATCTCTATAATATATATATATATATAATATATATATATATATATATACATGTGTGTGTGTGTGTGTGTGTGGTGTGTGTAATGTATCAAAGGAAATGGGATAGAAGTCTGTATTTGTTTATCATAGGTCAAAGAACAGCCTTGTCGGCTAGGGATGTGGAATACACAGACTGCACCTCTGCAGAGGGGTAAAACACCCCATCCACCTACCAATGGGGCCACCTGTTTGCCGTGGGTGACGACCTGCAATGTTGAAGGACACAATCCTTGTGAATAAGTGGTCCACTCCACTTTGACCCTTACTTAGGCTAGTCAGAGACGCTCCCTCCGATCAATCGGCTGGTCACGCCAAGGCCTAGCACCTATATGATTGTCTCATCCCTATTGACCTTATGGCAAACCCCCAATCCTTTTCATTATATCTTAGTGTCGTAGGTATGACGTTAAACTGCATCTAATGGTGATGTTCCAATTTTGGAGCTCTGTATCGTGTGGAGTACCCCTTCATTGCCATTACTCCCAGGTCAACCCTGAAATGTGTCTATAATCGCTTTTGTGTCCTGGGTATGACGTTAAACTGCATCTAAGGGTGAAGTTCCAATTTTGGAGCCCTGGGAAATGTGTAATACTCCTTTATCGCCATGACTCTAACTTGGAGTGGTAGTACCTGTTATGATCCCATGAGCTTAAAAAAATTTTTTAAAAATGTAATTTTAAAAAAATTGAATACGCATCAACATTGAATAAAACAAGACGTCTTCGGTATGAAATAACCCAACAAGGGTTGACATGCGTGAAATCAAACCAACCAATCAACATCTACATTATCTCTGTAACGATATATTTACCCACATCTTCGGAACTTGGCGTACATCACGATAGGAAAAGGAAAATGAGTGAAACCTGATATTAATCCCTAACTACCTGATATCGCCTAACTACCCCTAATTGAGAATACGTTGACTGTACCCTTGCTGAGGAGTAAGACCCCCCCCCAAAAAAAAAAAAATGGTATGTCCTTGGTATGACACTAAACTGCATCTGATACTGAGGCTCCAGTTTCGGAGCACTGAGGAGTTTTGATTACCGTCTTTTTACCATTAATCCCAGGCCCACTCTGTCCGAGTGTGGTAGTACCGGTTAGGGTCTCATCTATGGGTTCAATCTGTTTAAAAATCATTAGTATTCGATCTGGCCGTGTGCAAGAAAAAAAAAAAGTAAATATAAATATAAACATTCAATGAACGCGATTCCCTAACCTTTAACGAATAGTCAATTCGTTAAACGCGTTCATTGAATGATCGAAAACTAATGATTTTAAAATCTGTTAAAATCAATCGATCCAGAAACTAAGGCTCAGTCGTCTATCGTTGATGCAGTTAAAGATGGTGCAATGCAGTGATGGTCTAAAAATGCTAGTACTTATTAACAAGTCTTCAAGATTTTCTATTTAAACTGGTGGGAACCGTGGATATACCACGGTATGATAATTTGATTATTACAACGTTTGATATGTTTACTTTAGAACTACTGCAATAAAAAGTATAATAATCTCTGGCGAAATTCTTTCTTTTTTCTTTTCTCTTCTTTTAACCTTCTTTTTTCTAACTTTCTTTTTCTTTCTTTATTTCATGTTTTTGTTTCTATTTCATTGAAACAGACGATAAGTACTATCGCTTCCTATCTCTCACCTTTCTTTCATATAATCTTTCTGTATTAGCTTTCTTTTTCACTCTGACGTGTGGCATGTGCTTTTTCATCCCTTTCTTTACTCACAATTATAACGATATAGTCCATTATTTATCTGAGGTATTGACAGGCATAACATTTGAACACATCCATTCAATTCTTATGAATTAAAACGGAATAAGCCATTATTTATTTAAGGTGATGACAGGGCATGACACATGTAGGTAGGTACTAGCGTATTAATAGATAGATTCTAAAAATTAGCTTCATTCTGTATTTATATATGTTCTTAGAAATAACCAAAGTCTGCTGTATAATCAGCGAATATGAACCTCTATCAGAAAAGCAGGTGGCTTAGATATTATTTTATTTTATCTATTTTACTTTGGGGATACAATATATATATATATATATATATATATATATATATATATATATATATATATATATATATATATATATGGTATACACAGGAATAACCTGTTATTATTTTATTATTATAATAATAAATTTGCTCTACTTACGTATTGAGCACTTTATATTTGTTATATCGCTGTCTTATCATTGTGACATTTGCATCAACTAACCATTGTGACCAATTTTACCGGTAAGTCACCATTTTCATTTAAAATCATATATATATATATATTCAACTAAAAGTTACTACCACGTTTTCATTTACTAACATAAGTAGTTAACCCAAAAGGGCCCAACACATTTCGTATTGCTTTCAGGTCAAGAATCTGACTCCGAGTCAGATTCTTGCTCTGATGAGCTACTAAGCGAAAACTATTAGTAGGTATCTGACTCATTAGGTCTAATTATATATATAATATATATATATATATATATATATATATATATGTGTGTGTGTGTGTGTGTGTGTGTGGTGTGCAATTTAATCCATAGATAAGACCAACCACTGCGGCTCAGAGTGGACCTGGGAGTAATAGCGATGAAGGGGTACTCCAAAATACCCAAAGCTCCATAGTTGGAATCTCACCATTAGATATAGTTTAACGTCATACCTAGGACACTTAGCTGAATTGTTAAGACAAATAACATATTAGTTGTTGACTAGCACTACCTGTGGACATACCACAGTATGATAATTTAAGTATTACAATGTTTGATATGTTTACTTAAGAGCTATCTAAAAAGTATAATAATCTTGATTTAACTCTCTCTCTCTCTCTCTCTCTCTCTCTCTCTCTCTCTCTCTCTCTCTCTCTCTCTCACACTCTTTTTTCTTCTTTCTTCTTTTCATGTTTTCATTATGTTTGATAGAAACAGATTAGCGTTATCGCTTCTGCTCGCCCACACCTCTCTCTTTCCCCTACTCTCTTTTTTTCATTCTTTTTTCTTTCCTTCTTTCTTATTATATTTTTCTTTGTAGCATGTTCTTTTTCTTCCCTTTCCTTATAATAAAAACGGAATTGTTCATTATTTAGCTAAGGTGACGACACTCATAAGAAATAAGAATTCGGTGGATAAGCAACACCAGATAATCAGGATTTACATTTTTGAATTCTATCTTGAACGATCTCATTTTTATCCAGAGGGTGTTGCAAGATGATAACGGTCGTACAATTAAGGAACACGAGTATTAATATATAGCCTCCATTTCATCTTGGACGATTTGGACGGTCTCAATTTTAACCAGAGGGTGTTGCAAGATGATAACGGTCCCACAGTTACGGAATATAGTATCAATATTTTTGTAGTGAAATTGGAATGTACAATAATTTTAAAAAAATACAAGACAATGTGTTGAAAGATGGTTATTTCATTTTAATTTGGAATATCGACTACTGAAAATTTTAAGGCCAAATTTTGAATTTTCATTGGGACCCAAAATATTCATCTCTACTACTAGATAGCACCAAAATAGGACACGTGATCAGTTTAGGCCATATTGAAGGAAGAAACGTAAATATTTTTGAACTTTTTTTTTATCTCGCAAAAAAAGAAATAACGAACATAAAGAGTTGTTACAAAGAAAAATAGTTAATTCAAAGATCAAAGTATCCAAGAGGGGAAAATTACTCACCGTTATCTTGAAAAATAAGGGTGCTATTCGCAGAATTCCGTCCTGGCCTCTGGCCTTAAAATACGCTAGGCAGTGATAGCTGAAAAAAACGTAAATGAGATATTTTACTCCCCCCAGTCTTTTTTTCGACAAGTAAATGTTTATAAAGATAAGAGTCTGAATAATTATATCAAAATTTTTTTAATAAGTTTCGATGCGTGTGCTGTTTAGTAATAGAACCATGAATACAGAATGTTGCTAAAATATCAATAAAGAAATTGACCCTGTTGTAAAAAAACGGACTGTTTTACTTATTGTAGTTCTATGCGCAGTATTCCGTCCCGGCCACCTGCCTTAAAAAAACGCTACGTTAATTTTCAATTGATTTAATGTAAACATTGTTTTTCGTTCATAATTTTCATTATTTCGGTAAGCTGAAAAAAAATTAAAAAATCATCAGGAGTTTTTTTAATGTTTCTTCTTTTGAATGAACAAACATTTTTTAATATAATATTAACATTTATGCAAGTTTCAATTGTGTTAAATATAGGGGGGTTACATTTAACAGGGAAAATTGGTGGTACCTACTACTACGATCCTATATTTGGACGGGCTAAATCTCCTTATTTGAACAAAACGATTTATTTGAGATTCTGTTGAGAAGCGAAGAGGCTACTGTGTCCTAGACAGATCTTTTTTTAAAGATTACGAAGAGGGATTTTTTTCGAGACAGAAAGGGAAACAGGAAAAGCATATCATTGTCTCCATTTTTATCTAAAGACGCAACTCATAATCACCCGGTTTTAGCAATTAAAAGGAAAAAAAAAAAAAGAAAAAGAAATCTGACTCTTTCCTTCTCCCCCGAATTAAAGGAGTTTTTCCTTCTTCTTTTAGTAGACGCCATAAAAAATGTTGACACGGTCAGTGGGTCATAAAACCGCTGGAGACCACCTAAATCAGTGAGATTAGAAAAGAAGTGCTAAATTTCTTTCATCTCGGTGTTAAGGGGTCATGGTCGATTGACCACGACCACCCATACGGGAAGTTTTCTTTAGTTTTCTTTGTCTGGATTCTTAATATAAGACCCATGATTTGGATTGGATTTATGGGGTCAACACGTTTTCACTTCTATTACACTGGATTGTAAATCAGAATAACTGCCCCCCCCCCCGCATACTTTTTGTTTAAAAAATTCCGTTATTATTTTAAAATTTCTGTTTCTTTTTGCGCCCACCTAAAAAGACCACGGATAGTTTACTTTTTTTTCACTGGTCGCGTGACCTGGTTTGTGGGGGTGGAATGACCAGGCGCAATCCATCCCTTTCCAGGTCTACAACTCGTTTGAATTCAAATTTTGCCTTCTCCTAGACTGGTTGCTTAAGTTACAGAGCCCAGTCTGCTTCGCTACCCATAGCTGGAGGGAGAACAATTGAGTTTGTACTTTCTCAAGAGTGAAATGCGAAATGAAATGCAAGCATCCTCATTCAGGATTTGAACTCGAATTGCCCAGTCCCTTTCCTACGACGATACAGCCCTGTCAGCTGTAGATTTTGAATATACCGATTGGACCTCTGCAGAGGGTAATACCTCCGTCTCATGAGGCCATCGGTCGGCCGTGGGTGGTGACCCGTGATGCTTAAGAACGGAATCCTGGGTGCTGAGTAATCCATGACATGCAACGAAAACACTTTGCCCCTTACTTAGACTGGACGGTAGTCGGAGAGGCCCCCTCCGATCAGCCAGCTGGTCATGTCAAACCTTAGCGCCTATATGAATGTGCCAACACTATTGCCCTTATGGCAAGTCCCAACCCTTTTATCATATGTGCTAGAAGGTGGTGGCTGATGGTCTTTATGTCCTAGGTATGACGTTAAACTATCTGATGGTAAGGTTCCAGTTCTGGAGGTCTTCATCGCCATTACTCCCATGTCTACTCTGATCTGGAGTGGTAGTACCTGTTAGGGTACCATCTTTTTAATAAAAATTGACTAACTACCAAGAATGAATAAACCAAAATGTCTTCGGCATAAAATCACCCAACAAGGGTTGACATGCTGTAAAAACCAACCAACCAATCCCATGACGATGACCCTTACGCGCGCCTCCATAAACAAACTGAGTAGTTATTTACTAAGCTTTGCTTAATTGTGGCGCAAGGACTGATATACGGGGGACCCAGTGAGAATCGAACTCATAGCCAATGGTCAGGTAATCTAGCTTGTAAACCATTACACCAAGTGTAGTACCCAGAGACAATCTGACTAAGTGTACGAGCGAATTACCTGAACTGCTGAAGATATTTATGAGTTAAAGAGCTGACGAGATTTGAGAATATAAAAGGTGAAATCTCATGAGATTAGGCGAGAACACGTCAGAAAATGGAGTTGGAAAGAAACTAATTACTGAAAATATCTTTTTAACTGCACTAAATGTTTTTTTTTCTTTTCTTTTATGATGTTATTTTATTGCTGCTTTTTAAATTTAAAAAAAATTGTCTCATTATTTGAAAATTTGTTGAGTCTCATTCTCTCTGTTTCTTTTATGTATTTGCTTTTCTTTCTTTTCTAAAATCTTTCTTTTTTTCAGCTCTCCGTTTTTTTTTTGTTTTTTTTTTTTGGGGGGGGGTCAGTTTTTCGTTCTTTCTTTCTTTTCTTTTCAGCTTTCTGTTCTTTCTTTCTTTTTATTTTATAGCACTTGGATTTTTCTTCTCTTAAAACACACCTTGATTTCTTTCTTTTCACCTTTCCGTTCTTTCTTTATTTCCATTGTTTTTGTTTTGTCTTTCTTATGTGTCACTTAGAATTTTGTCTCTCCTTTCTTTCATTTTCTTTCATTTGTGGCACATAGATTGTTCTTTTTTTTAATTTTCTTCTTTCTTTTTTAATCTTTCCGTTATTTCTTTCTTTCTTTCTTTTTCTTTCTTTTTTTCTTTTATAGCACTGAGATTTTTCTTCTCTTAAAACACACCTTTCTTTCTTTCTTTCCATCTTTTCGTTCGTTCTTTTTTCTTCTTTCTTTTGTGCCACTTAATTTTTTTTCTTTCTTTCGTTTTCTTTCATTTGTAGCACATAGATTGTTCTTAAAAAACCCCACCTTACCGTACATTCTTTTTTTTCTTTCTTTCTTTCTTTTGTAGCACTGAGATTTTTCTTCTCTTAAAACACACCTTTCTTTCTTTCTTTTCATCTTTTTGATCCCTTTTTTCTTTCTTTTTTTCCTTTTCTTTCTTTCTTTTGTAGTACTTGGATTGTTCTTCTTTAAAAAAATTCCTTTCTTTTTTCACCCTTTCGTTTTTCTCTTTTCCTTTCTTTCTTTCGTAGCTCAGAGATTTTTCTCCTTTATTTTAAACACAGTTCTCTTATTTTCTTTTCACCTTTCCTTACTTTTTTTCTTTTGTTGCACTTATGTTTTTCTTCTTAAAAAAAAAACATACCAGTCTCTTCCTTCATTTTCTTAATTAATTTTAATTTTAGTTTCCCTTTTTTTAATTAAACAAAACAAAGTCTGTATTTTCTTTCTTTCTAATTCAATTTTACTTTTATTTTCTTTCAAGACTTATATATTTTTTCATTTGGATCACACCAGATTATTTACCAATTCATTCACTAATTTTTTGAATTTCCTTTAAAATATACAAAATAAAGATTCTTTCTTTCGTTATTTTTTCATTCCGTTTCATCGTCTTTCTTTCATTCTCTTTTAATTTTTCTCTTTTTTTTTCTCTCAGATGATGATCCTGTTGTCAGCCATGGTTTCGGTAGTGAAGTATCATTACCACTAACCCAACGACCGGGGTGTACCTGCTTGGAGGCCCCGGAAAAGCGGGTTCCATATATTTTCTATAAATACTACTTTATGAAAATTGACATGTAGTAGAGTTGTTGTTACCAAATTTAAAAGTTAACACCTACTTATCTTGTTCTGTAGAGTATACCTGTATACCCGTGGTTGTACACAGGTATACTTATCTTCTTTTTTCCAGATTATTAGCTTCTGTTTCTTCTATATTGCTGTCTTCCATCTTAGTTTGGGTTGGTATCTTCTTAGCTGGGTCTCCTGTTATTCTGGATCTGTCTGTCTTTGGATCTTAATAAAAGCTGGATCTTTTGTACTTGTATTGTTTGTTTGTTTCTCAGCAACGGCACAAGACTTAACTTTTTGTTTCGAGCTCACATTTTATTATTTAAGATCCCATTTCGCAAACACGCTTGCGAGAATTTAGCTACTTGGACGAGAGACGCCATAGCGGTCTGCTTCATCCAGTCGTCAGCCAACAAACTGATTTTCTCTAGCTAACTTCCCACGTTCGCACTGTTGAACCTGAAGAATATGTCAACACAGGGTTAACAAAAGTGTCAATCATCTTCCTGAGTTTTTCCACTAACCGTTATTTTAAAATCTATGCTACACTTTTGTACATAATCAATAGGCTACCCATCAATTAAGTAACAGAGTGGGGGGTGTATAATAGATTCATGGGGAGCAACTGTCCTGGTGTATGACATCACCAGGATTTGTTGGTTTTCCATCACGGTTTCTGATTGCCAGATGCTGATGCAGTCTGACCTTGGAGACTCTTATTATATTTAAGAAAAAGAAAAAACAATTAGATTTGTCCTCAACAGAAAATGTTGGAGACAATTTTTTTTCTTTTAAAAACTTCAATTTATTTTTCTTCATTTTTAATTCACTTTTCTTCATTTAGTTTTATTTTTTTTTAATTCTTATTTTTTGTTTTCATTTTTTTGATAATCTGAATCTATATAACTAAGCTTTTTCTTTCTTTCTTTCTTTTTCTCCTTTCTTTCTTTCTATCTTTTATTATTTTTTCTCCTCTGTTTCTTTCTTTGTTCTTCCTCTTTCTTTCTTTATTTCTATCTATTTTTGTTATCTTTTTCTCGTCTTTTCTTTCTTACTTTCGTTTGTAATATTTTCTCTTTTTTTTTCTCCTCTCTTCTTTCTTTCAAATTCTTTTATCTCTTTCTTTGTTTCGATTTTTGTTATCGTTTTCTCTCTTCTTTTCTTCCTTCCTTTCATTATCTTTACCACCTTCTTTCCTTTTCTTTTGTTATATTTTTTCTCTCCTCTTCTTTCTTTCTTTCTTTCTTTCTTTCTCTCTCTTTCTTTCCTTTTCTCATCACTTCTTTCTTTCTTTTTCTTTTATTATCTTTTTCTCCTCTCTTCTTTCTCTCTTTTTCTCATCACTTCTTTCTTTCTTTTCTTTTGATATCTTTTTCTCCTCTCTTCTTTCTCTCGTTCTTTTTCCCCTCTCTTCTTTCTTTCTTTGTTTTCTCCTCTCTTCTCTTTCTTTTTCTTTGTTATCTTTTTTACTCCCTTCTTTCTTTTTTCTTTCTTTTCTCCTCCCCTTTTTTCTTTCTTTTCTCCTCTCTTTCTTCTTTTCTTTTCTTTTTTCCTCTCTTCTTTCTTTTTCTTTCTTTTTCTCCTCTTCTTTCTTTCTTTTTCTCCTCTCTTTTTTCTTTCTTTTCTCCCCCTTTTCTTTCTTATTCTGTTGTTATCTTTTTCTCCTCTCTTCTTTCTTTCTTTCTTTCCCTCCTCTCTTCTTTCTTTCTTCTTTTGTTATCTTTTTCTCCTCTCTCTTCTCTCGTTCTTTTTCTCCTCTTTCTTTCTTTTTTTTCTCTCCTCTCTTCTTTTTTCTTTTCTTTTGTTATTTTTTCTCCTCTCTTTTTCTCTTTCTTTTTCTCTCTCTTTTTCTTTCTCTCCTCTCTTCTTCTTTCTTTCTTTTATCTTTTTCTCCCCTTCTTTCTTTCTTTTTCTTTTGTTATCTTTTTCTCCCCCTTCTTCTTTCTTTTTCTTTTGTTATCTTTTTCTCTTTTTTCTCTCTTTCTTTCTCCTCTTTCTCTCTCCTCTCTTCTTTCTTTCTTTTTCTTTTCTTTTCTCCCCCTTCTTCTTTCTTTTTCTTTTGTTATCTTTCTCCCCCCTTCTTTCTTTCTTTTTCTTTTGTTATCTCTTCTTCTTCTTTCCTCCTCTCTTCTTTCTTTTTCTCTTTCTTTCTTTCTTTCTTTTTCAACCGCCTACTTCCTCCTACAACTCAATTATAAACACCCACTTCAACCTCTCCTCTTTCCACCACATTCATACTCTTTCCCACCCCCTCGCCTCACTTCAATCTCGATTCGCCTTATCCTCCCTCGCCACCCCCCCCCCCCCACACACACAATCCCAATTCCGAACATTTTGCCTCTAGCAGAACGTTGTCTCGAATTCAGATGATGGTTAAGTTGCACTTTTGTATAATCGCGGCCCTCCCGGTACTCTCGCCAGCCTCACCAAGTTCACGTCTCATCTCGCGTGACTTTGCATTAGCAATTCAACGAGACTAGACACTTAGTCTGTGGCTGACATGATTCGAGACGTTTTTTTTTTTTTCTTTTTCGTCTCCAGTTTTAACCACTTTCCACCCATCGGAAGTTTGTTGTTGTTTGTTTTTACGGCATATCAACCTTTTTCGGGTCATTTAATGCCGAATTAAGTCATTCTAATAAATGATTTGTTTAACTTCCTGTTTATTTGCTTATATATAGCACGTAGGCACCAGGTATGCTTACAGTACCTGCTATTGCTTAAGTGGTCACCTAATTAAGTATTGAACAGGCTCGTCGCTGCTTAACTTCGGTAATCTATCGGGAACCGGTGCTTTCAGTAAAGGAGTTCGATCACCGTATTTTATTGCAAGTGAATTGTTGGTTGGTTGGTTGGCTGGTTGGTTGGTTTGTTTTACGGCAAATCAACCCGTTTCGGGTCATTTAATGCCGAATTAAGCCCTTTCTATATAAGGTTACTGACAGTACCAGCTGTTGCTTAAGTTATTCTGTTTTCTCATTTGTGCGAAGAAATCGGGCAGTATTTTAACCAAACGACGGCGAAAAAAACATAGAACATTGAAATCTTATTATAATGGAGATTCCGTGTTTGTCTGTATCCGAAATTACGTCACAATACACTCAGGAATTGCATAAGTTTATTAATGAGTATTTAATTTATAGTTTAAATTATTAATACATAGAATAAATCTTATTTACTTCAAAACAGCCCTTGTTATTAGTGCGTTTAAATCCTGCAATGTGTTTTATATATCACTAAGAAATAAAGGTTTACATGATATATAGTGTGCTTAATTTGCATACTGGTTTTAACAAAACTGTGTTTAAGAAATAATTACTTGGTGTTATTGATATCTAATTGTTTTATTCTCCAATGAATTAAAATCAATCATATGAATGATTTTATATATAAACCAATTAAATTATCATACTGTGGTATATCTACAGATCCTGCTAGTAAACAATCCTTAGCACGTATATGATTGTCCAAGCCCTCAACCCTTTTTAACATATATGTGCTTGAAGGCGGTGACTGAGTGTCAGTGTCCTCTGTATGACGTTAAACTGCATCTAATGGTGAAGTTCCAATTCTGGAGCTCTAGGGAGTGTGAGTACTCCTTCATCGCCATTACTCCTGGGTCCACTCTGACAAGGAGTGGTACTACTTGTTAGAGTCCAATCTATGGGTTGAATAAAAAAAAACGAGTCTTAAAAATGTGTTAAAAATTGAGTATTAAAACAACTTTGAATACCCATGAATAGAACAAAACGTCTTCAGCATAAAATAACCCAACAGGGGTTGACATGCTGTAAAATCCAGCAAACAAACCAAACAAACCAACCCTAATATTTTGGCAAAAAAATATTCATGCCGTTAATATAAGTCAATCAATTACATACAACAAGTGAAAGTTTGAAAGTTAGATAAGAATGGAAAGGCATACAAATTGGGAATTGAATTTATTTCTAAGGAAAAGAAAATGGCTAAATTCTGATTGTAAATTGGGTCACCATCTCTTCTTGAATATTGATCACCTTGTCTCTTCTGGGTGGTGGGTGTCCACTCAAGAATCTCTAGCCGAGGTCATCTTCATTTTATCGTTATTGACACTAACAATATTTGACAATTTTCAGTGAAAAAAAAAAAAAAAAGAAAGAAAAAAAAAACGGCACTAAATTTGCGACAGAAATCTGTCAAAAATGTTGTCCAAGATTGGCAAATTAATGGATGTGACTATGTTGAAAAATAGTATTTTGTATTTATTTCTGTGTGGTATTATTAGCTATGATGAGCTTGTTAGCTTGCTTTTTAAGGAGATCCGGGTTGTTATTTTTTCTTTAACTTAAAGCGATCATCCAGGATTGTTAAATAGAAATTGTAATCTGAACGGTTTAAAATGACAACGTATTAGTTTTATGACTTTTTCTAATTACAATTTTAGTGATTTTAGCGGTGTCTTTGGCAGCTGGTCTTAATAAGTTAGGAGTGGGGTATTGTATATTATTGTTGCACCTACTTTTTATGCCTCTAGCCTTTCAACAGGTCACGGGGGACGGATGGGCTGTAATTTCTTTTTCATTCGCCAGCTGTGATATTCATTGATAGAGAAATCTCAATTTCTATCCTTTTTCGTGTCTATATATATTATATATATATATATTATATATATATATATATATATATATATATATATATATAATGTGTGTTGTGTATGTGTGTGTGTGTTATATCTAAGTTAAGGTAGTGGACACATGAAGTCAATAGCATTTGGTAATCAAGTGCCATTGACTTCATGTATCCGCTACCCTAACTTAGATATACATGCTCTGTCAATGATATACATATATTCAGTAAAGAAAAAGACTTAAAATCGGCTATTGTGTGTTATGGATCCATTTCTACTCACAGGTATGTGAATATACCCATGAGCTTCATCAGACCGCTAACTTTATTGAAAATAGTATGATACCATTTTCAATAAAGTTAGCGGTCTGATGAATCTCATGGGTATATTCACATACCTGTGAGTAGAAATGGATTCATAACCGTATAATAGCCGATTTTTAAGCCTTTTTCTTTACTAATTATATTGCTTTCTTTAAAAAAAAACTCGAACTTTCGAGACCTGAACTTTCTAACATTTTACCGTTGGAAGAAAGGACCAGATTGGAATTATCCTAATACCAACTCACCTGGTAACCCACATATATATACTTGTGGTTATGGGGATCATTCCATGCGTAGATTATCCATAGTGATACAGGTAAACCACAGTGAGAGCTCGATGTGCCTAGTGCCAGTAAGTGGACAGACAGAGATATATATAAAATAAATTAAAGAAAAAACATTAAATTTGCTTCATTGTAATAATTTCAACAGTGTGATCACTGTTTTTGCTCATGTCTGAAGATTACACAGTTGAAATAAATTATTACAAGGAAGCAAATTTAAAAATGTCTAGCCACACTGAGGAGACGTGATACGTTGAAACACGGTGCCTGTGTATGACACACACATATATATGAGAGAGAGAGAGAGAGAGAGAGAGAGAGAGAGAGAGAGAGAGAGAGAGAGAGAGAGAGAGAGAGAGAGAGAGAGAGAGTCCATAATAGCGCGAAATCTTACAAATCCAAGAATCTCATAATATTAATAGACCGGAGAAATTATTTTTCTTCGTGGAAATCTCAAATAAAAATGAAAATGAAATTAGAATCCAATATTGGCAATAATGAAAAAAAAATAATTCAGTTTTTTCACATTACTAGCAAGAATATTCACCATCCAAACGTAAGCATTTAACTTTTAATGTAATGAAATATGTAGGTGCTAGGACTTGACGTGACCAGCCGATTGATTGGAGAGGGGTTGGGGGCTTCTCCAGCCTGTCTAGCCTAAGTAAGGGCAAAAGTGGAGTGTTGCATTTCAGACTGCTTATGCATCAGGATTCTGTCCTTAAGTATCACGGGTGGTCACCCAAGGCCAACAAGATGGCCCAATTGGTGGTGGGTCATACCCCTCTGCAGAGATGCAGTCAGTGTATTCTAAAGTCACAGCCGACAGGGCTTTATAAGAAAAGGTAAGGAATAAATAAATAAATAAATTATATATATATATATATATATATATATATATATATATATATATATATATATATATTGTATTGTTATCACTATCTCACTTAGTGAGTTAGTGGCGGTATTATTAGAAGAATGCTCAATATCAGTGATAGAGCTATTATATATATTAGCAAAAATATGTACCCTCCAGGCGTAAGTATTAAATTAGAAATACATATAAAAGATTACACTTATTTTAATCATATCTTAATTGGTTTCTATATAAAATCCTTCTTCGGGTTGATTTTGAGACTATAAAAAATAATATTAGAGATCAATAACACCAAGCAATTATCTATTAAACCTGGCTTTGTTAAAAACCAGTATGCATATATTATGTAAACCTTTATTTCTTTGTGATATTGAAGACACATTGCAGGATTTTATCATATGCTGTTTTGAGGCAAATCTAACTCAGATTTTGATAGACATTGTTAATAAATAAGATTTATTCTAAGTATTAATCATTTTGGATATGATATGAATTAATTACTCATTAATAAACTTACACAATTCCTGGTGGTATTATGAGTAAGTACACTATTACTCCCAGGTCAACTCTGACTCGGAGTAGTAGTACATTTTAGGGACCAATCTGAGTTAAATAGACCAAAAATAAATTTTAAAGAGATTTGTTTGAAGAGTATTAAAAAAGAAAATGAATACCCAACAACGTATAAAACAAAAGGTTTTCGACATAAAATAACTCAACGAGGGTTGCCATGCCGTAAAACCCAACCAACCAACCAACCGATTTACATCATATGGAAATCTGATCTTTCTGAAAAGATAAGCTGTAGCCGTATCAGTACTACTGTACGTCGGCATTACTTGGATTCTAACGAAACGTTTGGAGAAAAAGTTAATTGGGAACTGTACAAGGATGCTGCGCGCTGTTTTGAAGAAATCGTGAAAGCAGCATCCCACAAAAGAGCAGTTGTGCAGTCACCTGCCTCCTATCACACAAACCATCTAAGTAAGACATGCTGAACACTGCTGGAAGAGGAAGGACGAGCTCATAAGTGACGTTCTCCGGCCACTTCCAATCCAGTCGTGGAATCAGCAGAAAGAAGGGGGCAGCACATAAAGCAACATCAAAGACAAAGCTAGACAAAAGCACAATAAGGAAACAACAGTCAGTCTAACTCAAACCTTTGCAAAAGAGGCACGCAGCTCATTGAAATATATATATACACACATATATACATACACACACACACATATATATGCACATATATACGTACACACACACACATATATGCACATATATACATGCACACATACATATGCACATATACACATATATACATGCACACATACATATGCACATATACACATATATACATGCACACATACATATACACATATATACATATATACATGCACACATACATATACACATATATACATATATACATGCACATATACATATACACATATACACATATATACATGCACACATACATATACACATATATACATGCACACATACATATACACATATATACATATAATGCACATACATATACATATATATACATATATACATGCACACATGCATATACACATATATACATGTATACATGCACACATACATATACACATATATACATATATACATGCACACATACATATACACATATATACATATATACATGCACACATAATATACACACAGATATATATACACATACATATGCACACACATATATATACACACACACACACACATATATATATATACACACACACACACACACACACACATATATATATATATATATATATATTCAAGTCAGCATATCTGTTTTATCATCGTCAATCTACCATTGAGTTAGAAACCAAATTTATTTAATTAACCGACGTATTCCCAAATGTTTGTTTCTTTTTTATTTATCAATTTATCTATTCGATTCTCTACTCAAACGATTTCACAAACCAAAATTTTGATCGATGTTTTTTGAAAATATCCTGAATGAACTTTTCACGGCTTTGGTCAATTTTCTCGAAAGAGACCATTAATGGCCATTAAAAAAAGAAAAACTCCCCAAAACAAACAAAAACAAAAAACAAAAAAACAAATCAATAAACAAATAGATAAATAAATAAATAAATGAATAAATAAGAACATAGCGTTCGGTACATTGAACAGACAATATGGCTGGAGGGAGGATAATTCACTAACTACAATTGGTCAGTTTTCGTAATTATATTTTTCTGGATAAGATGTCTTCTTGGAATTACGTACGAGGGGATTTGTGGTTGGTTGGATTTTACGGCACGTCAACCCTTGTTGGGTTATTTTATACTGAAGACATTTTTTTTTATTCATTCTTGTTGGGGATTCAGTTTTTTTTTTCAAACTCAATTTTTTAAGATACATTTTAACACTCATTTTTAACCCATAGATAGGACCCTAACAGGTACTTCCACCCAGGGCTTAATTGGACCTGGATGTAATCCCAAGAACTCCAGAATTGGAATTTCACCACTAGATGCAGTTTAATGTCATACCCAGGACAAGAATACCTTTAGCCACCGCCTTCAAGCACATATATGATAAAAAGGGTTGGGGAGTTTGCCATAATGGCAGAGTGGTTGGGACAATCATATAGGTTTTAGGGCTTACCCAGCTGATTGATCGGATGGGCGTCTCCGACTGCCCGTTTAGGATAAGTAAGGGCCAAAGTGGAGTATTGCACGTCGCGAACTGCTTAGTCACCAGGAATCCGTCCTTAAGCATCGCAGATCGCCAACCCCAGCCAATAGGCGGTCCCATTGGGGGGGATTACCCCTCTGCAGCGGTGCAGTCGGTGTATTCTTCAACCCCAGCCGACAGGGCGGAAGATTATTAGGTTAGACCCTATGAAATGACTTATTGAAAATAAATATATGAAATCTATCAGGTTATAACGTATGAAATGGTGATGGGATAATTAATGAATAATAACTTTAATAATAATTTTAATAAGTTAATTAAGTAAATAAGTTAATAACTGAATTTTTGACATAAGGCTTCATTTGTATTTTGCTTTTTCTGACTGTTGTCCTCATCTTTATTGTGGTATGTAAAAACTTTTTCTTGGAAAAGAATACGTCTCAATGAAGCAGCGTATGGTTTGGGCTATAGTGACCTCTTGAATAGAATAATTATAGAGATGAACACACGAGATCAACGTATTTTTTACACCCGCCACCCATGAGCTACGGTTCGTGGGTGGTCCCACATTAATAGGGCCTTGTACCTGACCCGTATACTTGGGATACGTGAGATACAATATAGGAACCAATCATTGAAACGGCTAAATCAAATTGTTTTTAAAATTATTTTCTTTAAAAATAAACATATCGGAAAATAACTGATATCATTTGATTTTACGCTCCAAGTTATATATAAAGGGCAGTTATGTGTATATGCATGTCAGGAGGAAACTTCGAAAATAAAACAATTAACGACAAAGTAAATATATATATACACATTAGATATCACCAGGGCTTGGTTTTTGAGCAAAAATTCGTGAAGATAATTAAAAAATAAAATTTGAATGATAACAGCATGGATGTTTTTTCATTTGATATTTTAGATAGTAGACATAAACATTTCTTTTCAGAGTAGCTGGATCAATGCGAAGTCTATTTTTGTTTACATAGGGATTTAAATGGGGCATCCAACGAGGATTCAACTCACGATTCAGTAATAATAAATAATAAAGGGGGACTAACTTAAAAAATCCCCCTCTACCCAGGCGACGCCGGGTAGCCGCTGCTAGTAAATAATATTTCTTTTTTTTTCTTCTTTTTTTTTAATGATCGTGACGCTTCTCGGATTGATAGGCGGGCCAAATCAATGACGTCATTATTTGAATACGATCTTCAAAAGTTTTTTGACGCTTTGTTTGATCAAACTATTCAAAACGATTTTCCTTGTTGGGTCATTGTTATGCTCGGATACGCAGGGAAACACCTGAAGAAGGCCGCAATATACAGCGGCCGAAACGCAGTGTTTTTACATACCACAATAAAGATGGGGACAGTTGTCTGAAAAATCAAAACAATAGACAATAAAACATTAAACCAAGTTTCATTTTCGTTTTATGTGAAAAATAAAAAATAAATCAACAAAGTTTCATTGGCTTACTGGGGAAAAAGAAAAGAAAACAATAAAAACAGCTTAATTTGAAGGTTTTCATTTGATTTTATCAGCTCAAATACTTGCAAAAATTATTTATATGCAAATCTGTATTATTTTGATATTTTATTGTGATGGCTGCACCACCTGGACCCTAACAAAACGTCTTGAGAATAAGATAGATGGGAGCTGCACAAGAATGCTGCGCGCAGTCTTGAATAAGTCATGGAAGCAGCACCCCACAAGGAAACAGCTGTACGGTCACCTGTCCCCTATTTCACAAACTACCCGAGTGAGACGGACAAGACATGCAGGACACTGCTGGAGAAGCAAGGATGAACTCGTGAGCGACGTTCTCCTGTGGAAGCCAACACATGGACATGCAAGTGTGGGGCGCCCAGCAAGGACCTACATTGACCAGTTATGTGAGGATGCTGGCTGCTACACAGAGGAGCTCCCAGGTGCAATGAATGATAGGGAAGGTTGGCGAAAGATTGTCATGGATACCCGTGCTGTATGCGCGACATGATGATGATGATGATGATGATGATGATTGTGATAAGAAGAAATGGATTCCTATTTTTGTTTTATTTTTATATCACTTTCTGAATAAAAGTTTTAGTTATAACATAATTTTTTAAGTAGTATATGTAAATACTGCCTCGATCTAAACAAAAGTCTAGATAGGAAAATTGCATTGAAATTTGAGTTTAACTTCTGTAAAAATTCAATTGAAATTTGTACAAATTCAATAGAAAATATTTTTAAAGGGGTGAGGGTGTTGTAAAATTTTTATATCACTTTCTGAATAAAAGCTTTAGTTATAACATATTTTTTTGTAAATACTGCTATGGTATTATGAAAGTAAGCTGTGAATATTGTTTAAAAAAAAAGGAACGGAAATATTAGCAATGGTACACATATGTATGACTACGTACATCAGTAATATACATAGTAGTATCGGGGGGAGGTGGAGTACCTAAACTTTGACGCCTCCTCGTAGTAATATATACTAGCATTACGTGGAATTTTCACGAAATAAAACAAAAATCAAGATAGGAAAATTGCTTTGAAATTTGAGTTTAACTTCTGTAAAAATTCAATTAAAATTTGTACAGATTCAATTGAAAAAATTTTTTTTTAAAGGGGTGGAGATGTTGTAAAATATCAGTAACAAAACACTAATCTGAAAATATCTCAGTTGGGCCGAAAATTCGCCTGACGCTGTCTCGCTAAAAAAAAGAGCGTAAATTAGGGCAGGAGGCTGGGACGACATAAGATCAACATTACCCAAATATATTCCGTGATTACAATTTCCATATTACAAATAAAACAAACGGGTTACTTTTCTTTCATTTCCTTTTTTTTATTACGTTGGGCATTTAAGCAACGCAAAACCATTTGGAATGTTTCATTTTTAAAATTCGGTGAAATAAAATGGGACAAATAAAAATTATTCGATTAAGCGACATCAGATAATCTGGATTTACATTTTTGCATTTCATCTTGGACGATCTCATTTTTAACCATTTTGCAAGATGAGAATGGGCGGAAGATTTAGGAATAGGCGTATTAATATATAGATAGGGGTACATATGTGTACCAATCAACGTGTTAATGTTTTATCGGTGATCATCCCAACAATATGACTACACAACAGGGTAGGTCGATTTTCAACTTTTTTAGAATATCAGATTGTCCATCTATGCGAAAGTTGTGTTAGTATATTGAATACTGATATATCTTTTACTTGCACCATTGTTTGAGGAAATAGCATCAAAGATCGTCTACTAAAATGCACTAAACATCTTTATTTGCGCAAAATTTAACCTAGAAATTGGCCTAGATATTTATTAGAAAATTTACCATTTTCAATATTTAAATCAGAAATGTTATTTTACTTTATTAAAATGAAACGAATTAAATATTATAAATAAAATTCAAATTGAAAATGTGTCCCCCCCCCCCCATCTCTGATATGCTGCTTTTTACCTCATTAATTAAGCTGTAACAGAAGATCTGTTGTCCATCAAATTGTCTATCTATGCGAAAGTTGTGTGTTAGTATACTGAATACTGATACCAAAAATTAGATCTTTTACATGTACCATTGTTTGAGGAATAGCATCAAAGATCGTCTATTAAAATGAACTAAAAATCCTTGTTTTCGTAAAATTTTGCATTTAGAAAATAAGTATTTTTAGTTCATTTTAGTAGATGATCTTTGATGTTATTTCCTTAATCAATGGTGCAAGTAAAAGATCTAATTTTTGGTATCAGTATTCAGTATACTAACACAACTATCGCATAGATAGACAATTTGATATTTTTAAAAAGTGAAAAATCGACCTACCCAACTGGTCAGGTCGGGGAAAAAGATAAAAAAATAGGACTTATCTTGAGCTGCACAATTATTGCCCTTGGGTCCGTCAGGTATCTCATGACAGTAATGATTGAAAAGAAAAAGTAGAGAGAGAGAGAGAGAGAGAGAGAGAGAGAGAGAGAGAGAGGAGAGAGAGAGAGAGAGAGAGATAACCTCTCCCTCATATATATACTTCAGTGGTCATGTAGTAGTTTGTCACATGACCACTTAATATAAATGCTCGTAGGAAAAATAGGGTACAAATGCAGAACAGCACGCAAGAGATAATATCGTTTTAGAATAGCATTTATGTATAAATAGCATTAGATGTCGGAAACTACCGAAGTAGTAAAACACTAACCCTTACCCTAACATCTCAAAGGTTTCGGGTATTTTCGTGAAGTGCAATGAAATGTAATGCTTTTTATCCGTAAAGTAAGTAAAGTCGTTGGGGTGGCCTAATGTCGGTATCAGACAGGCAGCGAAGGAGTCTATCACCTTTTCAGTAGCGCTAGACCAAGGAGGTTGTTTTTGCATCTGAGGTGGAGCGCCACACCTACCATCAGTTTCTCACTATACCGCACAGATCCTTGTGCTACTCATACGCTGAGTTGGCGAGGGCCGGTATCGAACCAGGAACCTTGTTGTTCCGAGGCGGACGCTCTACTAACTGAGTTAAACATTGTATTAAATGGAAACTAAAACTAGCCCTAATCCTCAAAGTTTTCGACTATTTCCGTGAAATGTAATGCCTTTTATACGTAATCTAATGGTATTATATCTTGCGCGCTATTACGCATTAGTACCAAGAATGTTAGTAGAAAAAATAGCAACGACTTCTTTGCAGTAATATTCATTAACCCAGAGTAAGTATTTCCTTCTTTTCTTTGAAAGAAAATTATCGTGAATTTTGAATCTGAATATCTAATAAATAAATGATCAAAAATAGATGCTACATTATTCATTAAATTGAAAAAGAATTACTAATTGAATTTTAAGTTGCTATTTTTTTTAAATAAATACCTACTGTATGAATTGTAAGGGTTAAAATTCTTAAGGATACATGTTAGGCTTCTGTATTTAATCGTAATTGAATATAATACAGTGATAACTGATCAGACGCGTAAAAAATAGTTGAATTATTTTCGTGAAATAGGACTGAGGGGTCCAAACTTACCCAATGCAAAGTGTCACCGATGTTTGATTTGTTTCGTAACGGTCGCCATTTGCAATTCTGCCACAGCGCATGTGTGGAACAAGTCCTCTTAAGACCATCGGTGATTTGCATGCGTGAGCAAGTAGCCCAATGAAATGCAAGCCATATGCTCGGAAGACAATGGAAATTGTGAAGCGAGATATAATAATAATAATAATAATAATAATAATAATAATAATAATAATTTTTAAAATTGGAAGGAGTATATCTCTTCTCTATTAATAATGGAGATTCGTTCTCTATTTGTCTGTAACCGAAACTACACCAGAATTACGTGCTTAGGCATCACGGGTCGCCACCCACAGCCAACAGGTAACTGACAGGGCGACAGGTAACCCCATCGGAGGATTTTACCTCTCTGCAGAGGCGCCGTCGGTGTATTCTACAGCCGCAGCTGACAGGGGCGACAGGCGACCCCATCGGAGGATTTTACCTCTCTACAGAGGCGCCGTCGGTGTATTCTAACAGCCGCAGCTGACAGGGGCGACAGGTAACCCCATCGGAGGGATTTTACCTCCCCGCAGTGGCGCCGTCGGTGTATTCTACCAGCCGCAGCTGACAGGGGCGACAGGTAATCCCATCGGAGGATTTTACCTCTCTGCAGAGGCGCCGGTCGGTGTATTCTACAGCCGCAGCTGACAGGGGCGACGGCGACCCCATCGGGGATTTACCTCTCTACAGAGGCGCCGTCGGTGTATTCTACAGCCGCAGCTGACAGGGCGACAGGTAACCCCATCGGAGGATTTTACCTCCCTGCAGTGGCGCCGTCGGTGTATTCTACAGCCGCAGCTGACAGGGGCGACAGGTAATCCCATCGGAGGATTTTACCTCTCTGCAGAGGCGCCGTCGGTGTATTCTACAGCGCAGGCTGACAGGGGCGACAGGTAACCCATCGGAGGATTTTACCTCCCTGCAGTGGCGCCGTCGATTCTACAGCCGCAGCTGACAGGGGCGACAGGTAACCCCATCGGAGGATTTTACCTCCCTGCAGTGGGCGCCGTCGGTGTATTCTACAGCCGCAGCTGACAGGGGCGACAGGTAATCCCATCGGAGGATTTTACCTCTCTGCAGAGGCGCCGTCGGTGTATTCTACAGCCGCAGCTGACAGGGGCGACAGGCGACCCCATCGAGATTTTACCTTCTACAGAGGCGCCGTCGGTGTATTCTACAGCCGCAGCTGACAGGGCGACAGGTAATCCCATCGGAGGATTTTACCTCTCTGCAGAGGCGCCGTCGGTGTATTCTACAGCGCAGCTGACAGGGGCCGACAGGTGGAGGATTTACCTCCCTGCAGTTGCGGTGTATTCTACAGCCGCAGCTGACAGGGGCGACAGGTAATCCCATCGGAGGATTTTACCTCTCTGCAGAGGTGCCGTCGGTGTATTTACAGCCCAGCCGACAGGATGACACTTCTTCTGATTTGCGCCGCTACAAAGAAACAAAACACAAAACATTTGACTGTCTGTTTGTTTTCATTTTGTTTCTCCAAGATTGAGTTTATTTCGCCGCTAGCTAGTTTCACTTTGAGCGTCAACATGTCGACATGTTTATTTGCAAATGTTGTTTCAGCCCGTAATGTAATCGATATGAATTGATGAACTATATATTGAATGAAGGCGGGTGGTGTAATGGTCGTAGGAAATGGAAATAGACTCGTCGACCTAAGTTCAAAACTTGGACGAGGCTGTTTGCATTTCACATAGCACTAATACCCTTGGGAAAGGTATGCATGTAACTGTTCTCCCTCTAACTATGGGTGAATAGTAGGGCAGACTAGGTTCTTTAAATTGGTTAGGTAACAAGTCTAGGAGAAGGAAACTCTGAATTGAAACCTGTTTAAACTCCGTTAAGAAATTGATTTTGGTGTCACATCCTGCTCATGCAGAGGGGTTGTAAATATATATAATATATATATATATATATATATATATATAATATATATATATTTGTAAGGATTATTATTCCCTACTTGCTATGTCCTTTCCGCATAGGCATGTGGGTGGAATCATGAGCAGTCCATGACATGGAACATTCCACTTTGGTTCTTCGCTACACAAGACGGGCGATCGGAGAGGCCCTCTCCGATCAATCGGTTGTCTTGTCAAGCCTTACTATATGATTGTCCCGACCCTATTGCTCATGACAAAACCTCAACCGTTTTTATCATACATGTGCTAGAAGGCGGTGGTTGAGAGTATTAGTGTCATTCATTGCCATTACTCCCATACCCACTCTGATCTGGAGTGATAGTACCTGAGGATTAAAATGTGTTTTAAAAATCTATGTTTAAAAATCTGTGAGTGTTCCATCTATGGGTTAAATAGATTAAAAAAATGAGTTTTAAAAATGTGTTTAGAATTTTTAAAAAATACCCAACAAGAATGACTTAAACAAAAACACCTTCGGCATAAAATAACCAAAGGGTTGACATGCCACAAAATCCATCCAACAAACCAACCAAACAATCAGATCACAGAAAGAGGGAGTGATTAAAGAGACAGAGACAGAGTGATAGTTTAAATCGATTAGATTGATTTTTATTTTTTTATTTTGATTACCACACACACACACACACACACACACACACACACACACACATAGATATATATTATATATATATATATATATATATATATATATATATATACTTAGCCCTAATGAGCTACTAAGCGAAACTGTTAGTAGGTATATTCTGACGCATTAGTTTAACTTTATATTTGCTTTACTAAGGTATTGAGCACTTTTTTACTTTTTAGGTTTAGATAATCCTATCGATTTATATATATATATATATATATATATTATATATATATATATATATATATATATATATATATATGGAAAGTTGTAAACACGGTATGTTGGAATGGCTTTTTTGCCGAAGGAAAAAAATGAGTAAAGAAAAGAAATGTAGATGGATAAAATGAATTTTATCGATATTACTTTTATCATATACTTACACATGTGGTTTCGGTCTGTTTATTCAAAATGTATACGGATTACGTTGATCTCTCTTCTNTAGAGACTAGAGAAAATCAGTATTTGATTGGCTGACCGAACTGGATGAGCAGACCGCTAGGGCCGTCCCTGCAGTACCAAGTTAGATCTAAAATACTCAGGCAAGCGATGTATCTGCGAAATGGGATCTTAAATAATAAAAATGTGAGACTCGACAACAGATGAAGTTAAGTCTTAGTCGCCGTTGCTAAGATTACAAAACAACACACTCACAAGATACAGAAGTTCCAGCTTCGTTATTAAGATTCCAAAGACCAGACAGTATCCAGAACGATAACAGAGAGACCCCAGGGCTAAGCGAATACCACCGCCGAAACTAAGATGGAAGACAGCGAATCATAATGAAGAAACAGAAGCTAATAATCTGGAAAAAGAGAAGAATCAAGTATAACTGTGTAAACCACGGTTATACAGGTATAGCTCTAGCAGAACAAGATAAGTAGCGTGTTTAACTTTTAAATTGGTAATCAACAACTCTAACTAATGTCAATTTTCATTAAAGTAGTATTCATAGAAAATTATATGGGAACCGCTTTTCCGGGGCCTCAAAGCATGGTACACCCCGGTCGTTGGGGTTAGTGGTAACTGATATTGACTAGCGAAACCATAGTGACAAGATCAGGCATCTGAGAAAAAAAAGATACAAATTAGAGAGAGTGTGGTGGAAAAGTGAAGAGGAGAGTTTGAAGTTAAGAGTGTTATATTGAGTTATGTGTAGATGGAAGCTAGGTAAACGGTTGAAAAGAAAGAAAGAGAAAAGCAAGAAGAGAGGAAGAAAGAAAGAAGAAGAGAAAGCAAGAAGAAGAGACGATAAACGGAAATGAAAAATAACGAAGAAGATCTTTTTTTGTATATTTTTAAGGAAATTCAAACCAATTAGGTGAATGAATTGGGTAAATAATCTGGTGTGATCCATGAAAAATATATAAGTCTTGGAAAGAAGAATAAAGTAAATTGAATTAGAAGAAGAAAATACAGACTTCTGTTTTGTTTATTTAGTAACAAAGGGAATACTAAATTACAAATTATTAAGAAAGGAACTGGAGAGACTGCTCGTAGTGATTTTTTGAAAAAGAAGAAAAATTACATGGCAACAAAGAACAAAAGTAGAGGAAAGTGAAAAGAAATATAGACGAACAGTTGTTTAAATAATCGGAGAGAAAATGCTCTGAGCTACGAAGAAGAAAGGAAAAAGAAAGGAAATCTTTTTATATGAAAGACAATCCAAGGTTACTACACAAGAAAGAAAAGAAAAAGAAAGAAAAGGATAAGAAAAAGGAGAATCGAAAGATGAAAAGAAAGAAAGGTGTGTTTTACGAGAAGAAAAATCTTCAGTGCTAAAAAGAACAAGCCAACAGAAGGAAGAAAAAAAAGAATTACGTAAGGTGGGGTTTTTTTTAAGAACAATCTATGTGGCTACAAATGACGAAGATAACGAAAGAAAGAAAAAATAATTAAGTGAGGCACAACAAGAAAGAAGAAAAAGAAACGAACGAAAAGATGGAAGAAAGAAAACAGAAAGGTGTGTTTTTAAGGAGAAAGATCAAAATCTCAAGTGCCTATAAAAAGAAAAAAGAAAAGAAAAGAAAGAAGAAGAAAATCATAACTGGAAAGATTAAAAAAAGAAAGAAGAAAATTTAAAAAAAAAAGAAAACAATCTAGTGTGACACACAAATGAAAAGAAAATGAAACCGTAAGGAGAGACAAAATTCTAAGTGAGCACATAAGAAAGTACAAAAACAAAAACAATGGAAATAAAAAGAAAGAAGGCAAAGTGAAAAAGAGAAATCAGGTGTGTTTGGTTATAGAGGAGAAGTAAAAATCCAAGTGCTATAAACATACAATAAGAAAGAAAGAACAGCAAAGCTGAAACAGAAAAGAAAGAACGAAACAGAAAGCGAAAAAAGAGAAAGAAGAACGAAAAACTGACAGCCAGCTGCCCCAAAAAAAAAACAAAAAAAAAAAAACGAAGAGCTGAAACAAAGAAGAGGTTTTAGAAAAGAAAGAAAGCAAATACAAACATATAAAGAAAGCAGAGAGAAGAGATCCAAATATTTCATAAATAATGAGACATATTGATTTTTAAATTTAAAAAGCAGCAATAAAAGTAACATCATAAACAGAAAACAGAAAAGACAAGAACATTTATGTGCAGTTTAAAAAGATATTTCAGTTAGATAGTTATTCTTTCCAATCCATTTATCTGACGTGTCTTCGCCTATCTCATGAGATTTAACCTTTTAATATTCTCCAGAATCTCGTCAGCTTTTAAGTCATCAACCATATCTTCAGCAGTTAGGTAGATCGTCCCGCTCGGTACACTTAGTCATACAGTATTGTTCTCTTGAGGTAGCTTATAACTTGGTGTAATCGGTTTACAAGCTGATACTGCACCATGGCTGACTGAGTTTGATCTCCACTGGGTCCTCCGTATATCAGTCCTTGCGCCCACAAGTTAAGCAAAGCTTAAAGTGAAATAACTCTCAGGTATTTGGTTTATGGAGGCGGGCGCACGTTAAAGGGTCATCGTGGGATTCGGTTGGTTGGTTTAACACGGCATGTAATCCCTTGGTTGGGGTGATTTTATGCCGAACGACACCAATTTTGGTTTATTCATTATCTTGATGGTAGTCTTAGTCAATTTTTTTATAAAAGATGGTACTCCACCCTACAGGTACTACACTACCCAGATAAGAGTAAGACATGGGAGTAATGGCGATGAAGTACCTCCAGAAGCTGGTCAACCTTCTCCGTAAGTCTTCAATCAAGCATCGTTATTAACCGTGGCAAACTCAACCTCATCGCTAAGGACAACGGGGGAAAATTGAATCCATAGGCAGTCTCACCGACCTTACTTAAAATTCAATCCAATGATTGTTTGGGCGGGATTTAACATAGTAGGGTCAGACAATAACGATATAGTTGTTTTTCGGCGGCATCTTTCATATCGGCACAATCTGGATGAATCAAAATAATTGCCTCACCAGGCAATAGTGTTTTGGCACGATTCATCATAAGGACCGGCTCCGCGTGTGTGAACATGGAGCCAGCTGGTCTGATCGTAGGGGGCCGCTCCTCCCTATTAGAGCATCTGACCACTTGTGGGTCTTATAAAAAATTCCGGTTTATGTTCTAAAGTAATGTAAATTTCTTTTCTTTCCTTTTTGCGCCCACTCGTAAAAAGAGCCGACGGATAGTTACTTTTTTTTTTTTTTTTTTTTTTTTTTTATTTTTCTTTTTTGTTTTTTTTTTTTTTTTTTTTTTTTTTTCAATTTTACTTTTTTTCAAGTTATGTTTCACTGGTCGCAGTGACCGCGTGGTTGTGGGGGATAGGGAATGAACGGCAAAGTGTTTCGTTGCAAATGTGATGACCGGAATTGCTCACAGCCTGATTCATCTCCATCCGGCAACAGACACTTATCCGCATTGAGGCCTTTCAGGCACCTCGACGACCACCTTCCACCTCGTGGCCTCGCCTTCCTGATTGCCGGGTACGTCAACTTCTTGCGTCAGCTGTAAAATTTTGCAGTATACCTGATTGTAGAAAGCCCGTCTGCAGAGAGTAACTAACACCACGGAGGTTCCAACTCACACCAATGCTCCAGAGGCCACGCATCGGTCGGCCGTGGGTGGTGGCCAGACCCGGAGTGGACCGCTTACGATACGGATATGCGCAGGGTGACTGAGCAACTCCATGACATGCACGAAAACTTTGCTCCTCGCAGAGCGTTACCGAGACATCGGTAATCGGTAAGTTCAACGGAAGAGCCTCCCTTACCGCAGCGAACTCAGAAGCCCTTGTATAGCCCGTTCGTAGGGACATAGGGGGTCTAGAGGGCACACCTTAGATGTCCTAGAGTATGAATTCGACCACAACTCCCTGATATATGGTAATGCTTGCGTCCATCTTTCGAGCATTTGCTCACTTGTCGAGCCAAACCACCTTGTATTCAAAACCTAAATTTGTGTTCTTCGCTCTGCAAGGACTTGGAAAGGCGGGGGAATCAGCGTACTGAGTGCGTGTCTTGTATTACTAATAGAGCTCACACTAGGATATCCGAGTCTATGTGTAGAAAGGCAACAAATCTTCTGAGATGGGTTCAAAAGGACGATGTTGTAGCAGAGCTCTGGAACATGGAGGGTCTATACATACCGCCATGGATTATTAGCTCCGCCACTGTTCTGAGTCATCTGATTGGAGTGGTGACGTTCCATAGGGCCCACAACCAAAAACCAGGTCTTCCTATCGCGACCTAAAGAATGAAAATTGAGAAAGGTAATAACCTATCCTATGGTAACAGTATAATGAAATTAGGAACAAAAATGGGGTGCTGCAAAATAGAAACAGAAATTTCCAAAACTCACATCAACATTCGGCAAAAATATTTTTCAATACAACAACAAAAGTGGATGGTCTGGGGGGGGAGCGGACCGAGCTGGATTCGTGTATAAAATTCACCACAACCCCACAGATGTATCATACAAGTGAAATACGCCCTTACCGAATGCTTAACTGTGGCGCGCTCCATGAAACACACAAATGAGTAGTTATCTTATCAAAAGTCCAACCTCACATATTAACTAGTGGGTTTGTACTAGGTTCAAAGAGGAACTAGGATACCAGACACAGGGAGAGAACCAACTACAAGAAATGAGAACCGGTATACTCACTGAGTCACATGGGTGAGTGGTCGTGGTTAGTCAATCTTGCACTCGGATAATAGCACAACTTTAACCACCACAGTGTGAGAACTGCCAAGCTAGAACATGATTCGATGAGCAACTTTACTTCTTTCTGAATCTGCTTCGGAAGAGAATTATTTGGTGGTTCGCAAGTTAAAGAGGGCTGCACGAGCGGTTTGTAGTAATGACTCAAAAAGCGTGAGACAAGCCTGTTCAATGGACAGATAAGTGTTTTCGTAATAAGGCCGCTCTACATAAATGCGATTTGAAAGAAGAAACAAGGGTAACTGGAAAACTAATACCTCCTTTCAAAACTGTCACTATTAATTAATTTTATTTGTGTTCGTTTCTTTATCGATGGATTTTGAATTGTGCATAGGATTGTATAAAATGTTAAAAAAAATACGGTATGTGTCTCTTCTTTTTTTTGAATAACTTTGTTTGAGTTTTCTCTTATTTTCTCTTCTCTGCCCTTAACTTTATAATGAGTGATCATTGCTAACATTGCTAATTTCTTCTTTTCTAAATGCGTTGTCGTATGTGTTATTTTCAGACTCTCGCGTGTAGTTTTATTTTTTTTTGTTTTTTTGGGGGGGGGGGTGCTAGGTCGTTGTGTCGTCTTTCTTTCTTTCACTATGTTACGTCTATCTTCAGCTTTCTGTTCATTTTTTGTTTTCTTTTCAGCTTTCATAGAATATCGTGTATGACTACTGTCTTTATTGAATTATTATTATATGGCACTGTTCTTTTTCTTCTCTGAATAACACACCTGTCGTGATCTTCTTCTCTTGCTCTCGCTATAACACCTTTCCGGTCCTTTTACTATCATACATCACTGCTTTTTCTGTTTGTCTTCTTATGCTGTCACTTTAGGAATTCGTTTGTCCTACTCCATTATCTTTTTCATTTTCTTTCATTGCTAAATAGCAACAAAGTAAAGTACTTGTGTTCTTTATGTTTGTAAAATTTTCATTCTCTTTACTGTTACTGTGTTATCGTTCTCCGTTATTGTCCTTCTCTTCTCTTTCTTTCGCTTCTTCTTTCTTCAATATCATCTTCAATAGCAAATACGTCAGAATTATATAAATCGTTTCCTTTCTCTTGTTAAAACAAACACCTTCTATATTAGTCGGATTTTTACGTTCCATCTTTCGTTCGTTCTTTTTTTCTTCTTCCCTGTGCTGCGAACCAAATAATATGGTATCTAGTATGCTATGTTTCGTTTTCTTTCATCTTGTATGACCACCATAGATTAGTTCTTAAAACCAAAAAAATCTTGCTCCCACCCTTACCTGATCAATGTATCTTCCCATTTTTCCTCCTTTCTTTTCTTTCTTTATGTAAGCACTGAGATTTTTCTCTCTTAAAACACACCTTTGCTTCTTCTTTTCATCTTTTCGGATCTTTTTTCTTATCTTTTTTCCTTTTCTTTCTTTTTCTTTTGTAGACTCCTACTGACTGTTTTACTAATACACATTGCACATATCTTTAGCATATAAAAATAGTTAACTATTTATATTCAAAAAATATGTTTTGTTCTATTCCTTTCTTTCTCATCAACAGAAAGAGACATTATAGACTCAAAAAGACTTCTGTATTATTTTTTAATCTCTCTCTTTCAAGTCTAGTACCTTGGGAAAATCAATACGAAGTATATTATGCATACGAACACTTAATCAATCGTTCTTTATCATTAATCATAATTGAAATAATTAACGGCTAGCGTCTTTTATTTAAGGCCAGGTGGCCTGGACTGGAATACTGCAGCATCGAAACCATTTTAAAACTTATATTTTTCCATCTTATTATATGTTAAAACATAGAGTACCGTTTTTTTAAAAGACGACACAACAAGGGATCAATTCTCCATTTATTATTGAACTATCAATGTCTTAGCAACATTTCTCTGTCTTTTCATCCTGGTTTCTCTTATAATTTAACATTTGAATATAATTCTTAACGGGTTACATCCCGCCACTCAGCTGTATAGTATCTTTTATTAAAAAAATTATTGATATATCTGAATTAACTTGAAACAAAGTCTGTATTTTCTTTTCCCTCTAGTACATAGTTTTATCTTTCCACCCCCAAAATCATTTTTACATTCGCTCGAAAAAAAAGTCTCAGGAGTGGTAGTAAATATATCCTTATCTCATAATAGCACTGTTATATGAGCTTATTCTATAACTGTCGCATACCGGCGATATTTTTAATGGTCAGGATTACACAACCGAGATTATTCCAGACCAACGAAATTCTTGCGCAATAGCTAACCCTCACATTATTTTTTTTTCAAGATTACGGTCGAGTATATGAAAATTTTTTCTCCCCTTTGTTGATTAACAATTAGAATTCTTTTGAACATTAAAATAAGATTGTTATTTTGTAATCTACTTCGTTATGATCTCGTTTTATTATTTCTTTTTCTTAGCGAGACTTTAAAATAAATTAATCTCCGAGACAATTATCTACGTTTCTCTGTCTTCTTCAATTTCTTATTGTAAAACTCTGATTTTATTTGTCCTATCCTCTCTTCTTTGTCTTGTTGCTCACTTCTCAGTACTCTAGATGCTATTCAATGTTTTTGGGTCCTCTCACACTCGACAAATACTTCTCTTACAACTCATTAAGAACATTTCGCGCAACCTCTAAACCTCATCAATCATTTCCAACCACGCTACGTCTCTCTTAATTTAGTATCCTTTTTTGCTCAGATGATGACGGTCGCTGTTATGTCAGCTATGGTTTCGGCTAGATAATTTCGCAAAGAATTATCGAATTTAAAAACTACCCCAACGATCCGGTGTGTCAACCTGCACTACGGAGAGCCCTTGTGAAATTGTATCGGCTCAGTTCCAGCTTATTAGTTTAACATTTTCTATGATAATAGTAACTATCTCCATATTACTCACACAACTACAGACATGTAAAAGAATATAGAGTTGTCTTTTATACACTAATATTTAAAAAGTAAATCTACCCGTAACTGTGAGATCACTTTAGCTCTCTGTGATGTATCAATTGTCTATGAGCACCGACGGAGTGAGAGATACTAGTACACGAAGTAATACACTATTTCATGCTGTTTACATTATGTTATAACCCAGATTACATGAGACTGACTGTAATTACTCTCATACATAATCGATGCTGTACTTCCACACCGCAGTACTTTCAGTTCGGTGGTCCTAAAGAGTGATGCACAATGTATCTGTGCTTACCTAGTGTGGGATATTACCTGTATATTTCCTAGGATGCATGTCTGTCTTTTAGATCTTAAAGGAATTGACGAAGCTGGAAATCTTCCTGTACCTTCGTATTTGTTCTTGATTCTGTTGTATTTAGCGCGCGCTACAAAGACTTAACTTTTTGTCTCTCGACGCCTTCACTTATGTATGATTAATTTTAAAGATCGCATTGGTACCTTGGTTGCTAAATACATCGCCTGACTGTTAGAATCTTAGTGCTATCTTGCTGGAACGAGGGACGCAACACTAGAGCGGCTCCTTGCTTCCGAGTAAGCAGTCGTCAGACACAACAAACGAGTAGTTGTATCTCTGACAGCTTCAACTTCTTCCATATCGACTGGATGAGAACCCGCGTCAAAGGTAATGGTCAAACGACCGATGAGATTCAATAAAATGTAAGCAAAAAGTAGTGCAGATCATGACTTGATTACACACTGCGTTGTGTTTCGCAACTAACAGTTATTCGATTAAAAATATACTTCATGGCCTAGACGACATCTTGCTAACATAACACATAGCTCCCATCAATTGATATAACAGAGTGGGGGGTGTGACCGATAATTAGATTCATGGGGAGCTTGGACCCTTAGACAATCTGTTTCTTATGAGTGTGTCGTCAAGTATGCCAGGATCTCACAGGACCTTGTGTTGTTTGTGAATATCAACAAGAAGGGATTCTGAAGATAGGATTACGCAAATTGTTCCCCAGAGGTTGATGCAGTTTTTTAATTTCAAGGGACCTTGGGAGAAGTTGCGTTGTAAAGTAAGTAAAGATACTATGAAGCATACTACAGAAAAAAACTTAAAATAATAATAATGGAAAAGAAAGAAGGAAGTAAAAAGAAGGGAAAAATTGAAGTCCAGCATGCTAGGAGGGAAAGATACAGAAGTGTATGCAGAGGGTGTGAGGAGCAATGAAGCAGTAAGTCGTTATTACTATCTGAAATAAATCTTCCAATTTAATCTTGCTGTGTATTCTATCTTCTATTTGAGAATCATAATGTAAACATTCATAGAAAAACGATAGTTATAACGACATAATATACAGAGTGGTGCAGAGGAGAGAGGAGAGAGAAGAGTTAGTAGAGCACGATGAAAGAGAGAGACGAGAGATGAGAGAGAGAGTTTTTTTTATGTATATTCTTATTTTATTATGCATATTTTATGTATATCTAGACTAAGCATGAAAATTCTATATAACTTAATTTATTCTATCTTTCTTTCTTTTCTCTTTCTATTCTTTCTATTATTTGACTTAATTTTTCTCCTCTGTTTTCTTTCTTTAGTCTTCCTCTTTTCTTTCTTTCTATCTATTTTTGTTATCTTTCTCGCTCTTTCTTTCTTTTATCGTTTTCGTATTTAGTAATAATTAATTCTCCTATCGCCTTTTTCTTAAGTAATTATTTTTTCTCCTCTCTTCTTTCTCATCAAATTCTTTATTATCTCTTATTCTTATGTTTACCTCAGAATTTTCTGTTGAATCTGTAATTTTCTCACTTCTTTTCTTCCACAATTCAAAACTTTACTAGCATATATACTGAATTATCACTGTTAAGGGGCGCTCATAATTCTTCTTCTATTCCTTTCTCATTTTTTATACACGATTGTTTTCTCTGCCTATTACATTTCTACGTCTTATACTTTCACTTCTTCTACCGCTGTCCCTTCTCTCGTCTCTTTCATCATAGCATCTTGTTCCTCTATAGCTTTCTTTCTCTTATTAGTTCATCTTTTCTGCCTCTCTTCTGGTGCTCCTCTCATTTTGAAACGTCCGCAGAAGCCTCTGCATCACTCAACCTTATTAGTTATCTTTCTTCTTTTTCACTTTTGAATATCTTGTTTCTCACTCTCCTTCTGTATTACCTCCCCCCCTGCTATTTTGCGTTTTTGTCTTCTTAATCCAATACTTTCAGTTAAGCTGGCTAATGTCCCCATGATTTATTGGCCTACATTTGCATCTTTCTAGGCACGCGTACTACAGAAACACGGCCCCTCTACGACTCCGTATAGCTGGTCCTCCGAGCATTCGCATAGAATTATGGAGCTTCAGGGGGATTAGGAGCTCGTAACACCGCCAGCGACATCTCCCATTTCCCCTCCCACCTCCCACCCGCTCCCCTCCCTCCCGCGAGCCCCCGACTCCACCCCCCCCCGACTCCATCCGCTCCACCACCCCCCTCACTCACCTCACCCAGGTCCCGCCCTCTCCCGCCACCTCTCCCCCCCCCCCGACCAGCTCCGAACGCTTTTTGTTTGTTTAGGTTTTTGCTTGTGTAGCACTCTATTCTATGGCACTTGTTCACACCCACTTGCACCACACCCCGCCCACCCCAGCCCCCAACACCAACACCCGCCTATACACGTTCTTTTTCCCCTCTCTTCTATTCTTTCTTGTTTTGTTTCTCATCTCGCTCCTCATCTCTCTATCTTTCTTTTCTTTATGTCTTCTATCCATTCTACTCCCTTCTTTCTATTTTATTCTTTCTCATCATTCTACTTTTCACTATCGACACACACCTTTTCTAACGGCTTAGTACTATCACGCCCTACCTTTCTTTATAATTAATCTTAATCATCGGATCCCTCTTTCGGTTTTTTTCTTTTGTTATCGTTTTTCTCCCTCTCTTCTTTCTTTTTTTCTTTCTATTCTTCTCCTCGCCATTCTTTCTTTCTTTTTCCTCCTCTCTTTTTTTCTTTTGTGATCTTTTTCTCGTACTTCACCTAACTTTTAAATTTTCTTTTCTTATCTGTGTGGTACATACCAAATCATCTTTATGTTTTTTTTTTTTGATTCGCTCCTCCTCTTCTTTCTTTCCTTTTTTTTCTCATCCTTATACTCTATCTTTCAGACCTATTCGTCTATGTCTACTGATATATGATATATCTTAGTTCTGCGCTTACGCAAACTCATCAGGCTGTCTAAGTAATCTCTGTATCTCGGATCGTATTCTTCATGAGATATGTTCAAATCATCGAATATGTCTTCCTCTTCGTGCTTCCCTTTTTGGACTACACTTTTATTGTTTATGTAAATGCTCATAAACAAGTGTCGCTAGTAATCTTTTAGTTGAATACTATTATATAGCTTTTTTTTTTCTATTCGCACTTCTATCAATGTAAAATTGTGTTCGCACTTACGAAATTATTGTGTCATCACGCGTTTTAGTTGATGCTATAATGAGTCATAAATGATCTATTTAGATCTCGTCGATATACAACACCATCATTATACGTGCTCAATTTACGCTTAATAGCACCGTCAAATTCTCAGTCCTACTTCATTACTATTATATAAATATTCAATTCTATATCAAGGTTCACTTCCTTGCTATTTGATTCCATTCACACACTAATATAATCCTGACTATGCTTAATACTATTTCACTCTACTTAATACAACTCTCAATTATATTAAAACTCCTCACATAATGATCCTTATCACTAACCTTACGACTACCTTTACCATAACCAACCACTTATATATCAATTATTAACTTCTTAGTATTACACACTATTTGTCATACCAACGTAAAATACGACCTAAATACTAACACATACATACTCATATGCACACTACCTGCTTCTCGTCTGAGAAGACGGTTGCATCATTCGTCTGATTATACACTCGCAGACTCTGTCTATTTCCGAACGAACATACTACTACAACTACAGAAGAAGCTCAACATCTTAAATAATCCCTATACATATTTTAACTGCCTAGGATAACCTAACTGCTACATGGTGTCATGGGCCCCTGTCATCACCATAGATAAATACAGTTTGTCTCGAAAATTCAGATGAGGGCGTTATAATTTTGCCGGCTTTACATTTTGCAATAAGAATGTCGGAATCGTGACTGTGTTACCCAAATGCTCTACGGCCCTCGATGCACACTACCCAATAAATGAAATAACGGACTATATTCGCTATTCATCGCGTGGACATTTGTGAGGTCACACGAATTAGCAATTCAAAAAGCGATGAAATAAAGGACACCATGTCTCACGAGTCACTGTTGGAGAGATGGAAAAAATAAAGGAGATAATACAGAAAAGATTATATGAAGAAAGGAGAGAGATGGAACAGGCCGATAGTCGTTATCGTCTGTTTCTAATGAATATAGATAACAAATATGAAATACAAGAATTATGAAAAGAAATATAGAGAAAAAGACAGGTTTTAAAAGAAGAGAAAAGAAATAAAAGAAAGAATTCGCCAGTAGATCTATTATTACTTTTTTAATTGCAGTAGTTTTAAAGTTAAACATATCAATAACGTCTGTAATAATCAATATTTATCATATCCTGTGGTAATATCCACGGTCACATTTAAATCAGAAAATCTAGACTTCCCACGTCGTACTGGTGAACCCGAAAGAGTAGGTCAACACATGGTTAACAAAAGCTGTCAATCATCTTCCTGTGTTTTTCCACTAACAGTTATTTTTAAAATCTACGCTACACTTTTGTACATAATCAATAGGCTACCCATCAATTATATAAAACAGAGTGGGGGGTTATAATAGATTCATGGACTTGAAGACCCTAGCCAAAGCTGTCCTGGTGTATGAGATCTCCAGGATTTGTGGTTTTCCATCACGGTTTCTGATTGCCAGAATGTTGATGCAGTCTACCTTGGAGATTTTCTTTATATTTAAGAAAAAGAAAAAACAATTAGATTTGTCCTCAACAAGAAAATGTTGGAGACAATTTTTTTTCTTTTAAAAACTTCAATTTATTTTTTCTTGATTTTTAATTCACTTTCTTCTCGTTTATTTATTTTTTTTTAATTCTTATTTTTGTTTTTATTTTTTTGATAATCTGAATCTATAATAACTAAGCTTTTTCTTTCTTGCTTTCTTTTTCCTTTCTTTCTTTCTATTTTGATATGTTTTCTCCTCTGTTTCTTTCTTTGTTCTTCCTCTTTTCTTTCTTTCTATCTATTTTTGTATCTTTTTCCGTCTTTTCTTTCTTACTTTCGTTTCTAATATTTTGCTAATATTTTCTCTTTTTTTTTCTCCTCTCTTCTTTCTTTCAAATTCTTTTATCTCTTTCTTTGTTTCGATTTTGTTATCGTTTTCTCTCTTCTTTTCCTTCCTTTGATTACTTTACCATCTTCTTTCCTTTTTTTTTATATTTTTCTCTCCTCTTCTTCTTTCGTTCTTTTCTCTCTTCTTTCCTTTCTCATCACTTCTTTCTTCTTTTTCTTTTTTATCTTTTTCTCCTCTCTTCTTTCTCTCTTTTTTCTCATCACTTCTTTCTTTCTTTTTCTTTTGATATCTTTTTCTCCCTCTTCTTTCTCCGTTCTTTTTCCCCTCTCTTTTTCTTTCTTTGTTCTCTCCTCTCTTCTTCTTTCTTTTTCTTTTGTTATCTTTTTCTACTCCCTTCTTTCTTTTTTCTTTCTTTTCCTCCTCCCTTTTTTCTTTTCTTTTTTCTCCTCTTTTCTTTCTTTTCTTTGTTCTTTTTCTCCTCTTTCTTTTTTTTCTTCTTTTTCTCCTCCTTCTTTCTTTCTTTTTCTCCTCTCTTTTTTCTTTGTTATCTTTTTCTCCCCCCTTCTTTCTTTCTTATTCTGTTGTTATCTTTTCTCCTCTTTCTTTCTTTCTTTCTTTCTCTCCTCTCTTCTTCTTTCTTTTTTCTTTTGTTATCTTTTTTCTCTCTCCTCTTTCTTTCTTTTTCTTTTGTTATCTTTTTCTCCTCCCTTCTTTCTTTCTTTTTCTCATCTCTTCTTTCTTTTTTTTTCTCCTCTCTTCTTTCTTTCTTTTTCTTTTATTATCTTTTTCTCCTCTCTTCTTTCTTCCTTTCCTCCTCTCTTCTTTCTTTTTCTCTTTCTTTCTTTTTCAACCGCCTACTTCCTCCTACAACTCAATTATAAACACCCACTTCAACCTCTCCTCTTTCCACCACACTCATACTCTTCCCACCCCCCTCACCTCACTTCAATCTCGATTCGCCTTATCTCCCTCGCCCCCCCCCCCACACACAATCCCAATTCCGAACATTTTGCCTCTAGCAGAACGTTGTCTCGAATTCAGATGATGGTTAAGTTGCACTTTTGTATAATCGCGGCCCTCCCGGACTCTCGCCAGCCTCACCAAGTTCACGTCTCATCTCGCGTGACTTTGCATTAGCAATTCAACGAGACTAGACACTTAGTCTGTGGCTGACATGATTCGAGACGTTTTTTTTTTTTTTCTTTTCGTCTCCAGTTTTAACCACTTTTCCACCCATCGGAAGTTTGTTGGTTTTTTGTTTACGGCATATCAACCTTTTTCGGGTCATTTAATGCCGAATTAAGTCATTCTAATAAATGATTTGTTTAACTTCATGCGTATTTGCTTATACGTTGCACCAGGTATGCTTACAGTACCTGCTATTGCTTAAGTGGTCACCTAATTAAGTATTGAACAGGCTCATCGCTGCTTAACTTCGGTAATCTATCGGGAACCGGTGCTTTCAGTAAAGGAGTTCGATCACCGTATTTTATTGCAAGTGAATTGTTGGTTGGTTGGTTGGCTGGTTGGTTGGTTTGTTTTACGGCAAATCAACCCGTTTCGAGTCATTTAATGCCGAATTAAGCCCTTTCGATATAAGGTTACTGACAGTACCAGCTGTTGCTTAAGTTATTCTGTTTTCTCATTTGTGCGAAGAAATCGGGCAGTATTTTAACCAAACGACGGCGAAAAAAACATAGAACAATGAAATCTATTATAATGGAGATTCCGTGTTTGTCTGTATTCGAAATTACGTCACAATACACTCAGGAATTGCATAAGTTTATTAATGAGTATTTAATTTATAGTTTAAATTATTAATACATAGAATAAATCTTATTTACTTAAAAACAGCCCTTGTTATTAGTGCGTTTAAATCCTGCAATGTGTTTTATATATCACTAAGAAATAAAGGTTTACATGATATATAGTGTGCTTAATTTGCATACTGGTTTTAACAAAACTGTGTTAGAGAATAATTACTTGGTGTTATTGATATCTAATTGTTTTATTCTCCAATGAATTAAAATCAATCATATGAATGATTTATATATAAACCAATTAAATTATCATACTGTGGTATATCTACAGGTCCTGCTAGTAAACAATCCTTAGCACGTATATGATTGTCCAAGCCCTCAACCCTTTTTAACATATATGTGCTTGAAGGCGGTGACTGAGTGTCAGTGTCCTCTGTATGACGTTAAACTGCATCTAATGGTGAAGTTCCAATTCTGGAGCTCTAGGGAGTGTATAGTACTCCTTCATCGCCATTACTCCTGGGTCCACTCTAACAAGGAGTGGTACTACTTGTTAGAGTCCAATCTATGGGTTGAATAAAAAAAATGAGTCTTAAAAATGTGTTAAAAATTGAGTATTAAAACAACTTTGAATACCCATGAATAGAACAAAACGTCTTCAGCATAAAATAACCCAACAGCGGTTGACATGCTGTAAAATCCAGCAAACAAACCAAACAAACCAACCTTAATATTTTGGCAAAAAAATTATTCATGCCGTTAATATAAGTCAATGAATTACATACAACAAGCGAAAGTTTGAAAGTTAGATAAGAATGGAAAGGCATACAAATTGGGAATTGAATTTATTTCTAAGGAAAAGAAAATGGCTAAATTCTGATTGTAAATTGGGTCACCATCTCTTCTTGAATATTGATCACCTTGTCTTTTCTGGGTGGTGGGTGGCCACTCAAGAATCTCTAGCCGAGGTCATCTTCATTTTATCGTTATTGAAACTAACAATATTTGACAATTTTAAGTGAAAAAAAAAGAAAGAAAAAAAAAAACGGCACTAAATTTGCGACAGAAATCTGTCAAAAATATTGTCCAAGATTGGCAAATGAATGGATGTGACTATGTTGAAAAATAGTATTTTGTATTTATTTCTGTGTGATATTATTAGCTATGATGAGCTTGTTAGCTTGCTTTTTAAGGAGATCCGGGTTGTTATTTTTTCTTTAACTTAAAGCGATCATCCAGGATTGTTAAATAGAAATTGTAATCTGAACGGTTTAAAATGACAACGTATTAGTTTTATGACTTTTTCTAATTACAATTTTAGTGATTTTAGCGGTGTCTTTGGCAGCTGGTCTTAATAAGTTAGGAGTGGGGTATTGTATATTATTGTTGCACCTACTTTTTATGCCTCTAGCCTTTCAACAGGTCACGGGGGACGGGATGGGCTGTAATTTCTTTTTCATTCGCCAGCTGTGATATTCATTGATAGAGAATCTCAATTTCTATCCTTTTTCGTGTCTATATATATATATATATATATATATATATATATATATATATATATATATATATATATATATATATATAATGTGTGTGTGCATGTGTGTGTGTGTGTTATATCTAAGTTAAGGTAGTGGACACATGAAGTCAATAGCATTTGGTAATCAAGTGCCATTGACTTCATGTCTCCGCTACCCTAACTTAGATATACATGCTCTGTCAATGATATACATATATTCAGTAAAGAAAAAGACTTAAAAATCGGCTATTGTGTGTTATGGATCCATTTCTACTCACAGGTATGTGAATATACCCATGAGCTTCATCAGACCGCTAACTTTATTGAAAATAGTATGATACCATTTTCAATAAAGTTAGCGGTCTGATGAATCTCATGGGTATATTCACATACCTGTGAGTAGAAATGGATTCACAATTTGCTTTCTTTAAAAAAAAAACTCGAACTTTCGAGACCTGAACTTTCTAACATTTTACCGTTGGAAGAAAGGACCAGATTGGAATTATCCTAATACCAACTCACCTGGTAACCCACATATATATACTTGTGGTTATGGGGATCATTCCATGCGTAGATTATCCATAGTGATACAGGTAAACCACAGTGAGAGCTCGATGTGCCTAGTGCCAGTAAGTGGACAGACAGAGATATATATAAAATAAATTAAAGAAAAACATTAAATTTGCTTCATTGTAATAATTTCAACTGTGTGATCACTGTTTTTGCTCATGTCTGAAGATTACACAGTTGAAATAAATTATTACAAGGAAGCAAATTTAAAAATGTCTAGCCACACTGAGGAGACGTGATACATCGAAACACGGTGTCTGTGTATGACAAATATATATATATAATATATATATATATAGAGAGAGAGAGAGAGAGAGAGAGAGAGAGAGAGAGAGAGAGAGAGAGAGAGAGAGGAGAGAGAGAGAGAGAGAGAATCCATAATAGCGCGAAATCTTACAAATCCAAGAATCTCATAATATTTAATTATTTTTCTTCGTGGAAATCTCAAATAAAAATGAAAATGAAATTAGAATCCAATAGTGGCAATAATGAAAAAAAAATAATTCAGTTTTTTCACATTACTAGCAAGAATATTCACCATCCGAACGTAAGCATTTAACTTTTAATATAATGAAATATATAGGTGCTAGGACTTGACATGACCAGCCGATTGATTGGAGGGGGGCTTCTCCAACCGGCTGTCTAGCCTAAGTAAGGGCAAAAGTGGAGTGTTGCATTTCAGACTGCTTATGCACCAGGATTCTGTCCTTAAGTATCACGGGTGGTCACCCAAGGCCAACAAGATGGCCCCATTGGTGGTGGGTCATACCCCTCTGCAGAGGTGCAGTCGGTGTATTCTAAAGTCCCAGCCGACAGGGCTTTATAAGAAAAGGTAAGGAATAAATAAATAAATATATATATATATATATATATATATATATATAGTGTATTGTTATCACTATCACACTTAGTGAGTTAGTGGCGGTATTATTAGAAGAATGCTCAATATCAGTGATAGAGCTATTATATATATTAGCAAAAATATGTACCCTCCAGGCGTAAGTATTAGATTAGAAAGACTAACGAAATTAAATAAGAATACATAAAAAAGATTACACTTATTTTAATTATATTTTAATTGGTTTCTATATAGAATCATTCATAGGATTGATTTTAATATGTTGTACTATAAAACAATAATATTAGAGATCAATAACAACAAGCAATTATCTATAAAACCCGGTTTTGTTAAAACCAGTATGCAAATTAACCGCACCATATATTATGTAAACCTTTATTTCTTTGTGATATTGAAGACACATTGCAGGATTTTATCATATGCTGTTTTGAGGCAAATCTAACTCAGATTTTGATAGAGAGATTGTTAATAAATAAGATTTATTCTAAGTATTAATCATTTTGGATATGATATGAATTAAATACTCATTGATAAACTTACACAATTCCTGGTGGTATTGTGACGTAAGTACACTTTACTCCCAGGTCAACTCTGACTCGGGGTGGCAGTACATTTTACGGTCCAATCTGAGTTAAATAGACCAAAAATGAGTTTTAAAGAGATTTGTTTGAAGAGTATTAAAAAAGAAAATGAATACCCAACAACGTATAAAACAAAACGTCTTCGACATAAAATAACTCAACGAGGGTTGCCATGCCGTAAAACCCAACTAACCAACCAACAGATTTACATCATATGGAAATCTGATCTTTCTGATAAGATAAGCTATAGCCGTATCAGTACTACTGTACGTCGGCACTACTTGGACTCTAACGAAACGTTTGGAGAAAAAGCTAATTGGGAACTGTACAAGGATGCTGCGCGCAGTTTTGAAGAAATCGTGAAAGCAACATCCTACAAAAGAGCAGTTGTACGGTCACCTGCCTCCTATCACACAAACCATCCAAGTAAGACATGCTGAACACTGCTGGAAGAGGAAGGACGAGTTCATAAGTGACGTTCTCCGACCACTTCCAATCCAATCGTTGAATCAGCAGAAAGAATGGGGCAGCACATAAAAGACAAAGCTAGACAAAAGCACAATTTGGAAACATAAGGACACAACAATCAGTCTAACTCAAACCTTTGCAAAAGAGACACGCAGCTCCTCGAAATTATATATATATATTGGTTAGGAGGTTGATTTAGAAGACTATCACAATGCAGGTGTAAAGAAAAAAATAATAATACGGTAACAATGATGTTGTGTGTTAACCTGTATTTAATTCTTGAATTTTCGAGATAATATCTCTTTTTCAAAAGATCACTGGAACTGAAGCAGTCTAGTTATGGCATTTCTTTTTAAATGAATTTTTTTTAAAAATGATGGTATTTTTATATAACTGTATTCTCGTGTTGTATGTTTAAGACTTAACGCACATGTAACTGTATATGCACACACGTACGAAACACATACCCACATGCACAATGGAGAATTATTAATGAAACAAATCTACAACGAGAAGACTAATGCGAAACAAGCACTCAAATCTCTAGCCCAGCAACCCGCCCACACCTACAAACACACAAGCCATTGCACACTAGTTGTTAACGAATAAGATTTACACTAGATATTGATGAATTTAACTATTTTACCTTTTTTCTAACACACACACATACACACTTATGGACAAGGTAGATATAAAAGATTTATAAAAAAAATAAAAAATAAAAAAATAAATATATATATATATATATATATATATATATATATATATATTAAAAAATATTATAAAATACAAAAAAAAGAAAAAAAAAGATAAATTGAATCAGATATAAATAGGTAAATAAACAAATAAATATAATAATATTGATTATATAATAATAATAATAATAATAATAATAATAATAATAATGATAAATGATTAAATTGATTTATATTACATCCAACACGGAATATTATACATTACCATGGCCACCAAACACAAATACACTCTTTAATACGCACATACATATGCACGTGCAATCCCGCGCTAGGATACAGTCATAACGTCACAACCAACACGCATTTTCATGGACACGCGCATGACAACATACGCGCAAGTACAAAAAACCCGCATTCACGTAAACATACAACACGAGAATACAGTTATATAAAAATACCATCATTTTCAAAAAAAAAATTCATTTAAAAAGAAATGCCATAACTAGACTGCTTCAGTTCCAGTGATCTTTTGAAAAAAGATATTATCTCGAAAATTCAAGAATTAAATACAGGTTAACACACAACATCATTGTTACCGTATTATTATTTTTTTCTTTACACCTGCATCGTGATAGCCTTCTAAATCAGCCTCCTAACCAATATATACACAATGCTTCAAGCAAATAAAACTCTCTTTATATATATATATATATATATATATATATATATATATATATATATATATATACACACATATATATGCACATATATACTTATACACACAGATATATATGCACATATATACATGTACACACAGATATGTACATATATATATACATATATATATATTATATATATATATATATATATACATATATACATGTACACACAGATATGTATATATATATATTATATATATACACACACATACATATATATATATACACACATACATATATATATATATATATATATATATATACACACACATATATATATATATTACAGACACACACACACACATATATACACACACACACACACACACACACACACACATACATATATATATATATATATATATATATATATATATATTCAAGTCTGCATATCTGTTTTATCATCGTCAATCTACCATTGAGTTAGAAACCAAATTTATTTAATTAACCGACGTATTCCCAAATGTTTGATTCTTTTTTATTTGTCAATTTATCTATTCGGTTCTCGACTCAAAAGATTTCACCAACCAACATTTTGATCGATGTTTTTTGAAAATATCCTGAATGAACTTTTCACGGCTTTGGTCAATTTTCTCGAAAGAGACCATTGGTGGCCATTAAAAAAAGAAAAACTCCCCAAAACAAACAAAAACAAAAAACAAAAAAACAAATCAATAAACAAATAAATAGATAAATAAATAAATAAATAAGAACATAGAGTTCGGTACATTGAACAGACAGTATGGCTGGAGGGAGGATAATTCACTAACTACAATTGGTCAGTTTTCGTAATTATATTTTTCTGTATAAGAAGTCTTCTTGGAATTACGTACGAGGGGATTTGTGGTTGGTTGGATTTTACGGCACGTCAACCCTTGTTGGGTTATTTTATACCGAAGACATTTTCTTTTATTCATTCTTGTTGGGGATTCAGTTTTTTTTCAAACACATTTTAATACTCATTTTTAACCCATAGGTAGGACCCTAATAGGTACTTCCACCCCGGGCTTGATTGGACCTGGATCCAATCCCAAGAAATCCAGAATTGGAATTTCACCACTAGATGCAGTTTAATGTCATACCCAGGACAAGAATACCTTTAGCCACCGCCTTCAAGCACATATATGATAAAAAGGGTTGGGGGGTTTGCCATAATGGCAGAGTGGTTGGGACAATTATATAGGTTTTAGGGCTTACCCAGCTGATTGATCGGATGGGCGTCTCCGACTGCCCGTCTAGCATAAGTAAGGGCCAAAGTGGAGTATTGCACGTCATAAACTGCTTAGTCACCAGGAATCCGTCCTTAAGCATCGCGGATCGCCAACCACAGCCAATAGGCGGTCCCATTGGGGGGGGGAGATTACCCCTCTGCAGCGGTGCAGTCGGTGTATTCTTCAACCCCAGCCGACAGGGCGGAAGATTATTAGGTTAGACCCTATGAAATGACTTATTGAAAATGAATATATGAAATCTATCAGGTTATAACGTATGAAATGGTGATGGGATAATTAATGAATAATAACTTTAATAATAATTTTAATAAGTTAATTAAGTAAATAAGTTAATAACTGAATTTTTGACATAAGGCTTCATTTGTATTTTGCTTTTTCTGACTGTTGTCCTCATCTTTATTGTGGTATGTAAAAACTTTTTCTTGGAAAAGAATACGTCTCAATGAAGCAGCGTATGGTTTGGGCTATAGTGACCTCTTGAATAGAATAATTATAGAGATGAACACACGAGATCAACGTATTTTTTTACACCCGCCTCCGGTGAGCTACGGTTTGTGGGTGGTCCCACATTAATAGGGCCTTGTGCCTGACCCGTATACGTGGGATACAATATAGGAACCAATCATTGAAACGGCTAAATCAAATTGTTTTTAAAATTATTTTCTTTAAAAATAAACATATCGGAAAATAACTGATATCATTTGATTTTACGCTTCAAGTTATATATAAAGGGCAGTTATGTGTATATGTATGTCAGGAGGAAACTTCGAAAATAAAACAATTAACGACAAAGTAAATATATATACACATTAAATATCACCAGGGCTTGGTTTTTGAGCAAAAATTCGTGAAGAAATTAAAAAATAAAATTTGAATGATAACATAGATGTTTTTCCATTTAATATTTTAGATAGTAGACATTAACATTTCTTTTCAGAGTAGCTGGATCAATGCGAAGTCTATTTTTGTTTACATAGGGATTTAAATGGGGCATCCAACGAGGATTCAACTCACGATTCAGTAATAATAAATAATAAAGGGGGACTAACTTTAAAAAATCCCCCTCTACCCAGGCGACGCCGGGTAGCCGCTGCTAGTAAATATTTTTTTTTTTCCTTTTTTTTTTAATGATCGTGACACTTCTCGGATTGATAGGCGTGCAAAAACAATGACGTCATGAATGCGATCTTCAAAAGTTTTTCGACGCTTTGTTTGATCAACAGTCAAACTATTCAAAATGATTTTCCTTGTTGGGTCATTGTTATGCTCGGATACGCAGGGAAACACCTGAAGAAGGCCGCAATATACAGCGGCCGAAATGCAGTGTTTTTACATACCACAATAAAGATAGGGACAGCTGTCTGAAAAATCAAAATAATAGACAATAAAACAAAAAACCAAGTTTCATTTTCGTTTTATGTGAAAAATAAAAAATAAAAAATCAACAACACAGTTTCATTGGCTTACTGGGGGAAAAAAAGAAAACAATAAAAACAGCTTAATTTGAAGGTTTTCATTTGATTTTATCAGCTCAAATACTTGCAAAAATTATTTATATGCAAATCTGTATTATTTTGATATTTTATTGTGATGGCTGCACCACCTGGACCCTAACAAAACGTCTTGAGAATAAGATAGATGGGAGCTGCACAAGAATGCTGCGCGCAGTCTTGAACAAGTCATGGAAGCAGCACCCCACAAGGAAACAGCTGTACGGTTACCTGCCTCTTATTTCACAAACTATCCGTGTGAGACGGACAAGACATGCAGGACACTGCTGGAAAAGCAAGGATGAACTCGTGAGCGACGTTCTCCTGTGGAAGCCAACACATGGACGTGCAAGTGTGGGGCGCCCAGCAAGGACCTACATTGACCAGCTATGAATGAATGATAGGGAAGGTTGGCGAAAGATTGTCATGGATACCCGTGCTGTATGCGCGACATGATGAGGATGATGATGATTGTGATAAGAAGAAATATTTGGCCATGAATGGATTCCTATTTTCGTTTTATTTTTATATCACTTTCTGAATAAAAGTTTTAGTTATAACAATTTTTAAGTAGTATATGTAAATACTGCCTCGACCTAAACAAAAGTTAAGATAGGAAAATTGCTTTGAAATTTGAGTTTAACTTCTGTAAAAATTCAATTGAAATTTGTACAAATTCAATAGAAAATATTTTTAAAGAAGTGGGGGTGTTGTAAAATTTTTATATCACTTTCTGAATAAAAGTTTTAGTTATAACATAATTTTTTAAGTAGTATATGTAAATACTGCCTCGACCTAAACAAAAGTTAAGATAGGAAAATTGCTTTGAAATTTGAGTTTAACTTCTGTAAAAATTCAATTGAAATTTGTACAAATTCAATAGAAAATATTTTTTAAAGGGGTGGAGGTGTTGTAAAATATCAGTAACAAAACACTACTCTGAAAATATCTCAGTTGGGCCGAAGATTCACCTGACGCTGTCTCGCTAAAAAAAATAGCGTAAATTAGGGCAGGAGGCCGGGACGACATAAGATCAAAATTACCCAAATATATTCCGTGATTCACAATTTCCATATTACAAATAAAACGAACGTGTTACTTTTTTTTCAATTCATTTTTTTACGTTGGGCATTTAAGCAACGCAAAACCATTTGGAAAGTTTCATTTTTAAAATTCGGTGAAATAAAATGGGACAAATAAAAATTATTTGATTAAGCGACAGCAGATAATCTAGATTTACATTTTTGCATTTCATCTTGGACGATCTCATTTTTAACCAGAGGTTGTTGCAAGATGAGAATGGGCGGAAGAACAGGTGTATTAATATATAGATAAGGGTACATATGTGTACCAATACGTAATCAACGTGTTAATGTTTTATCAAGAAAATACGGTGATCATCCCAACAATATGACTGCTCAATAGGGTAGGTCGATTTTCCACTTTTTTTAGAATATCAGATTGTCCATCTATGCGAAAGTTGTGTTAGTATATTGAATACTGATATATCTTTTACTTGCACCATTGTTTGAGGAAATATCATCAGAGATCGTCTACTAAAATGCACTAAAAATCTTCATTTGCGCAAAATTTAACCTAGAAATTGGCCCAGAAATTTGTTAGAAAATTTACCATTTTCAATATTTAAATCAGAAATGTTATTTTACTTTTTAAAAATGAAACGAATTAAATATTATAAATAGAATTCAAATTGAAAATGAGCCCCCCCCCCCCCATCTCTGATATGCTGTTTTTTACCTCATTAATTAAGCTGTAACAGAAGATCTGTTGTCCATCAAATTGTCTATCTATGCGAAAATTGTGTGTTAGTATACTGAATACTGATACCAAAAATTAGATCTTTTACTTGTACCATTGTTTGAGGAATAGCATCAAAGATCGTCTATTAAAATGCTCTAAAATCCTTGTTTTCGCAAAATTTAGCATTTAGAAAACAAGGATTTTTACTTCATTTTAGTAGATGATCTTTGATGTTATTTCCTCAAACAATGGTGCAAGTAAAAGATCTAATTTTTGGTATCAGTATTCAGTATACTAACACACAACTATCGCATAGATAGACAATTTGATATTTTTAAAAAGTGAAAAATCGACCTACCCAACTGGTCAGGTCGGGGAAAAAGATAGAAAAATAGGACTTATCTTGAGCTGCAAAATTATTGCCCTTGGGTCCGTCAGGTATCTCATGACAGTAATGATTGAAAAAGGAAAAAGTAGAGAGAGAGAGAGAGAGAGAGAGAGAGAGAGAGAGAGAGAGAGAGAGAGAGAGAGAGAGAGAGAGAGATAACCTCTCCCTCATATATATACTTCAGTGATCATGTAGTAGTTTGTCACATGACCACTTAATATAAATGCTCGTAGGAAAGAATAGGGTACAAATGCAGAACAGCACGCAAGAGATAATATCGTTAGAATAGCATTTTATGTATAAATAGCATTAGATGTCGGAAACTACCGAAGTAGCATAACACTAACCCTTACCCTAACGTCTCAAAGGTTTCGGGTATTTTCGTGAAGTGCAATGGAATGTAATGCTTTTTATCCGTAAAGTAAGTAAAGTCGTTGGAGTGGCCTAATGTCGGTATCAGACAGGCAGCGAAGGAGTCTATCCCCTTTTCACTAGCGCTAGACCAAGGAGGTTGTTTTTGCGTCTGAGGTAGAGCGCCACACCTACCATCAGCTTCTCACTTTTCCGCACAGATCCTTGTGCTACTCATACGCTGAGTTGGCGAGGGCCGGTATCGAACCAGGAACCTTGTTGTTCCGCGGCGGATGCTCTACTGAGTTAAACATTGTATTAAATGTCGGAAACTAAAACTAGCCCTAACCCTCAAAGTTTTCGACTATTTCCGTGAAATGTAATGCCTTTTATACGTAATCTAATGAGATTATCTCTTGCGCACTATACTGCATTAGTACCAAAAATGTTAGTAGAAAAAATAGCAACAACTTCTTTGCAGTAATATTCATTAACCCAGAGTAAGTATTTCCTTCTTTTCTTTGAAAGAAAATTATCGTGAATTTTGAATCTGAATATCTAATAAATAAATTATCAAAAATAGATGCTACATTATTCATTAAATTGAAAAAGAATTACTAATTGAATTTTAAGTTGCTATTGTTTTTAAATAAATACCTACTGTATGAATTGTAAGAGTTAAAATTCTTAAGGATACATGTTAGGCTTCTGTATTTAATCGTAATTGAATATAATACAGTGATAACTGATCAGACGCGTAAAAAATAGTTGAATTATTTTAGTAAAATGGGACTGAGGGGTTCAAACTTACCCAATGCAAAGTGTCACCGATGTTTGATTTGTTTCGTAACGGCCGTCATTTGCAATTCTGCCACAGCGCATGTGTGGAACAAGTCCTCTTAAGAGCATCGGTGATTTGCACGCGTGAGCAAGTAGCCCAATGAAATGCAAGCCATATGATCGGAAGACAATGGAAATTGTGAAGCGAGATATAATAATAATAATAATAATAATAATAATAATAATAATAATAATAATAATTTTAAAAATTGGAAGGAGTACATCTCTTCTATATTAATAATGGAGATTCGTTCTCTATTTGTCTGTAACCGAATTTACACCAGGATTACGTGTCTAGGCATCACGGGTCGCCACCCACAGCCAACAGGTAACTGACAGGGCGACAGGTAACCCCATCGGAGGATTTTACCTCTCTTCAGAGGCGCCGTCGGTGTATTCTACAGCCGCAACTGACAGGGCGATAGGTAACCCCATCGGAGGATTTTACCTCTCTGCAGAGGCGCCGTCGGTGTGTTCTACAACCGCAGCTGACAGGGGCGACAGGTAATCCCATCGGAGGATTTTACCTCTCTGCAGAGGTGCCGTTGGTGTATTCTACAGCCCCAGCCGACAGGATGAAACTTCTTCTGATTTGCGCCGCTACAAAGAAACAAACACAAAACATTTACTGTCTGTTTGTTTATCATTTTGTTTCTCCAAGATTGAGTTTATTTTCGCCGCTAGCTAGTTTCACTTTGAGCGTCAACATGTCGACTTGTTTTGCAAATGTTGTTTCAGCCCGTAATGTAATCGATATGAATTGATGAACTATATATTGAATGAAGGCGGGTGGTGTAATGGTCGTAGGAAATGGAAATAGACTCGCCGCCCAAGTTCAAAACTTGGACGAGGCTGTTTGCATTTCACATAGCACTAATACCCTTGGGAAAGGTATGCATCCAACTGTTCTCCCTCTAACTATGGGTGAATAGTAGGGCAGACTAGGTTCTTTAAACTTGGTTAGGTAACAAGTCTAGAAGAAAAACTCTGAATTGAAACCTGTTAAACTCCGTTAAGAAATTGATCTTGTGTCACATCCTGCTCATGCAGAGGGGTTGGTATATATATATATATGAATTTGTAAGGATTATATTCCCTACTTGCTATGGTCCTTCCGATAGGCACTTGGTGGGATGGAATCATGAGCAGTCCATGACATGGAACATTCCACTTTGGCTCTTCGTTACACAAGACGGGCGATCGGAGAGGTCCTCTCCGATCAATCGGTTGGTCTTGTCAAGCCCTGGTACTTATGATTGTCCCGACCCTATTGCTCATGAAAAAACCCCAACCGTTTTTATCATACATGTGCTAGAAGGCGATGGTTGAGGGTATTAGTGTCATTCATTGTCATTACTCCCATACCCACTCTGATCTGGAGTGATAGTACCTGAGGATTAAAAATGTGTTTAAAAAACCTGTGTTTAAAAATCTGTTAGTGTTCCATCTATGGGTTAAATAGATTAAAAAATGAGTTTTAAAAATTTGTTTAAAAATTTTTTGAATACCCAACAAGAATGACTTAAACAAAAACACCTTCGGCATAAAATAACCAAAGGGTTGACATGCCACAAAATCCATCCAACAAACCAACCAAACAATCAGATCACAGAAAGAAAGAGTGAAAAAAGAGACAGAGACAGAGTGATAGTTAAATCGATAGATTGATTTTTCTTTTTCTTATTTTGATTACCACACACACACACACACACACACACACACACACACACACACATATATATATTATATATATATATATATATATATATATATATATATACGTAGCCCTAATGAGCTACTAAGCGAAACTGTTAGTAGGTATATCTGACACATTAGTTTAACTTTATTATTTGCTTTTTAAAGTATTGAGCACTTTTTACTTTTTAGCTTTAGATAATCCTAGCGATTTATATATATATATATATATATATATATATATATATATATATATATATATGAGGAAAAAATGAGTAAAGAAAAGAAATGTAGATGGATAAAATGAATTTTATCGATATTACTTTTAATCAATATCACTTACACATATGTTTCGGTCTGTTTATCAAAATGTATACGGATTTACGTTATTATTATTATTATTATTATTATTATTAAAATACTTTTTTTCTATTGGCCAAGTGATATAGTATTAACCGATTATTTTCGGTTGGTACGACCCTCTTGGTCTTTTCTTTTTTTAATTTCTTTCCCCAGGTGAAGTTTGGTAGTATATTTTTACAATCAAACTATTTGCCTGTTTTTTTCCTACCGCAAGGGTTTACCAATAAGTTATATATATATATATATATATATATATATATATATATATATATATATATATATATATATATATATCTTATTATAATGGAGATTGTGTGTTTTTCTGTCTGTAATCGAAACTATATTACTACTCAAGTCACAATTCCCTTAGTTATTGACATCATATTCTCCATGATTTTATTTTAACCTTTTTAATAATTAATATAATTGTTTTACATTATTAATACTGTTAACCATATCTACATACGAATAACATGCAATTATATTTATATATATACAACAAAATAGCGGTTTACAGTGTGAATGGGAAGGCTAATTTGCATATTGATATTAAAAAATCGAATTTAATAAATATGTGCTCAGTGTTATTGATTTCTAACTGTTTGGTTTTATTTTAATGAATATAAGCAAAAATCTCTTCAATAAATCTTAAATGAAATCCATTAACAAGAAAAAAATAACTGTAATTTTATTCTTTACTTACTCTTTTAAGTAAATACTTAAATTAGAAAAAATAACAATGAAAGACGAGAGTGATGGAAGAGTAAGTTTCAGTTGTCCTATGTTTCAAATCTTTTGATCTGCATTCTTATTTAGTTTCATTAGCCTTTCTAATTTTATATAATATCTTATTACATTCAAACTTAAATACTTGCACCCGGAGGGTGCATATATTTGCTAGTATATAGTAAAAGACAAATGTAGTCTTTCGAAATAACAAGACAATAAATGGAATATATCCATAATAATATCCAACTCGGCTTTTCCTTTATTTGACTCATTTCTTTTTATGCTTCTAATGACAAACAACAAATTATTTTCCCATAAATATATATAGACACACACACACACACACACACACACACACACACACACACACACACACACATATATATATATATATATATATATATATATATATATATGTGTATGTGTAACACACATATATATACATATCATATACACATAAAAATAGACTCATCAAATATACCAACAAAGAAACATACATGGACTCAACACACACACACACATACACACACACACCTATATATATATATATATATATATATATATATATCATAAATATATTATTTTGCTATACACTGTAGACGTGACCCAAATTTTAACCAAAACCAACATATTGAACTTTGAACTCTTTATGCCATGAGAAATCGTTACAATTCCATTGAAACAACTCAGCGCATGATCAATGTTCAACTCTTTAATATTGATCAGGTTTTTTTTTTATAAAAATGACCAAACTAAAAATATCAAACGATATTGAATTTACTCCAGAACAACAGACGAAACTCTTTCAAATTTTCACTTGAGTTTAAATTCTTTGATGCACCACAAACACATTTATTTCCAGATCTGATAAAATGAAATGATACGAAGTGAGTTCGAGACTGTGGCTGTATTTACCAAGACAGAAATGAACGATGAATGAAATGTTAATTTTCTTCAAAATACGAGATGTGTTCAAAAAGTATCGAGACTGAAGCTGTATTTATAAAGACAGAAATGAACAATGAATGAATGTTAATTTTCTTCAAAATACGAGATGTGTTCAAAAAGTATCGAGACTGAAGCTGTATTTATAAAGACAGAAATGAACAATGAATGAAACGTTAATTTTCTTCAAAATACGAGAGGTGTTCAAAAAGTATCGACTAAAGCTGTATTTATCAAGACAGAAATGAACGATGAATGAAATGTTAATTTTCTTCAAAATACGAGATGTGTTCAAAAAGTATCGAGACTGAAGCTGTATTTACCAAGACAGAAATGAACAATGAATGAAATGTTAATTTTCTTCAAAATACGAGATGTGTTCAAAAAGTATCGAGACTGAAGCTGTATTTATCAAGACAGAAATGAACGAATGAATGAAATGTTAATTTTCTTCAAAATACGAGAGGTGTTCAAAAAGTATCGAGACTGAAGCTGTATTTACAAGACAGAAATGAACGATGAATGAAATGTTAATTTTCTTCAAAATACGAGATGTGTTCAAAAAGTATCGAGACTGAAGCTGTATTTACCAAGACAGAAATGAACAATGAATGAAATGTTAATTTTCTTCAAAATACGAGATGTGTTCAAAAAGTATCGAGACTGAAGCTGTATTTACCAAGACAGAAATGAACAATGAATGAAATGTTAATTTTCTTCAAAATCGAGATGTGTTCAAAAAGTATCGAGACTGAAGCTGTATTTACCAAGACAGAAATGAACATGAATGAAATGTTAATTTTCTTCAAAATACGAGATGTGTTCAAAAAGTATCGAGACTGAAGCTGTATTTACCAAGACAGAAGTGAACAATAAATGAAATGTTAATTTTCTTCAAAATACGAGATGTGTTCAAAAAGTATCGAGACTGAAGCTGTATTTATCAAGACAGAAATGAACAATGAATGAAATGTTAATTTTCTTCAAAATACGAGATGTGTTCAAAAAGTATCGAGACTGAAGCTGTATTTATCAAGACAGAAATGAACAATGAATGAAATGTTAATTTTCTTCAAAATACGAGATGTGTTCAAAAAGTATCGAGACTGAAGCTGTATTTATAAAGACAGAAATGAACGATGAATGAAATGTTAATTTTCTTCAAAATACGAGATGTGTCAAAAAGTATCGAGACTGAAGCTGTATTTATCAAGACAGAAATGAACAATGAATGAAATGTTAATTTTCTTCAAAATACGAGATGTGTTCAAAAAGTATCGAGACTGAAGCTGTATTCATCAAGACAGAAATGAACAATGAATGAAATGTTAATTTTCTTCAAAATACGAGATGTGTTCAAAAAGTATCGAGACTGAAGCTGTATTTATAAAGACAGAAATGAACGATGAATGAAATGTTAATCTTCTTCAAAATACTAGATGTGCTCAAAAAGTATCGAGACTGAAGCTGTATTTATCAAGACAGAAATGAACAATGAATGAAATGTTAATGTTCTTCAAAATACTAGATGTGTTCAAAAAGTATCGAGACTGAAGCTGTATTTATCAAGACAGAAATGAACAATGAATGAAATGTTAATTTTCTTCAAAATACGAGAACATCGGCCAGTGGTCCAGGAATCACGCTATGTTTCACTGGGTTACGCCCCTTTCATTACACAAATTAACATTCTCCCATTTTTCGTAAGTCTGGATGACTTGTTGTCAACCTTCATCAGAACTCGAATTATGAAGACTATCTGGATGATAGTCTTCATAATTCGTCCCGATGAAGGTTGCTAAAACCAAAATGTTATAACGTCGACTTCTCTATCAAGAATAATTTCATCTTTTTGAAATACTTATTTTTTTCCACACACACACACACACACACACACAGAGAGAGAGAGAGAGAGAGAGAGAGAGAGAGAGAGGGCCGGGTTAGCTCAGTCGGTAGAGCGTTCGGCTTGAAACCACAAGGTTCCTAGTTCGATACCCGCGCTCGCCAACTCAGCGTATGAGTAGCACATGGATCTGTGCGGTAGAGTAAGGAGCTGATGGTAGGTGTGGCGCTCCACCTCAGATGCAAAAATAATCTCCTTGGTCTAGCCCTAGTGAAAAAGGGATAGACTCCCTCGCTGCATGGCTGATACCGACATTAGGCCGCCCCGACTATATATATATATATATATATATGGGCAATTCCATGTCAAATCATCCAGAAAACAGTAAAATTGTCACACACACCCTTCAATTTTTCTGAAATTTTGTACAAGTGTGGACTGTGTTAGAGTTAGACCTTCCTCAAAATTTGAGCTTCCAATTCCAAAAATTGGCGGAGTTATGTTGATTTTTAGCGCTCAAAATTTGATGGGGTTCATGAAAAATGGCGACTTTTTGTAATCTATTTTTGCCTGTAAAATGAGATCTAGTGCTTCCCTACACCTAAAATTTGGTTTATAGGAACATTTTTACCCGAGGAATCTAAAAATGATATTAAAAAATCTTAAACTTATCGATTTTAAGTTATTGATGATTTCTGATTTTTTCCTAGCAAGATCAATATCCTGATGTGGCTCTGCATCTATGACAATTGTTTTAAAATTATTATTTCACATATATTGAACATTATTTGTACCAAAAAGATAGTTTTGAGTTTGCCCAGAACGGAAGCTACAACATCAGTTAAAATTTTGCAAATCGGAAATCCTTAATAATTTAAAACCGATTAACTTTCAGACTTATTTGATAGCATTCTTAGATTCCTTCGGCAAAAATACTTCTATAAACCAATTTTTAGGAGTAGGGAAGCTCTAGAACTCATTTTACAGACAAAAATATATTACAAAAAAGTCGCCATATTTTGCGACCGACCACCCAAATTTGGAAAGTTAAAAATCGACATAATTCCGCCAATTTTTGGAATTGGAAGCTCAAATTGTGGGGATTATCTAACTTTAACATAGTCCACACCAGTACAAAATTTCAGAAAAATTGAAGCGGGTGGGTGACATGGCCTGGATGATTTGACATGGAATTAACCATATATATATATATATATATATTATATATATATATATATATATATATATATAGGAGTTGAAGATAGATACGAGATATAATTACAAATTACTTTTAAGGAGGCATGTAAGTTCATAGAAAAGATACATTTTTTGATTTCAAAGGAAAAAAGTCTAGACTTTAGTAGACAAAAGTGGTAAGAAAAATAATTCTAAAGCAGACAAATATATATATATATATAAAATGTAGCTTCCTATAATTTTTAGTTCTCCGGAAGGTGTACCTTGAACACCGAAACTATGATAGAGAGAAAATCTTTTTCTCCAATTATATCAGAAAAAAATAACAAATTTAGATTTTTAGCATTATAGACTATTTCAGGGAACTTCGAGGAATTGTCTAGCTGTTTCCATCATCAAATGCAAAATAAGGATTCCCTTATTATTCTTAAGTCAGTTGAAAACAGATTTTTTAATGTCCTGTGTTCCTCTGTGTAGACCACACCTGAAGGTAATCTAACTGACGGTCATATATATATATATATATATATATATATATATATGTATGTATATGTATATATATATATATATATATATATATATGTATATATATATATATATATATATATATATATATATATATATATGTATATATATATATATATATATATATATATATATATGTATATATTATATATATTATATGTATATATATATATATATAATATATATATATGTGTGTGTGTGTGTGTGTGTGTGTGTGTGTTGTGTATATATATATATGAAGAGGAAGTGAATCCGACGGTATGTAGTATATTAAGAAAGATTGAAAAAACACAGGTTTAAATGAGTTAAGTGGTGAGTTTATTGGCCGACGCTGCAGTGTTTCGATCTATTAATTAGATCATCTTCAGGGCATTTGTTGGTATATGGAAGGTAATAATAGATTTTTTTATCACAGAATAACGAGAAAAGCGAGTGATAGTCCTTGTTTATCAGTCTCTCTCTCTCTCTCTCTCTCTCTCTCTCTCTCTCTCTCTATATATATATATATATATATATATATATATATATATATATATATATATATATATAAATGGACTGAAAGCCAGAATGATGAGCCTTGTTATAAACATGACGCCCCAAGACAGACGATTATCGCCCGCGACCATTCTTATAAAATCTTCATTAACCATGAGGTAGAGGAAAAATCTGGTGTGGCGTTCGTTTCTACTGGGCACACAGAGGGAACCATATATATATATATATATATATATATATATATATATATATATATATATATAATGTAGGCAATGTGTGATTGATATAAACATGTAACCACAAGACAGAACGATTATCGCCCGCGACCATACTTCTAAAATCTTCACTAACCACGAGGCAGAGGAAAAGTCGTTTCTAGTGAGCACACAGAGGGAGCCAAATATGGGCATCCAGACGACGCGTAATAAATTTTCTGGCGGCGGAGGTGAGGAAGGTTCGCGGGGCATGGGGGTCGTGGTGCAGTAGGGTGCAGCGGGGGTGGGGATGCGGTTATGTGTGTAAGGGTGTGTGTGGGGGGATTGGACGAACCCAACTAGCCAATGAGATTTCGATAAAAATGCCCTGGTTAGTAGAAAAGAGAGCCAATATTCGACAATCACGCCGGGACGAAAATCAGAATTTCAATTTTAATGGAAAAATATCGATCAGCTAACCGCTTATATTAAATCGGGAAACATCAATACAAATATTTTCCGTTATTAATAAATAAATAAACGCCAAGAGTGTGTACGTTTCTGGTTCAGTAATAACTCTTCACTTAAATTCATTTCAGTAAACACACAGGCTGAGCTGAAAGTTACTGGAGGCTTTATTATGCTTATTATAATATGGAGATTCGGTGTATGTCTGTCTATAACCGAAACTACGTCACTGCTTACGTCACAGTATCTCCAAGAATTGCGTAAGTTTATCAATGAGTATTTGATTTATACATAGATTAAATCTTATTTATTGACGTTGTCCCTATGAGAATTTGAGTTAGATTTGCCCCAAAAGAGCCCATGTGCGTTTAAAGTTCTGCAATGTGTCTTGTATATCACAAAGAAATAAAGGTATTTAAAAAAAATTCTTGCTTTTACAACAGTTGGCCTAGAAATTGATGTCGGTGGTGATGGCTGAGGAGACACATTTTCAATTTGAATTCTATTTATGATATTTAATTTGTTTCGTTTAAATAAAATAACATTTTATGATTTAAATATTGAAAACGGTAAATTTTCTAACAAATTTCTAGGTCAAATGTGAAAACAAGGATTTTTTTGCGAATTTTAGCCAACGATTTTTGATGTTATTTCCTCAAACAATGGTGCAACTAAATGATCTAATTTTTGGTATCAGTATTCAGTATACTAACACATAACTTTCGCATAGATGGACAATTTAATATTTTTTTAAAGTCAAAAATTGACCTACCCTACAGACCAATGTTTTCCTTATCTCCATATACGCGTTAAAAAGGAGATTGGCGGAAATTTTAAGGATGCACGTGGTCTAATGAGTAGAGTCATAGGAAATGGACTCGTCGACCCGAGTTCAATTCCTGGACGAAGCTACGGTTCACATAGCGCTAATACCCTTGGGAAAGGTATGAATCCAACTATTCTCCCTCCAGCTATGGGTAAATAGTAGGGCAGACTAGGCTCTTTAACCTTGGTTAGGCAACAAGACTAGAAGGAAAACTGAATTCAAACTTCTTAAATCTCCGCTTGGGGTGGTCACTACTAAAATAAGCTTAGTGATCTATTTTAATTTTAATTTCATTTTAACCCGGGTTTCTCTATTTATACTTCTCTATATTTGACCTTATCCTGTACTAAGTACGCCGTGTTGACGGGGCTTAGAATATGCTGATTGTATCCCCTGCAGATGGGTAAGATCCTCCCCCCCCCAAAATCAAAAGGGTATCCTGGTTATGACACTAAACTGAATCTGATAATAAGACCCCAGTTCTAGATATCTGGGGAGTGTGGAGTATTACAATTCAGGAGGAGATATGAATTGTAAACGTACATATAAGTTAGTTTTAAATAAAGTTCTTTAGATTTAAAACCGGAGGTGGGTAATTTCCCATAACCGTTGGGATTATGATTGACATTTTAGACGACCCCAACTGGCCTCCGGTACAGAGAGGTGAAAATAGTTTACTTATTCAGTTTCGACCCAGCTTTCAGAGAGCTTAGACGTGCTCCGGAGTTGATCTCATCCACGCAGAATTAAATCATGGGCTAGATAAATAATAAAAGCTTGATCAAGCAAACATAAGTCTTGTTATTTTATTAACTGTAAAAACAAGCAAAGCAGAAAGAAGCCGAGAAGTTAGAAGAATTAGCAAAGAAGATTGAAGAACTAGGAAAGATATCAACTCCTAGATAAGTCAACTAGAGAGGAAAATGGCGGCCGAAGCAGTCAGCAAGAACCAGCAACAATAGAGTAAGCAGAAATGAAGTAATAAGGTAAGACCATCTCTCTCTAATGTAAGTTTCTGTTTCTCTCTCTATCACCGAGATGAACTCTCTCACCGATTATATATACCCGAGTAAAATGGGGTATTTTAACAGGAGTACTCCTATTGTGTTACGCTCTACTTTCGGAATGGAGAGATGACGTGTCAACGTTTGTTACGTTCTGACTCTTACTTCAAATGGAGTGATGATGTGTTGATAGTAGAAATTGTTAGTACTCTAACAATTATGCAGGGTTAGTGTAGAAATCAAAATGGCTGTTAGAAATTACGGCTAGCAGTTGTTTTGTTTTTTTGAGTGGGAATATGTTACGATGAAGATTGATTAGCACATGTTACCCCCGTGTTAACCCATTTCCGGTAGATACCGTGAGAATTAGTAGAGAAATGAGAAACAAAGGCTCTTTCCGGTTTTGATTTGAAAGAGTTAGTTAAGTCAGTACTAGGCAAGCCACGGAGTTAGCAAGTTACGATAAGCGCGCTCCCATACTTACACTCTACGCAGTTAGTCCCGATTGGGGATTTCTAAATAAAATATGATATAAAGAAAATCTAAGTCTTGGGTTATTTATCCAAAAACTACTAATGACCCAGGGCTTCTGATAGACGAGAAATCCCTAATGGAAGACCAGACACGAAATCTCCAAGACGAAGTTCCAGACGCTAGAAGAAGAACTCCCAGTACATAAGATAGTGAAAGATGATCAGAAGAAAATACATAATATATAACATTTGTATACTTATATCTGGACGGAGAATCTTGGTTGCTGAGTCGATGCTGTAGTTAACTGACAATTCTTGAATGTTTGGAGTCTGGAAACCAACTTGGGGGTGCTGGGGGACATCTTGCCTTGTGTCATTTAGAGTTTTTAGTAATAACACAAAGCCTCTTCTTTTTCTCATGAGATTTTTTATTTCCCCCAAGTCTCAATAGCCGAGAGCAAAAGCTTCATGTCTCACTCTCGACACATAATTCCAAACTCAATTCACACTCCGACCTCTCATTCCCCCTCTCTCCAACTTCGCCACGTCCCACAGCTCGTCCAATGGAAACAAAGCTATGTGGCATTGATGATTTATCATTAAACTTTTCCATTCTCATCTAACACGTAATCCTTGCTGAAACTTTTCCGTGCTAATTTATATGTCAATGTTACACTCATGGCTCTACCCCACCCCCATTATGTTATACCCCTTCATTGCCATTACTCCCAGGTTCACTCTGACCTGGAGTGGCAGAACCTGTTAAGGTCCCACCTATGAGTCAAATAAAGATGAGTACCCGTATTCTACACGGACTCTACACAGATTTTGGCGGGAATAATTGCTTGGCATTTCTTCCAAGATGGCTGACTGGAATTTTTAATAAAACTGTGTAAAAATACTTATTTTGGATGGTGAAAGTAATTTTTGACGCTGCATAAAAAGCCGTTATTGAGTGAATGTATGAATAAATAAATAAAGGAAGAAAGAAAGAAAAAGGATGAAAGAAAGAAAGAACGAAAGAACTAACGAAAGAAAGAAAGAATGAAAGAACTAACGAAATAACAAAATATCGATAGATATATTGATTGATTGATAGAGAGATAGATATATAGATATAAGGATAAGAATATACATAGGAATAGATAGATAGATACATAGATAGATAGATATGAAAAGAATGATGCATAGATAGATAGACAGATAGATATGAACATAATAAGATAGATAGATAGATAGATAGATGCGAACAGACTGAGATAGATAAATAGATAGATACGAACAGACTAAGATAGATAAATAGATAGATAGATAGGAACACACTTAAATATATATATATATATATAGGAACAAACTTAGATAGATACGAATATACTGAGATAGATTGATAGATACAAACAGACTGAGATAGATAGATAGATAGATAGATAGATAAAGGTAGTGACATTTTTATTGGATAATTTTAGTCACTTATTTACCGAAATATTACATTTTCAAACATTAATTTGCCAATTTTGGACAACATTTTTGACAGATTTCCGTCGCAAATTTAGTGCCGTTTTCTTTTTCCTCATTTTCACTGAAAATTGTCAAATATTGTTAGTGTCAATAACGATAAAATGAAGATGACCTCGGCTAGAGATTCTTGAGTAGACACCCACCACCAAGAAGAGACAAGGTGATCAATATTCAAGAGAAAGAAGAAGAGATGGAGGCCAGAATTTAGCCATTTTCTTTTCCTTAGAAATAAATTCAATTCACAGAATCTGATGGTATTCCATCGACGGGTCGTGTTTAACAATTTTTATGCCATTCGATTTCTATCTAAACTTTCAAACTTTCGCTTCTTGTATATGATTGATTTTAACGGCATTTCAACCCTTCTAGAGTAATTGCTCAGGGGTTCGAGTTGGTTGGTTGTATTTTACGGCATGTCAACCTTTGTTGGGTTATTTTCTTGCCGAACACGTTTTGTTCTATTTACGCTTGATGGGTATTCAAAATTTTCTTTTAAACTCAATTTTTAACACATTCTTTAAAACTCTTTTTATTTCTATTTTATCCATAGATGTTTAACCATTTCTTTTCCTTAGAAATAAATTCGATTCACAGAATCTGATGGTAGTTCAACGATGGGCCGTGTATGTCAAATTTTATGTCATTCCATTCCTATCACTTGTTGAAGAACACATGTTTAACATGTAAGTAAAAACAAAAAACTTACTTCTTTAACTCAGCCTTGTCGATTTGGGCTTTAGAATACACCGACTGCATCTCTGAAAAGGAGTAAGACCCCACCCCCAAGGGGTACCTGTTGGCCGTGGGTGGCGACCCGTGATCCTTAAGGATGGAACTCTCGTGGCTGAGCAGTACATAACATGCAACGCTCAACATTGGTCCTTACTTAGGCTAACAGGTGGTCGAAGAGGCCACTTGCGTTCAATCGGCTGGTCATGTCAAGTCCTACCACCTATATGATTCTCCCCAACCCTATTGCCCTTATGTCAAGCCCCAACTCTTTTTATCATATATGTGCTAGAAGGCGATGACTGAGGGTCTTCATGTCCTGGTGTGACGGCAACACCCAGGCAAAGAATGAGTAAGAACAGAGTCGACTGGTGAAGACTTTTTTATTTGTTAAAATACGGGAGTTGTCACTAGTCCTCCTGTTTCGCAGCTGGTCTTCAACGTAAAACTACAATAAGAATACAAAGGACTATGTAGTTTCTCTAATACACTACTACTAAATCGAAAAAAGGAGGAAAAAGTTTGCACGCTGACACTCACCTTCTTGTCCTCTCGCTCCCTGCCTGCTAAAAAAAATTGAAACTAGCGCCATACGTACATGTGACTTTTACCGGTGTCGAACGGTGCTTGTACCTACGCTATAGGATGTGTGGTCGGGCAAAGCAAGGGAGATAATTCTCTTGCATTTATACTGGGTATGACGTTAAACTCTTACTGATGGTGAGGTTCCAGTTCAATACTTAATTGGGTGACCACTTACGCAAGAGCAGGTACTGTAAGCAATATGAGTCCTTTGTTTATCAAAATAAACTTGATTCAGCATTAAATGACCCGAAAATGGTTGATATGCCGTAAAATAACCAACCAACTCATTTAGCCATTGAAAGTAACATGTTTCCACGTTCATCGTACCGTTTCAAAATCATCCAAAATACTATTTTATGAACTACCCTGGGGGAAACATATCAGCCTGTTTTAATATTGGGGTTGATCCAGACGACAGCAAAGTGGACAGTTGTCTCATTATTGATCAATGATCCTAAAATATTCGACCTTTCCTTCTGAAAAGAGCAGTATTTGTCGACTTCATGGGTAAATTCCATAACAACGTATCCAACATTATTATGACTTCTATTACAACGAAAAACCTAAGGATTCGCGAGTTATTTAGTATCTTGTTAAAATTGTAAAGTTCCCGTTGAAAGTACCATTACCATTAGATCACTGAGGTTAAACAGCGATGAGCCAGTTCAATACTTAATTGGGTGATCACTTAAGCAACAGGTGGTACTGTAAGCATCCTGAGCTCTTTGTTTATCAAAATGACTTGATTTGGCATTAAATGGATCGAAAAGGGTTGATATGCCGTAAAACTATATCACTTGATATTTGTCGCATTTTTATATATAATATAATAATAATAATAATAATAAAATTTTTTTTTTTAAACCACCAAGGCCTAAAATAACCCATCAAGACCGGGTACAAGTGTTAGGCTATGTTAATATTCTAGGTTATTTTCGCCTGTAGTCAGGATTGAATCTGCATCCTCCAAATGATTGTCACTTAAAACTGTATTAACTCAACCCTTATATCCGTTGCGCCAAGAAGGTTCCCGTCTTCGACAAGAAACACCTGACGAATACCCGAGGTCACATCACACGAAACATTGTATATATAATAATAAAGATGAGGACAACAGTACGAAAAATCTAAATAATACAAATCACCAAGCCCCATTTAAAAATTTAAGAAATAGAAATTTGCGTTATTTAGATTTTTCAGACTATTGTCCTCACCATTATTGTTATATACACAACGTTTCTCATGGTGTAATGGTTAAAGGAAATAGACTCGTCGACTCAAGTTCAAATCCTAAACCAGGCTCTTTGCATTTAACATAGTGCTAATACCCTTAGGAAAGGTATGCATCAACTACTCCCCCTCCAACTATGGGTAAATGGTAGGTCAGGCTTGGCTGGGTAGCCAATCTAAAAGAAGGAAAACTGAATTCAAACCTGTTAAACTCCGCTTAGGAAATTGACTTCGAGTCAAATGTTACGGTAGCCCAAGTTTTTTTTTTTAAGTTATAATATTATATATATATATATATATATATGAAAGTAAACAAACAGGCTTATAGTCTGTCTGAGATGGCGATAGCGACAATTTGGGAGAATAAATGCTTAATTGAAGTCATACCAAATTGAAAATTAATTAGTTGATAATTTATGAATTAGGCGAGCATATCTGTTCAAATATAAAGGTGTAAACAAGTCGATTTATTTACGCCTTTACATTTGAACAGATATGCTCACCTAATTCATTAATTATCAATTAATTAATTTTCAATTAGGCACTTATTCTCCCACATATATATATATATATATATATATATATATATATATATACACACACATACAGTTTTGACCGATATGTCCTCCGGCCATCTTCGGGTGTTTCAAGTCGACTCGGCTGTCAAAAAAAAAAAAAAAAAAAAAATATACACATTATGATTCCTCATCTAAAAAGTAAGTAAGTAAAGTTATTATTGGTATCAGCCGGACATCGAGGGAGTCTATCCCCTTTTTACTTGTGCCTGGCCAGGGAGATTTTTATTGAGTGGAGTGCTTCTCCTACCGTTAGCTCCCACTTTACCACACAGATCAGATTACCCAATTTGTGCTACTCATGCGCAGAGTTGGCGGGGCCGGTATAGAACTAGGAACCTTGCGATTCCTAGGTAGGTGTTTTACCGACTGAGCTAAACCACAGAAAAATAAAATCTTGCGAAAAATTTGAACATTTCAATTTTAGCTAAAAACTGGGCATTAGGGTAGGTCGATTTTCCCCTTTTTTAAAATATTAAATTGTCCATCTATGCGAAAGTTGTGTGTTAGTATATTGAATACTGATACCAAAAATTAGATATTTTACTTGCACAATTGTTTGAGGAAATAGCATCAAAGATCGTCAACTAAAAAATCATCGTTTTCCAAAAGGTTAAATTTTGCGAAAACGAGGATTTTAGTGCATTTTAGTAGATGATCTTTGATGCTATTTCCTCAAACAATGGTGCAAGTAAAAGATCTAATTTTTGGTATAGTATACTAGCACATAACTTTTGCATAGATGGAAAGTTTGATATTTTTTTAAGTGAAAAATCGACCTGCCCTACTGGGCATTTTACTAATGTTTTAAGTTTTATTTGTGAAATTATATTTCAAGACAATGGAAATTTTAAATTCTGTTTTCTTGCCTAAATCTTGGAAAGTAGATTTAGATTAAATTTGAGAATTTATATTTCTGTCGAGTTGGTATTCACATAATACATTTTAGGCTGAAAACGAGGAGGGGCAAAATTTAGGTACCAGGCATGTATGCCGAAAAAAAAGGGGGGGGGGGCTTAGATAAAAATTACGATAGTGTAAAAAGTACCTGGTACTCATTACTTAATTAGAATATCTATTATCTAGATGTAGATATAATATAAATATTATCTATATATCTGGATAGTAATTAATTAGAATAATTTATCTACTTTGTAATTGTTAAAAGAACTACAATGGTTAAATTACAAAAATATTAATAGTATCAGGTACTCGCTTGGTTACCTCATTTTGGAATACTACTTTAGAGGTAGTAGGTTCTTTTTTCATTAGGTTTGGTTTGTTTGTTTTGTTTTACGGCATATCAACCTCAGTGGTCAAATGCCGATAAAGTTTTGAAATAAATCAAAAATAATACAAATAAATACATTTTTCTATTTAACCCACCCTTCCGGGTCATCAGGCAATGGTGATGAAGGGGTGATAGAGTTTAACGTCATTCCCAGGACATGTATTATGATGGGCAATAGGGTTGGGAAAATCATCTAACGTGACCTCTAGTTGGAGTATTGCATGTCATGAACTGCTCATCGGGGAAAAATTGTGATATTGTTAAAAAAAAAAAAAAAAAAAAAAAAAAAAAAGTCCGGTACGGAAAGTTGAAATCAGTCAGGAATGTAGGAGAGAAAGTTACAGTAATTGGTCGGCTGTCGCAAAACCCTAAGAGACCATATCTGAAAACGTTAAAATGATAGTCTTTTGTCGGTTTTAAGACAGAAGACTATACAACTTCAAATATTAAAAAATAAATAATTAACTTCTCTCGAGGAGCGGGTGGCATCTGCTTGTATTCTTCCCTTCTATTTGGTGGTAGAGTACCCGGAAACTCATTTGATTGGCGGTTTCGCTGGATCTATACTAGGGATACCCAAAAATTCATCTGCTTTTCGTTTTAAAAACAAATTAAAGTTAATTAAATCGATTATTTAAGGTCAAATTTTTGTCTAAGTCGAAAATTAGTAACATCACGAGCCTCAGTTAAAAAAGCAAAAATAATATTATACATGTAATTTATTTTTAATACATTTAAAACTATTTTTTCGGTCAATTTTGACCAAGATGGCCGCCCGTGAGCAGCCGTAAAATCCGTGTTTACAAAATAAATTTACACGCGTGAATAAAAAGAAATTTACAAAAAAAAAACAGGGAATTATGCATCAGTTATTTTATTTCAAAACTTTCTGATTTAATTAGATATTTCTGCTATGATAAATTAAAATTCTTTAATATAAGCAGCATGATGTTAAGTTTAAAATGTTATTAAATTCGAAATTTTTATTTTTTTAATAACTACTTTACTTTAGTATCAATCACCCATATTTTTTTGGTCGAAAACTGTATAGGAAATTTAGCGCCCCCCTTTAAACGGAACAAATATTGATGTATATATTTTTTATTTTATGAGCTAATAGCCAAATAAATAATCATCGAAATAAGTAAAAAAAAAAATCTCCAAAAATTTTTAATTTTAATTTTATGATACTTATTTACTAGCAGAGCAGATTCCTTTAAAAATATTTCTATTCATACCTTCGGTCTTTTGTCTTTATTTATGCAGAAAAAAAAGTATCAATCACATAACCCCATTGATATTTGGCACCCCCAAAATAGGGGGTGGGGGTAAAGTTAAGGGACCTGAAAAAAAAAAATCAGAAAGTTTTAAAATAAAATAACTGATGCATTATAAAATTCATTCATTGATAAATCAACACTGAAAATTGCATTAAAATCAGATTCCCTGTTTTTTGGTAATTTTTTTAACGGGGGGGGGGGGATTTGTTTTGGAAAAACACGGGATTTTTTTTTGACAAATTGGGTATACCTAGTGTGTGTGTGTAAAAAAAAAAAAACACACACACACACACACACAGAGTGTAAATCCAATGTTACCGTCATAGGAAATGGTCACGGCGAGATGAGTTCAAGTCCTCGATGAGGCCGTTTGCATTTCGTAGGAGGAAAAGTACAAATCCATCTATTCTCCCTCCAGCTCTAGGTAAATATTTGATCAAACTGGGCTCTTTAACCTTGATATGGCAACCGGTTTAGGAGAAGGAAAACTGAATTCAATCAAAAGGTCTCTTCTCGTTAGTCAAAACTACTTCGAGAACTCCCCCTCCTCTTATGATGCAAGTCCCGAAACACTTAATGATCCTCGGATGATATCTCTGACGATGGGGGTCAAGTGTACCTTTCAGGTGTATTTCTTGATAAATAATAAAGTAAAATACAAATTTTACAATTAAAAAAGACAAACTCGAAATCTACATATAATTATATATGTATATCTTAAATTTTGGGAATTGAAATTTGCGCAATCAGTGACTCGCCTCGATAAAGAAGATTTACGAGGACTTTGGACAGGGAGAGAAAAAGTGTACCCTTCCTTATTTCTTGCAGAACAGACGCCCGCCAACCAACAATAATGGCTGCCAATACAGAGAAGTGTGTGTGTGTGTGTGTGTGTGTGTGTGTGTGTGTGTGTGTTGGGGAGATCGTTTTGGTTTTCTTTCAGAAAGTCTTCCTCCAGTATGAAGAAATCTTATCAAATAAAAAAGTAAAGCGGCACCGGAAATACTTTTATGGGGGATTGTGGTGCGGGGGGGGTCCGCGGTAGCTAGATAGTCTTCTATAGATGATACGGAAAGTCCTGGTTAAACATTGGAGAAGTGGCAACAGACACAAAGTCCCGGCCGAATCTTCGTTCGCGAAACCATGATTAATGAATTGTCCTAAATGCTTTTTGATACGAATAGATTGTAGCAACTTATTGTTTAAAACAATCTCCGCGTCAAAAGGAGAGAGGTGTTTAGTTTATATCGAAATAAAAAAAAAAAAAAAAAAAAAAAAAAAAAAGGAGCGAGTAGGTCTTAAGACAAAACCAAGCACTCAACGAAGCGTATAAGTTTGTATTACTGCCTATTATCGGAGGATTCTAATTACGGAGTGTTCTTAAAGACCTTTAAAAAATAAATAAAAGCTTTCTACAATTTTTTTTTTTTTTTTACACATTCTTATTATAGTGGGTGATTTCAGAAAATCTATGTCAGTTGATAATCTAATAACTTGACCAATTCTTGTTCAAATGATCTTGGACTTTAACAGCATTTATAGAAAACAGTCAAAATTCTAGGTTTAAAATAATAATATAAGAAAAATAAATGTCTAAACATTGAACTGAATTTTAAGTGGTGTCTGTACATGCTGATAAAAGTTGAGATCATATCATTTTTTTAAAAACCTTGTGTCATTTTCCAGGAAGAGGCTTTATAGATACTAGTGTTACTAACTTAGGTTTTCGTCACTTAATAGAAACTGAAAATATTCAACTACTCTATAAATAATTGAAATTAGTGACTCCGGTAGATCTCTCATAGTTCCAGTAGTGATAGATTTTAACGGCTTGTCAACCCATCAAGAGGTTAGGGAATCGCGTTAATATTCACATTTTTTTGGGGGGGGCGAGTTTTTTTTTCGTACACGATGCTATTGAATAAAAATATTTCTCAAATAGACCTATAGATGGGACCCTAACAGGTACTACCACTCCGGGTTGAAGTAAACCTATGAGTAATGGCGCCTCACTATCAGATGCAGTTTAGTGTCCTGCCTAGGACAGCCCTTTGAGAGGGTAAGTTCTTCTCCCGCCCTTTCAGCTGGGGGATACAATTAGCGTGTATTCAAAGCTCCATTGACAGGATGTAGGACTCATAGATATCTCTCATAGTTCAAACAGTTTTTTAAGCCAAAAAAGGTAGTCGTAATAATTATATCAATAGAATTAAGTTTAGAGTCAATCATATTACGCTCAATAATTGTATTAATTTTTCTTATAATTTTTTCCAGAAGATAGTCAATTTAATTATACATATAACATCAAGTACTAACCGGGCACTAGTTAGAGCAACCAAGTCAATACAAGGCTCGGAAATTAGAAGGGCAATACTATCACCGATTTGATACAAACAAATTATTATATACGACATTTTGAAGAGCAAACCCGGTAACACGCCAAACGTGAGTCCAATCACAATAGTAATACAGCCAGAGAATATGACGAGAATAGTGTTCTCCCTGCTCAGAATGTGGCAGTTGTCGCCAATAAACACGATTCCCGGGAGGGTGCAGATGATCTGCATGCAGCCGAGGAGAAACGCGATAATCTTGATGAAAATACGATAACGATTGACAAAGTCTGGGTCCAAAAATAAATCGCTTCTTTGCTGATTTTGAACACGCACATTCTTCCCAGAAAGCAGAGTGGTTAAAGAGACCATTTCCCGACCGTTAGGATCGGTTGCCTTGAAACGGGGTGCTGGTACGGGTATGGTAATGTATTGCGGTCGGTGAGGTTCATCGCCAGCGGGAGGGAGCTCGTCGTTCTTGCCTATAGTCGCTGAAGGTGGTAGATTTGTTCGGATAGGAATTGGTTGCGGTGTATTGGTATTGGGAAGTTGATGTGGTGAGACAGGAGTGTTTGGATGGTTACCATTTGAATTTTGATTTTTCGTTTTAGTAGTATCCATTTCGTAACAAACTGCAAAAATATTCCTAAATAGACTCTTTTCCTTTTAAATATCCAGTATCGGCTTCGTGGGGAAGAACAAAAGGTTGTACCACAGTTCACAGATCTCTAAAAACGTATGAAAGCGATCTTAAAAGTATTTTCACTAATGCATTTTTTTAATATAAATACTGCAATATATTCGTACTTATACTTCCTTTATCTTTTCTTCTTAAATATCCAGTATCGGTTTGGTGGGGAAAAAAAGATGTTACCCCCAGATCCTAGGTCTCTAAAACCGTATAAAAGCTATCTTAAAAGTGTTTTCACAAACGCGCTTTTTAAAAAGAATATTAATACTTACTTAAAATAAAACCTCGAAGACTACTAAGATTAGTCCACTACGATTGCCGTCCAGTACCCATCTTTCTACTTAGACTCTACCAACAATCTAGATCAGATATTCTCAACCGGGTGCCATGTGACCCACCGGGCTGGTTGGTTGGGTTTTATGGTATGTCAACCCATTGGATCATTTTATACCGAAGACGTTTTTTGTTTTATTTATTTTTGATGGATATCCAATTTTTTTAGCTCAATTTTTTAAAACACATTTCTTTTAAACTCATGTTTTTCTATTTAACCCATACATGGGACCCTAACATACTATCACTCCCGGGTCAAAGTGGCCCTGGAAGTAATGGTGATGAAGGGGTACTCCACACTCCCCAGAGCTTCAGAATTTAAACGTCAGCATCAGTTAGAATTTAACTCATACCCAGGACACTAAGATCCTCAGCCACCACCTCCTAGCACATATATAATAAAAAGGGTCGAGGCTTGACATAAAGATAATAGGGTCAGGGCAATCATATAGGAACTAGGGCTTGACGTGACCAGCCGATTGATCTGTGGGGCCTCTACGATCGTCCGTCTAGCCTAGACCCATCGGGAACCATATAATTTTTTTTTGGGGGGGGGTGTCAAAGCAAGCAAAAAATATTCGATTATAAAAATAGAATGTGATTTTTAAACATCGAATGGCTATGGGTTGTCCACCAGATTAAGATAGGAATCAAAGGGGGTCATAGGTAGAAAAAGGTTGAGAACCACTTATTTAGATTATGTTATCCATCAAGTCTCACGAGACTATATAGTCTTATTTGTTCTTAAACAAATTGTTAGAATTAAACTAAGTTTTAATTCATGTATGTGTTGCTGTTAGTCTTAGAATTAAATGCTATACTAACGATGTTTTTTTTTCTCTCACTTCTCGCATCAATAGTGTCACCGGTTAATTTATTTCAATAGATCTCAATTGATTGTGTGATTTTTTTCATAGTTTTTTAAAACATTATTGTAAGTGTTGAAAAAAAATTCATCAACTTTTGATTAATAAGCAAAACTGATTTATTAAAGTTCTGATTTATTAAAGTAATGCTCGTGTGCCAGAGCGATTGAGCGTAATTTGGGATTTTAACCATTCCCGTGTTTTCGTTAACAGAGGAAATAACATGCACACAATTTTTTTAAATGTTTAATATAAAACCGTGTCTTTGATATAAGAACGTATCTTTCCTTTAAAGTTTAATAATTTAAAAAAATATTTTGCTATTGAATTAACAACAACATGAAATAACTAATTTTTTTTTAGATTAAAATCAAAAACTATTTTAATATAAAAACGTATCTTTGGTTTGTTAGTAAACATAAACTAACTTTTAAAAAATCTGACAGTGAAATTCTAATGTCAAAATATCGACTGTTGCTTTTTTTTAAAACAAGCGGAGGTTTACGGTGAAAAGCAAAACACTATCATTTTGCTTACTGGTCTCAGCTGGAGTGCTTATTAGATACTTGATCCAATTTTTGTCTCTATTTTCTCACACCATAGCCGGTAATTCGGTCCCTAGTGACGCCAAATGACGCCAGGAGTAAATATAAATGCTACCATTGGATCCCTAGTAATCGCCTGGTCTAAGAAGACCTTTCCTCAGTTATATATATACATACACACACACACACACACACACACACACACATAAATATATATATATATATATATATATATATATATATATATATATATATACGTGTGTGTGTGTGTGAGGGAGTGTGTTTGTGTGAGTGTGTACATATACAGTATATATAACTTGTTATGAAAAGGGACTCAATATCTGTGAAAGACCTTATATATATATATATATATGTGTGTGTGTGTGTGTGTGTGTGTGTGTATGTGTGTGTGTGATTGATTGGCAGCCTTCCGTCTACGAGAGACGATCGAGTAGTGTCAAAGTTTTTTTTTGTTTTTGTTTTTTTCCTTTTTTCTTTTTTCCTCTCTTTGAACTACATAGCCTGGGCGGGTTTCATATGGAGGATAAGCTGTTGCCCATGCAGCAAATCCCCAACATACATCCAATAGATTTTGCGTTTAAATGCTCCCCCTCCCACTACTGCGTGCATTATGCCATTTGCTTTAAAATGATTCCAAAGAATTTCTGTGAGTTTTCTGACTAAGGTTATGGGATTCTTTATAATTACATCTTCAATGAAATTAAATTAAATTTCCACGACAAGAATCATTACCATTACCATTATCATTACCATAATTAGATGATTTGCTGATACCCGGCTGTGGTGTGGGCTGGTGGCTCAGAGGTTGAGTTTCGGCTCTGCGTTCTGTGGTCGCTGGTTTGAGGGCGGAGATCGTGGTATGCACTGCTATTAAGGTCGAAACAGTTGTCCAGTGTTCCGCATATCGCACACGGTATTTGCCGAATTTTCTGGTCTTGACAATTCAATTTAATTAATATAAAACTAGCCGGACCTGTGGATATACCACAGTGTTATAATTTAACTATTGCATTTGATATGTTTACTTTAGAGCTATTGCGAAATAATAATTTTCATTTAACTCTCTCTCTCTCTCTCTCTCTCTCTCTCTCTCTCTCTCTCTCTCTCTCTTCTTTTCTTTCCTTCTTTTCATCTTTTCATTATGTTCGATTAAAACAGATTAGCATTATCACTTCTGCACGCCCCCTTCTCTCTATCTTTCCCCTACTCTCTTTGTTTCTTTGTTTCTTTCTTTCTTTCCTATATTTTCTGAGTAGCATGTCCTTTTTCTTCCTTTCCTTTCTTTACAATAAAAATGGAATGCTCCATTATTTAGCTGGGGTGGCGGCACTAATAAGAAATAAGAATTCGGCAGATAAGCAACACCAGATAATCAGGATTTACATTTTTGCATTTCATCTTGGTCGATTTGGACGCTCTGATTTTTAACCAGAGGGTGTTGCAAGATGATAACGGTCGCACAAATAAGGATTTATAGGTTGATTCCTTTATCTACATGTTATATCTTTCAAATCTTCATCGAGATTACTGATTTTGGCCGACCTGTATCCTTGTTTTCTCAACTGAAAACGTTTAATATAAATGTTTTAAACGAAAACAATTACTGATCGGTCACAAACTGCATTGTCATTAAATGACGAGAATATATCCCTTGCGGAATCTGGTCCATTATGACGCGTCTTGAAAATGCACAAAAATAAAAACAAGAACATCTTGGTTAAAAGGGGTTCATATTTTCCGAAAAATATAGCAAATTTAATGAAATGCAATAAAAGTTTTAACTAAAAAAAGTATATATATATATATATATATATATATATATATATATAGAGAGAGAGAGAGAGAGAGAGAGAGAGAGAGAAAATGTAAACAAACACGGAATGTTACAACATGAACATCTTAGGTTAAAAGGGGTTCATATTTGCCGAAAAATATAGCAAATTTAATGGAATGCAATAAAAGTTTTAACTAAAAAGTATATATATATATATATATATGTGTATGTGTGTGTGTCATCCACAGACACGGTGTTTCGACGTTTCACGTCTCATATAAATATATATATATATATATATATATATATATATATATATATATATAGAGAGAGAGAGAGAGAGAGAGAGAAATGTAGACAAACACGGGATGTTACAATGGATGGAAGTTTATTTCTGGTGATAATGTCGACGCTATAACGTTTCGGTCTTTCAGACCTTCTTCAAGACACGAGCTGTTTTCTTGTATTGAAGAATTCAATTCATCCCTCATCAGCACCAGTTAACCTCCACCCTCCACCCACTCACGTCCAAAAGACATTCGTCAGTAAAAGTATAAATAAAGGCCTGAAAGCCGTATCAAGCGAAGAATTTGAAAAAAAAACTGCAAAAAAATGATCAACAAAAAGAAAAGCGACCCAAAAAGTCAACTAACCAATAATATATATATATATATATATATATATATATATATATATATATATATATATAAGTCATCCACAGACACCGTGTTTCGATGTTTCACGTCTCATATATATATATGTATAAAATATGCTCAATACACTAAGTAGAGCAATAATATAGAAAACTTAAATTGAGTCAAACAATACCTACCAAGGTTTCACCTAAAGGATATTCAGGATAATACTGAAGATAATAATTCAGTATTATCCTAAATACCATTTAGGTGAAACCTTGATAGGCTGTGTCTAACTTAGGTTATATATATCTACAACATCAGTTAAAATTTTTCAAACCAAAATCAATAATAACATAAAATTGATTAACTTTAAGACTTTTTTTATAGCATTTTTAGATTCCTTGGGTCAAAATGCTTTTATAAACCAATTTTTAGTAGTAGGTAAGCTCCAGAACTCATTTTCCAGACAAAAATAGATTACAAAAAGTCGCCATTTTTCGCGACCTTCCACCCAAATTTGGAAAACCAAAAATTAACATAACTCCATTAATTTTTGGATTTGGATGTTCAAATTTTGGGATTATCTAACTTTAACATAGTCCACACCTGGACAAAATTTCAGGAAAAATTGAAGAGCAAAATTTTAACAAATTTTGCAAAATCTTGTAGCTTCGGTTCTGAGCAAAAACCAAACTATCTTTTTGGTACAAATAATGTTCATTATATGTGAAATAATAATAGGAAAAAAAATCTTTGTCATTGATGTAGGGCCACGTTGGGATATTGATCTTGCTAGGAAAAATTCAGAAATCATCAGTAACTTAAAATTGGTTGATTTTAAGACTGTTCGATAATATTTTTGGATTCCTTGGGCAAAATACTTCTATAAACCAATTTTTAGAAGTAGAGAAGCTCTAGAACTCATTTTACAGAGAAAAATAGGTTACAAAAAGTCGACATTTTTCGCGACCCCTCCGCCAATTTTTAGGATTGGAAGCTCAAATTTGGGTGAATGTCTAACTTTAACACCTGAACAAAATTTCAGAAAGATTGAAGGGGGTAGGTGACATGGCCTCGATGATTTGACATGGAATGAACAAAAAGTAATAAGATAAACAGGAATATTTTTTTGTGTTGTTTATTTTTCTCAACTAGTTTCGACCTTAAGTCATCGTCAGGAGAAAATTTCTTGTTGAAGAAATTGTTTTTAGAGAGTTTAAAAAATTAAAAGAATTTTTGAGTGTTTGACAGGCCACTATAATCCGGGCAGAAATGTATTAGAAGTGGCGAGTCCATCTGTTCAGTGAAAAAATTTCTTTGATTGAATTCGTTTGAAATGTTTTTATACATATATGTAAGGGAAGTTATATATATATATATATATATATTATATATATTATATATTATATATATATATATATATATATAATAGTCATCCACAGTCACCGTGTTTCGACGTTGTTTAAACTATTAAATACATACATTTGTTTATATATTTTACGATCACCAGAGAGATCCAGCCTGTAAATAACAGACAATAATTGCTTTATGCTGGCAGTGAAAGTTAATTTAAGTCGCCCCTAGAGAGCTCTACCGGGTTTTAGGAGCAAATAAAAAGTCATCGTGTTTCGTGGTTTCACGTCTCTTCAGTGTGGCTAGACACAGCAAATACCTCTGACCAAAGCGAAATCCGTCTGACTTTATATATATATATATATATATATATATATATATATTATATATATATATATTCTATCTATATATATATATATATATATATGAATTTGTATAGATTGATCAGAACTTAAGGGCCCTTTCGACCGGTGCTTTTTCAAAAGTAACGACCAGTAGATTGTTATTGATAGATATTGCCCCACCATTTTGTATGGTTTAATATCCCTCTTTTACCCATTTCATATACATTGTGACTTTTAAACGATCTACCGGTCGTTATTTTTGAAAAAAACATCGGTCGAAAGGGCCCTTAAGTTTCTTTTTTTTTTTCACTTCTCTTTCGCTCTATTAAATTGCTGATCAATAAAAGTATGTTATTTTTTAAAAAATTCTCTCTCTCTCTCTCTCTCTCTCTCTCTCTCTCTCTATCTATATATATATATATATATATATATATATATATATATATATATATATATATATATATTTTATCCGTGCTAATAGCGCGACATGATGATGATGATGATGATGATGATGATATATATATATATATATATATATATATATATATATATATATATATATCACTGAATTAAAGAACGTTTTGGCGTCACATTTTGCTGCAGTAAAAATGTTTAACATCTTGAGTGATATATATAATTCCGCTCCAAATTTTTTCCACCTCCGTCTTTTTTTCTTTTTTTTTCACACTTTTTTTTTCAATATTTTTCGTTTTGGCGCAAGTACGATTTTTCATCATATATATGCTAGGGTAGAATTCTACGAGGTCTCCAATGGTGAAACTTATATCTACCTTTGTATTCATTTGGGGTCACTAGCGAACACAGTACCAGTTGTGCTATGGGAAAATAGGGAAATAATAAGCTAAGGGCTATAATTCCGATAATTTGCAAAGTGAATTTCCATATCAAGCATTCTATTCACTAGGACCACTTGCATTAGTGATAACACTATTAATATTACGTCCCATTACCTTTCAATAGGTAGTATTGTTGTATTATTGGTGAATGGGGGTTAACATGGTTAAGGGTCCTGAGTATGACGCTAAACTACATCTAGTGGTGACCTTCTAGTTCTGTGAAGTGTGAAGTACCCCTTCATAGCCATTGCTCTCAAGTCAATTCTTACTCGGAGTGGTAGTACGTGTTGGAGTCCCATCTACGGTTCAATAGATAAAGAAACGAGTTTGTTTGTTTTTAAAAAGTTTTAAAATTTTGAATACTCAAATAAAACGGAATGGTCTATTATTTATCTGAGGTGACGACATGGCGCGACACACGGAGGTACAAATTTATTAATATATTGATGATAGAACGCATATGTACGTATATGTAGGAAGGTGTGCGCTTGTATCTGTGCGTAAGATAATCTGTAAATATGTAATGTGTGTTTGTAACATACAATGAAACACACACACACACACACACACACACACACACACAGCTTCCCTCTGTATTTTTGCATGTGTTCTTTCGGTCAATGTACTGTTCAAAAATATTTCATAATTGGATTATTTTAGCTAATTCAATTTAATTATTTTGGGTTTAAGCTTGGGCCTACAAAATTAAATTAAATTAAAAGCAAAGAAAAAAGAAAAAAAACTAAACAGAAAAAAATTATTTAATTAAGAAGGAAAATGAAAAATATTTTCACCGTTTTTCAGACTGTGTAAAAATAATGCAAAAATGTAAGAAAGACAGAAAAATGTCTGAGGAAGAGAGAGTGGGATGGGGTGGTGGTGTGAATTAAAGGGTATAACGTAAAAGGTAGTATTAGAGGGGAGGGAAAGAAGAAGAAGAAGAAGAAGAAGAAGAAGAAGAAGAAGAATGAAATGGAAAAAGGGAAACTGAGAGAGAAATGAAGAAGATTAAAGTAAAAGAGAAGGAAAAGGAAAGAATGGCGTAGTTTGTAAAATAAAACGAATTAACAAATCTCTCAAACCCTCTCACTTCCACTTTCTATCTCTCTTGCTCCTACTCCCTCTGTCTCACACACTCTGTCTCTGTCTCTGTCTATCACTGTCTATCACTCTGTTCCTGTCTTTCTGTCTGTCTGTTTTTCTCTCTCTCTCTCTCTCTCTTTCTCTCTCTCTCTCTCTCTCTCTCTCTCTATATATATATATATATATATATATATATATATATATATATATAGAGAGAGAGAGAGAGAGAGAGAGATAGAATAATCTGACTAGTATGTAGGGGATAATTCTATTAGGGATCATCAAAACCTCACTGTACATCCACAATGTATGCTCATGTTGATGCAATCTTATAGATTTATACAATGATTTTTACTAATCCCAAAGAAAGCTCAATGTATAATAACAAATAAACCTGTCAAACAAATTACTAACGCTTGCCAAACAATAAAACAAAAAAAAGGGTATGCTAAACCTGGAATGAAACTAATACGTTGGACAAACACACATACATAAACACATAAACACACACACAGACTTACATAGACACACGCTGAGAATTTAGAAGATATCACCCAGGTATAAAACAGAATGGACAAATCCTAGCAGCAAGCTAACAGCTCCAGACTTTCAGAAATTTCTGACGAAGAGATCTTTATCTCGAAATATTAAGAACAAATCAAAGGTAAACAGACAACATCATAGTTACCTTATTTTTTCTTTACACTTGCAATGTGATACCCTCCAAAACCAACCACCAAACCAATCTAAACACAATGCTTCAAGCAAATTTTTTTTTTTAACTTTCATATATATATGTGTGTGTGAGTGTGTGCGTGCGCGCGCGCGCGTGCGTGTATTTAGGCAGCATTCTTTCATTTATACATGTAGAATTAAACAAAAGGCACGTCTCCTGTTTAACAATTTTATTAACATTTCTTTCGAGCTTTCTGGTCAACTTTTTTAATTTAGATGGAATCCGTGGATTAAAGATGAAAAGAAGGAAAGAAAGAAAAAGGAGTGAGAGTGAGTTAAATCAAGATTATTATACTTTTTACATATTGAACTATTTAGAAATAGCTCTTAAGTAAACATATCAGACATTGTAATAATTAAATTATCATACTGTGGTATATCCTGCTCGTGATAGTATAAACCACAGGTTCACAAACTTCTTTTAAACCATGGACTCCTTTTCCTCTTAAATTTGTTAGTGGACTTGATACATAGCCATTCTTTAAACCCATATGTCTGCGTATATTGTAGATTGTAGAGTATACCCGTATACCCGTGGACATATACTCATATTATATACGTATCTTCTATGGATCTATCTATCTTGGCTTGGTCTTCGTAGCTGTTATCTTATCTGCGTAGCTGGATCTGTCAATCTGTTCATTCTGCTATCTATTATCTAGGCTTGGTAGCTGGCTTCTTGTTGATGTTTTGGGGGGATTTTCATCCTGACCTGATTTCTTGTCTTGTGTCCGTTGCTTGTTTTTAATAACGAACACAAAACTTTCTTTTTGTTTTTTAGCAGTCTTTATTATTTAATAATTACAGTCAGACAAACACGTGTGGAAAATTTGGCCCACACACACACACACACACACACACATATATATATATATATATATATATGTGTGTGTGTGTGTGTGTGTGTGTGTGTGTGTGTGTGGTGTGATAGTGGAAGGTCACCTTTTTTCACAATGTCGAGTCTATTGCGAGCTTTTGATAATGTGGAAAAGACGACTAAACGGGAGAGACATCATCTTACTTCCCTCCGTTCAGCATCCAGGCAAAAACTGATTTCCTAAACTAACCGTTTCACGCACTTGCGAATCGGAGGAGGTCAAACACAGATTAAAATCTGTCAATCAAATTCCTGTATTTTCCGCTTTAACTTTTCCGTTGCAGTGATATTAGTAATTTATGCAAAAGTGCTAAATATATTATGAACATAGAACCGTAATAGTAATAGAAATAGTGGGAAAGAGTTAAATGTCTACCACGGTTAGACTCATAACTCTTTTCTGAATATATATATATATATATATATATATATATATATATATATATATATATATTATATGAATAGGTGTATTGGATAGCACTTTTCATTCAAAAATTGATTAAACAAAACAGAATTCTTATTTTCAAGTTTTCAAGAACCGAAAGTACTTGGTCTGCCAATAATGGCTCTTTCGGAGAAATCATTAATGCCTTTCGAGATTGTAACATCAAAAATTGTTAGGAAGCTTGAAAAAATAAAAAATAAAAAATGGAGAAAAAGAAGGATTCTGTTTTGTTTAATCAAATTTGTATGAACACACACACACACACATATATATATATATATATATATATATATATATATTTATATGCTTTTTCAAAACAGGTCGGGCTATCATAAAAAATGGAATTGAAACCGACGGTATGCAAGTAAACAGCCCAGTAAGGTAATGCCATGAATAAGAACCAGTTGTTTTTACTATCACCAGCAGAACTTAGGGAATCGGAGGTCAAATACCGGTTAAAATTTGTCAATTAAATAACCTGCATTTTCCCACAAAACAGTTAGTTTAAGCTACACTATCGTCCATAATTGATAGGAAACCCATCAGTCATGTAACAGATCTTCATAGCTATTCCACAGAAAAAAAGCTAGAGAATTATATTTTGCCTAATTAGAACAATAAAGAAATTGTATAAAAAATTAAAGAAATAGTAAATGATTATGGCTTTACTTTGAAGAAAAACTAATTTATTGCAAATAAACATATTTAACAATTAAATTCTATTGAGAATTTATGTACACTAGTAAATAATTCATATCAGGCCATTTTAAGGTAGGCTTAAGTGAGTAATTAAGGAAAATGCAAATTTTTTCAATGATAAAGGTCCGGCTTTGCTCAGTCGGTAGAGTGTCCGGCTGGGAACCTCGAGGTTCCTGGTTTGATTCCGGCCCTCGCGTATGAGTAGCACATGGATATGTGTGGTAAAGTGAGGAACTGAATGTAGGCGTGGCGCCCCGCCTCAGACACCCAAACAATCTGCTTGATCTAGCGCTGGTGAAAAGGGGATAGACTCCCTCGCTGTCTGGTTGATACCGACTTTAGGCCACCCTGAAGGCTTTACTTACTTACTTTACTTTTACTTTTACTTATTCAATGATATCCCCGTGTTTGATGCTGCTCTGCGAGTTTTTTTTTTGTTTTTTATTCGGCTCCCTCGAGGTCAATGATGGTCGAAGATCACCATTTTTCTCAATGTCCAGTCTATTACAATCTTTTGATTATAAGCGAAAAACACGACTAGATCCTGATTCAACCGAGGGGTGGGATAAAAGTTTAGGTACTAGACTTGTATGCCGAAAAGGGAGATATTGTAAAAAGTATAGTACTTCTAAAGGAGGCGGTTTCATTCCTGAAATGAGGTAACCAAGCGAATAAATGGTACTATTAGTATTTTTGTAATTCAACCATTGTAGTTCTTTTTTACAATACATTCTGAGTAATAAGAAAACATCGCTTTATTCAATGAGATCCCTGTGCGATGTTTTTAATACTTGGCTCCATGGAGGTCAATGATAGTGGAAGGTCACTCTTTTGCACAATGTCAAGTCTATTACGATCTTTTGATAATATTGAAAAGACGGTTAAATCTCGAATCCACCAGGGGTGTCAACGTTTAGGTACTGGACATTTTATGTCAAAAAGGGAGGTCTCCTTAAAAAATGTGATATTGTAAAAAGTATTTAGTACTTCTAAAGGGGGCGGTTTCATTCCTGAAATGCGGTAACCAAGTGAATACATGATACAATTAGTATTTTTGTAATTCAACCATTGTAGTTCTTTTTGACAATATAACCCATTTGAATCTATTAGATTTTCATATGCCACAGTTGAATGAATTATAAAATGACTTGATTAGTTAAGTTAAAACTTAAAGTTAATACAAAACAATGACATAGGAACATGCATTAAAAATTGAAAAAGCTTATAATAAATTATTTTAATTTATTATCTAGATATATAAACAATTATTTATATTATATCTACATCTAGGTGATAAATGTTATACTTAAGTAATAGGTACCAGGTACTTTTCACAATATGATATTTCTTTAATTAAAGCCCCCCCTTTCGGCATAAATGTCTGGTACCTAAACTTTGACCCCCCACCCCCGATTTAATGAGGTAAGATTATTGGAAAGCTATAACGTAAAGCTGTGCTTCATTCCAAAGTAGTGGGTACTTTTTAGCAGTGTCATTTGTTTTTCCATCTATTATGCTTCCCATCTTTGAATTTCGCGTGGAATATTCCATCACTTTGTATTTTAATTAGAATTTTAATTCTCAGTAATAACAATGTTCTGAAGTAGAATTGCTTTATAAACCATTAACATATCACAGTGGACCCTCAATTCGGTATTTCTGTATTAACCAGCATTAATGTCACATGAACCCCAGGGACAATGTGGACCCCGGTTGAAATGTAAATAACAAAGTAAGTTTGAGTTGAAGTTTTATTGAAATATAACACAATTGTGGTCAGTTAGGGTGTAGCTCTCAATAAATATAACACGATTGTGGTCAGGTAGGGTGGAGCTCTCAATAAATATAACACAATTGTGGTCAGTTCTGGTTGAGCTCTCAATAAATATAACACAAGTTACGGTGGAGCTGTGGTCAGTTAGGGCGGAGCTCTCATAAATATAACACAATTGTGGTCAGTTAGGGTGGAGCTCTCAATAAATATAACACAATTGTGGTCAGGTAGGGTGGAGCTCTCAATAATATAACACAATTGTGGTCAATTAGGGTGGAGCTCTCAATAATATAACACAATTGTGGTCAGTTAGGGTGGAATAAATATAACACAATTGTGGTCAGTTAGGGTGGAGCTCTCAATAAATATAACACAATTGTGGTCAGTTAGGGTGGAGCTCTCAATAAATATAACACATTGTGGTCAGTTAGGGTGGAGCTCTCAATAATATAACACAATTGTGGTCAGGGTGGAGCTCTCAATAAATATAACACAATTGTGGTCAGTTAGGGTGGAGCTCTCAATAAATATAACACAATTGTGGTCAGTTAGGGTGAGCTCTTAATAATATAACACAATTGTGGTCAGTTAGGGTATAGCTCTCAAATATAACACAATTGTGGTCAGTTAGGGTGTAGCTCTCATAAATATAACACAATTGTGGTCAGTTAGGGTTGAGCTCTCAATAAATATAACAAAACTGGGGTCAGTTAGTGTGGAGTTTTCTTCAAAGATGTACATGTATTTACTAACCTCTCCACCCGAGCAGGATGCATCACAAGGTTATTTTTATATGAGTTTAACAGTTTGAATTTATATTTTCCTTCTCCCAGACCAGTTGTTCTCAATACTGAATCTTATAGATTTGTTGTGGACTAGCGTGGCGTACCTAGCGTAGAGAGTGAATGTGCTGGTCTAAGACTATTCATACACAGCTGTCTGAGAACATCGAGGTGATTGCTTTGACGGCAAAGGCTCCGTGGGGCCCGTTCCAGAGCTGCTAAGTAAAATTAACAGCGTTGATCCCAGCGGGCTATCCCCTCCCCACCAGGCAATAACTGCCCCCTTTATCTAAAGAGACAGGGTTGGGTTTATTGCCCAGCGCCCCCGACGGAATCAACGCATTTTTGTGTCTACCACCCATGAACTTCGGCTTGTGGATGGGCCCACATAAAAATGTCCTTGTGTCATGCCCTCATAAGTGGGATGAGAGGCAAATAACTGAGACTGCAAAGATTACGGAACCATTACGCGAACCGTCTACTTCGAGGTTTTAGCATTCTATTGCAAGTTACTATATGTCTGGCGCACATGTAGTTTCAATGTACAAGAATACTGAATACTGTATGATCCAGTATAAAACAAAATTTAAAACTAATATTTCTTTCGTGTTAATTTCATTACCTTTGTGTCATATTAATAATAATATATTTTATAATTATTATTCGCTGAGCCATTGTCAGTCGTAATTAACTTCTAATTTGCATTTAGTTCCTTTTATTACATTAATAGTAATATTTCTTGAATTTTATTTAAAAAAAATTAAATTGTCATTTTCAACAATCATAAATTTTGACTATTGTTTCTTTTTATCTTTGCTTTTTATTACGTTATTAGTATCAAATAAAATACTATTTTACAATTATTATTATTATTTGCTCCTTTTGAGTTTTCACATCAGCATCAGCTGATGGTCTTCCACTGGAGTCTGAGTGACAGCAAGTCTCCTCAGGTCTCCAGGACTCTTCTGGGTATTCCGGCAGATTGCAGCAGTGCAGTGTTCTGAATGGTTTCAATCCTTCCTCTGATATCCAAACTTTCCAAACCCTTTTCTAATCCTTTTGGGACTGTTCCAAGTGCACCAACTACAATTGGTATCACCTTCACTTTCATATTCCATAACATTTTTAGTTCTCTGGCAAGGTCCAGATATTTGTCTATTTTTTCATTTTCCTTCAGCTTCACTGTGATCTGCTGGCACTGCAAAATCAGTTGACAAGTTCTTTCTTTTTTTTATCAACACTAGGTCTGGTCTTCTTGCTGGGATAAGGTGATCCGTTTTTATTTCAAGGTCCCAGAGAATTTTATGCGTTTTGTTCTCAAGAACAGATTCTGGTTTATGCATATACCATTTTGTTGCATGGTCAAAATTTAATTTTTTGCATAATTCCCAGTGGAGTGGATCACCTTCCAACCCAGTCGTGTCTAGTTTTGTATTCTCGTTGTGCTAGTTTGCTACATTCGCAGAGTATATGGTTTACAGTCTCATCTCTATTCCCGCAAAGTCTACATTTACTATTTTGTTGGGTCCTATCGATTTTCGCTTTGATGTAGTTTGTCCTTATGGCATTATTTTGTGCAGAAATTATAAGTGATTCCGTTTCTCTTTTGAGGTTTCCCTTTCTTAACCATGTCCAAGTCTTTTCATGGGCAACCTCTTCAATTTGTCGTTTGAAGCGTCCATATAATTGTTTTTCTTCCCATTTTTGTTTTCTAGTCTTTGTTGTTTTTCTGATTGTCCATCGGTCGCCTCTACTATTGTTGGCCACCATAAGTAGTTTGTCTTTGCTCTTTCTTGTGTAATCTTCAAGTTGTTGGATTGTGGTTTCTACGCATTCCTCTATGTTGGAAAGACCTATTCCCCCTTCCTTTCTTGACACATTATTATTATTATTATTATTATTATTATTATTATTATTATTATTATTATTATTATTATTATCTCCTTTTGAGTTTTCACATCAGCATCAGCTGATGGTCTTCCACTGGAGTCTGAGTGACAGCAAGTCTCCTCAGGTCTCCAGGACTCTTCTGAGTATTCTGGCAGATTGCAGCAGTGCAGTGTTCTGAATGGTTTCAATCCTTCCTCTGATATCCAAACTTTCCAAACCCTTTTCCAATCCTTTTGGGACAGTTCCAAGTGCACCAACCACAATTGGTATCACCTTCACTTTCATATTCCATAACTTTTTCAATTCTCTGGCAAGGTCCAGATATTTGTCTATTTTTTCATTTTCCTTTAACTTCACCCTGTGATCTGCTGGAACTGCAAAATCCACCAGTTGACAAGTTCTTTCTTTTTTTGTTTATCAACACTAGGTCTGGCCTTCTTGCTGGGATAAGGTGATCCGTTTTTATCTCAAAGTCCCAGAGAATTTTGTGCGTTTCGTTCTCAAGAACAGATTCTGGTTTATGCATATACCATTTTGTTGTGTGGTCAAAATTTAATTTTTTGCATAATTCCCAGTGGATCACCTTCCCAACCCAGTCGTGTCTAGCTTTGTATTCTCGTTGTGCTAGTTTGCTACATTCGCAGAGTATATGGTTAACAGTCTCATCTCTATTACCGCAAAGTCTACACTTACTATTCTGTTGGGTCTTATCAATTTTCGCTTTGATGTAGTTTGTCCTTATGGCATAATTTGTGCAGCAATTATAAGTGATTCCGTTTCTCTTTTGTGGTTTCCCTTTCTTAACCATGTCCAAGTATTTTCATGTGCAACCTCTTCTATTTGTCGTTTGAAGCGTCCGTATAATTGTTTTTCTTCCCATTTTTGTTTTCTAGTCTTTGTCGTTTTTCTGTTTGTCCATCTGCCGTTTCTACTATTGTTGGCCGCCATAAGTAGTTTTGTCTTTGCTCTTTCTTGTGTAATCTTCAAGTTGTTGGATTGTGGTTTCTACGCATTCCTCTATGTTGGCAAGACCTCTTCCCCCTTCCTTTATTATTATTATTATTATTATTATTATTATTATTATTATTATTCCCATTAGAGTTTTTCACACCCGCTTTAGCCGGTGGTTCACTAGGGCACCAATTACAATTGGCACGATATTCACCTTCATGTTTCACAGTTTTCTTAGTTCTCTGGCAAGGTCCAAGTATTTGTTTATCTTTTCGCTTTCTTTCACTTTCACTCGGTGATCGACCGGGACGGCAAAATCCACGAGATGACAAGTTCTCTTCTTGTTGGTCAACACCAGGGCTGATTTCCTGGCTGGGATTAGGTGATCCGCCTGTACCCCAAAGTCCCAGGGAATTATTATTATTATTATTGCAAGCCCCAATCCTTTTTGTGCAAGAAGGCGATGACCGGGGTTCTTAATGTCCTGCTTATGACGTTAAACTGCATCTAAGGGTGAAGTTCCAATTCTGGAGCATGGAAAGAGAAGAAAAAAGAAAGGGACAAAGAAAGAAAGAAAGAAAGAAAGAAGCGAATAAAGCATCGGAATAAGAGAATAAAAAGAAAGAATAAATAAATGAAAAAAGCAAAGCATTGGAAGAATGAAAGAATGAAAGAAAGAATGATAAAAAAAGCAAACAAAGCATTGGAAGCAAACAAAGCATCAAACAAAGCATTGGAAGCAAAGAAAGAAAGAAAGAATGAAGAAAGAATGAATGAAAAAAGCAAACAAAGCATTGGAAGAAAGAAAGAGAAAGAAAGAATGAAAAGAAACAAAACATGGAAGACAAAGCACATTGGAAGAGAAAGAATGAAAGAAAGAAATGAAAAAAGCAATTGAATGAAAGAATATACCCGCCAACATTCCAAACAAAGCCAAACCAAAGCAAACAAAGCATTCAAACAAAGCATCCCAAACAAAGCATCTCAATCCAACCTTTTCATCAAACATTGGACATGCCGATCCCGTCACCCAAAACCAGCACCATTCATAAAACCATTAGAATAACGTCGAGGAGTAATATTACACAAATACATACCCACCTCTCATCACTCATTATACAAAAACTATATAAATTTAATTAACAATGACTCTTTACAATTTAAGAATTATCCAATCTTTTACAAAAGTGCTACAACAATTTCTTTAGATATCTCTAAACTTCATTTTGTTAAAATATTACAAGACCACTTATTAGTTTTCCCTCCTACATAATTTTCTAAATAACTTTCTAATCAAAATCCATTAACTTAAAATAAATTGTTATATCAAGTCAAATTTAGCTACCATACTTTCTAAACTGGACGCTAGCTACTGCCATTACCATATAAATCTCATTAAACTAATGCAATTACACAATTAATCCGAATGAAACCGGTAAGTCAGCTGTATTTCTTGAATATTAACCCATTTGAAATATTAATCTCACTATTCTTTAATGCTTCAAAAAACATTACATTTATTTTTTATAACCTTGTCATGAAGTACGTGAAGCATATTCCAAATCATTTTAATATATATATATATATATATATATATAATATATATATAGTAAAAGTAAAGTCGTCGGTGCGGCCTAATGTCAGTATCGGCCAGACGGCGAGGGAGTTATCCCCTTTTCACTAGTGCTAGACCAAGGAGATTATTTTAGCATCTGAGGTGGAGCGCCACACCTACCACCAACTCCTCACTTTACCGCCCAGATCCCAGTGCTACTCATTCGCTGAGTTGGCGAGAACCGGCATCGAACCAAGAACCTTGTGATTCCTAGCCGAACACTCTGCGGACTGAGCTAAACCGGCCCTTATATATATATTGTATTGGCATTTCAGTCTCGGAAGACAATAATATAGTTTTTGTGCCCCTGAAGTTACAGCGCCTCCTATGATTGTGAAGTCCGATGTTTGAAAAACACTCTCGACCACAGATGCCGCATTTGAAGGCTGTCCCTGAAGATGTTGATGTTCCGGTGCTTTGTTGCCGCTGCTTTCTTCTAGACCTCTTAGCTTCATGGTGTTTCGTCAGTGTGACTTCTGACATGAACAGTCTTCTACGGAGAGCCTGCCACCACTGAGGGCGGTCCTGAGCCAAATTTTCTCAGCTGGAAGGGGCAATGCCAAAGCACCAGAGATCATTCTTGCAGAAATCCTTGAATCGCAGCTGGGGGCGACCAATCTGTCTTTTACCAGACGTAAGCTCTGCATAAAGAATGTCTTTCGGGATTCGTCCATCATCCATCCGACGTACATGGCCCAGCCATCGGAGACGACGTTATAATGAAATGAATGAAAAAAACTTTTAGGCATTTATCAAATAATACATTTATTTCGGCCTGTTTGCTTCGTCAAATTTGGCTGCAATCAAACCTGATGAGGCCATCATGCAAAAATAAATTTATCCTTTAATGAAGGCCTAAAAGTTTATTTTGCTTTTTTGTACATTTATTTGATTATATTTTGCTCTGTGTATATGTATCTTAACCTTTTAAATTATTTATATATCTACATCGAGCTCTCCTACCTCACCACATGGAAGTATTCACATATTGAATATTTTCTATTTCTTATATATATATAATATTAATCTACTGCGAAGTAAAGAACAACTTTATTGAAAAAAAGTAAAAATTAGAATTTTTAAGGTTCTGGATGGAATCAAGGAAGTGAACCAAAGGAAGTGAAAGGAAAGGGAGATAATAAATCGAGAAATATTTCATAAGATGAAAAAAAAAAAGAAAATAAATTAACAAAATCAGGAAAATAAAGATGGCGGGAAATCAGGGTAAGAAAAGGAAAGAAAGAAAGAATGTATAAAAAGAGTGTGAGTAGACACCTCTAATTTGCCTTGATCAGTGAAAGGGTTGTGTCCTATGAGACGTTTGAGAGCCATATGTTGTTCTCGAACCGCATTGAAAACTAAGGATAAAATCTTATGAAAACGTGTCAGTAGACCCTGCTAATTTACGTTGAACTGTGAAATGGTTAAGAGTGTCCTATGACACGTTTGATGGCCATATGTGGCTCTCGAAACACATTGAAAACTAAGGATAAAATCTTATGAAAACGTGTGCAAAGGGGAAAACGGAGTAGGAATAAGAAATACAAATTAAACAAAGGAAAAATGGAAAGGAAACGACAGAGAAAAGCAAGGTGATAAAGAATGTTTGATGAATGAAATAGTGAGAGAGAGAGAGAGAGAGAGAGAGAGAGAGAGAGAGAGGGGGGGGCATGTGGGAAAAGAAGGACATATAAAGGGTTGGTACAAAAAGAAAGAGAAAAAGATAAATAAGAAAAGTAAAAGCATATAGAAGAAGAGGTGGGTGGGAAAAACATGGTACAAAAAAAGAAAGAAAGAAAAAGAAAGAAAGAAAGAAAGAAAGAAAGAAAAAGCATGTAGAAAAAAGCACGAAACAAAAAGAAGGAGAAAAGGGAAAAAGAAAGAATAAGGATCGAAAGAAAGAAAGAAAGAAAGAAAGAAAGAAAGAAAGAAAGAAAGAAAGAAAAAACAACAAAAGAAAGAAAGAAAGAAAGAATGAAAAAGCATGTAGAAAAAAAGCACGATGCAAAAAGAAAGAAAAAGGGAAAAAAAGAAAGAAAAAGGAACGAAAGAAGGAAAGAAAGAAAAGAAAAAAGAAGAAAGAGAGAAAGAATGATGAAAGAATGAACGAAAGAAGAAAAGAAAGAAAGAAAAAGAAGAAAGAGAGAAAGAATGAATGAAAGAAAGAAAGAGAAAAAGTATGTAGAAAAGAGAGAGGAGAGATAAAATGTATGGTACAAAAAAAAAGAAAAAAATTTCATCTAACTCTCCATAAGAAAATCGACTCTTCAAAATTGCCTAATAAATAATTCAATTTTGACAGACATTTCCATCTGTAAAAATTGATTACTCACTTTGCTACGAATTATGTGTCCCCTCCACCCGACTGGAACATTCCGGGTGGGTGGGGACTCGACCAATGAATTTCATAATCTATTTGATAGAGACAGATATTCTTTAACTATTCATCTGAGTGACAGACATAAGGAGATTCTGTTCGATTCCAAGAGTCGATGTTTCTTTCTTAAGCAAGTCTCTCACATTCCTTTCCTGTAACGGTCAGTGTGTGTGTGTGTGTGTGTATGTGTGTGTGTGTGTGTATGTATGTGTGTGTGTGTGTGTGTGTGTGTGTGTGCTTGTAGGTTGGTCGGTTGATTCTGTTTCAATCGAACATGCTGAAAAGATGAAAAGAAGGAAAGAAAGAGAAAGAGAGAGAGAGAGAGAGTTAAATCAAGATTATTACACTTTTTACATATAGAACTATATTGCAATAGCTCTTAAGTAAACATATCAAACGTTGGAATAATCAAATTATCATACTGTGGTATATCCACAGGTCCTGATAGTCTCTTAATAACCGAAAAGAGTTTATTTGGCTGCCTTTTACAGACCACCAAATAGTTTGATGTACAGAAACACATTGTTGGGTAGTTGTTTTATTGCTTTAATCCTAACTTAAAAGTCGCCTTATAGGGTGGCAAATAAGCTAGCTCCTGCCTTTTACGGATCACCAAACAGGTTGATGTACAGTTTTGACCGGAGAAAATAATAGAAACACCTTATTAAGTAGTGGTTTTATTGTTTCAGTACTACCTTAAAAGCAATCAGGTAGCAACCAAGCTGGCGACTGTGGAGGGTTCATTTTTGGGCCTTCGAAAAGAATGCATGTAGAAAAGAAAGAAAACAAGAAAGCAAGCAAGCAAGCAAGAAAGCAAGAAAGAAAGAAAGAAAGAAAGAAAGAAAGAAAGCAAAAGTGTATAGAAGAAGAGAGAGAGGAGAAGAAAGTTGACAACGAAAGAAAAAAAGAAGCATTGATCAAAGAGAGAAAGAATGAAAGAATGCATATAGAACAAAAAGAAAGACGAAAGAAAGCATGATTATGAAATCAAATGAAATGAAAGAATGGAAAGACTGTATGTAAACAAAGAAAGAACAGAGGGAAGCATTATGCAAAAAGAAACCAAAAAAGAAAGAAGAAGAAAGAAAAAAAGAAAGCATCATATGAAAAGAAAAAATGAACATTATATAAAGAAAGAAAGAAAGAAAGCATATAAAAAGAAAAAAAGAAATAAAGAAAAAGAAAAAATGAAAACATTATATAAAAAGAAAAAAAAAGAAAGAAAAAAGAAAGCATGATATAAAAAATGAAAACATTAATATAAAAGAAAAAGGAAAGAAAAAACAAAAACAAAGAAGCATTAGATAAAGAAAAAGAAAAATTATATAAAAGAAAAAGAAAACATTAATAAAAAGAAAAAATGAAAACATATATAAAAAGAAAAAATGAAAACATTATATAAAAAGAAAGATAAAACAAAAGAAAGCATTATATAAAAAGAAAGAAAGAAAGATAGAAAGAAAGGGCAAAAGAAAACATTATATAAAAAGAAAGAAAGAAAGAAAAGACAAAAGAAAACATTATATAAAAAGAAAGAAATAAAGAAAGAAAAGACAAAAGAAAACATTATATAAAAAGAAAGAAAGAAAGGACAAAAGAAAGCATTATATAAAAAGAAAAAAAAAGAAAACATTATATAAAAAGAAAGAAAGAAAGAAAGAACAATGACACTTCATACATTGAACGCATATTAAATTCTAATTTAAGCTTACCTTTTAAAAGTTCAACAATAATTCATCGGTTGCCACTTAATTTAAAGACAATTTGATGTAAGTAGGTCCTTACTTTCCGTACAAACAATTATTTCTATTCCATGGGTAAATTTTGCTGGATATTGCAATTAATTCTGATTATTCATAAATTTATTTCCAACTAATAAAATTTCTTATCGTACAAAATAATTCCGAAAACAATTATAGTAATTAAAACTTGGGAATCCAAAATGTCAGGATTTCGTGTTTGAGGTCGGCCAGAAATGTTTTGATTTCTTCACTGATTGTATGATATGTTAGGGTATGGCCCCAAGGAGTAAAGTTGAAAAAATGTAGCCCACTGACATTCGTATTTATTATTAAAGATGTCGAGGAATTTGCAGGAATTAGTTGCTGGAATTTTTACCCTTCTTGCAGCAAAATCTGGTCCAATTGTTTGGGTGCACTGGCAGTGGGAAGTGGTTCCTCACCTATTGGTTTTGTGTATATCATAAATGTTCCATAATATTAAAATCAGGTGGTTATGACGTCACATCCTTGTGTTCCACTTCACTTCTACTCGTGGCAGAAATTACAGAATTAGTTTTTAAATTTTTATTTAGCGGTAAATTAACTGATAACAGATAAGACACAAAACGTTTTTTTTTTATAGCTGAACATTCTGGCTTCGTAAAATATTGTTGTATCGCGAGGCAGAAAGATACACAGATGAATGGTGTGCTTAAAACATTTATTAAGCACAATCCGGTGCTAAATGGATACATACAAACACAGAAGAAAAAGTACAAGAAATTAAGAAGAGAAACTCACACTAAAAGAGTAGGACCAGTTCGGTATAGCCAACGCAGCAAAGCCAGTCTGAATATTATTCAGCGAGTTAATCTAATCGTAGACTATTTTATGGCTATGCGCCAGTCCATGTGGTAGAGTGCTGAAGGGATATTAGCGACTGTACAACAAATATTCTTTAAATAAAATAGATTAATTAAATTGCAGATCCATATAAATATATTTAACTATACATAGATATACTTATACATCCACTCATATGCCTATATATATATATATTATATTATATATATATAATATATATATATATATTATATGATTAGTCCGGATTAAAAACATTTACATCTAAAAACGGACCCAATTATCATTATGCTCTGATTATGATTTTTTTATAAATCGAAATATTGGCAATATTAGCAATGAAAATTATATAAAAATATTTCATTTTAAACAACATTGTGTGTTTTCATACCTTTAATCTATCTATCTATCTATCTACCTATCTATCTATCTATATAATATATATATATATATATATATATATATATATATATATATGAAATTTGAAAACACACACATCTACCCGAAAATTAAAGATGACTGCCTCTTTTACGCAAGATAGATTGACGATATATTCATGATATACACGGGCGGAAGAGACAAATTCAATAACTTTATAAACGACCTAAACATGACACACGACTCCATTAAATTTGACCTGAAAAAATCTAAACAAGCAATAGCATTTCTAGATATTCTAATATATATAGATGAAAACAGACAACTTCAAACCACATTACACACTAAACCAACGCATACTCACAACTACCTCACTACAAATCATCTCACCCAAAACACCTCAAAGACAGCCTCCCTACTCACTAGCTATAAGACTGAGAAGAATCTGCACCGACGACAATGAGCTAAGACAACAAATAAATAAACTAAGACAACAGTTCTCAGCACGTGGATACTCCCACACTTTAATAGATAGCCAGGTAGCCAAAGCTATCTCCATCCCTAGACAAGAAACCCTAAATCAAAACACAAAAAGAAGACACATCGCATCCCCCTAATAACAACATTTAATAACACCCTCCCACCACTTAATCAAATAATCAAAAAAACTGGAACATCCTGAAAATAAACCCTGAACTAGAGACATTTTCCAAGAACCGGTATAGTGACCTATCGGCGACCTCATAACCTCAGAGAAATGATAGGAGGCAACAACATACTAAACAATAAAGTAGTCAACATGAGACCTATAATAAACTCCACAAAATTCTGCCGGCCCTGTAGTACAAAAAATAACCTATGCTGCAAACAAATAAAAACAACAGACACATTTACAAGCTCCACAACAAACAAACTTTTAAAATCTACCATGAATCAAACTGCAAAAGCAAAAACGTGATTTACCTTCTAGATTGTACTAAATGCCAAAGACAATACGTCGGGAAATCTGAATGGGAATTTTACTTTAGACTTAACAACTACAGACACAGAATAAAAAATACAGACTATGATAAGCTCATTCCAATAGAACAAAACTTCCGACTGGAGGATCACGATTCTAATAGAGACGCCAAGTTTACGCTCATTGAAAGAATTCTAACAAACACTGACACCAAAACGGTAATAGAGAACCACGAATACAGATGGATACAAATATTAAAAACCTTTCATCCATACGGCTTTAATCATAAAACAAGTCCTCTTTAACAGTGGATAATAAACCTGTCTACACCTACGAGGGTGGCCGAGGTCACCAAAATAAACAAACACTGGCCACCACACATCAAACATCAAACAAGCCACTCCTGACCCAATTAAAAATCTAGAAGTCACACGCACAGTACCGTGATACAGACACGCGCCCACACCCACACAGTATATGTAAACACACACATACATATACATGTATACACATACAGTCATATACATGTATACACATACAGTCATACACACAACGCCCATGAACCCCTCCCTCACATATATTAGAGCATCTAAAAAACAAACTACCTCATAGAGGTTCTTCACGGAACAAATGAACATGCTACTATCAAACACACTCGCCTACCCGGATTTTAACAGCATGTTAAACCCACTATAACACTTGAACATTTATAACTCTTCTATAATGTTCCCTTTCTAATAATGTATCAACAATTTTTTCAAATAAGAAATTTTCTCCTGAAGATGACCGAAGGTCGAAACTAGTTGAGATTAAACAACATACAAGAAATATTCCTGATTGTCTTAATAATAATTTTTGTTCACACTATATATATATATATATATATATATATTATAATATATAATTGGAATAATCATGACAAAGATAATTTGGTCTCATCAGCAGTGTATGCCTACGATCTCCCCCCCCCCCCGACAGAGATCGATGAGACCAAATTAGGTCGAAACATCTGTACAGTGTTCCTCACGTCGCACACGGTATTCGCCGAATTTGCTTGTCATGATTATTCCAATTATATAAATAAAATTTCTCTCTATAAAAAAAATTTCACACACACACACACACACACACACACACACACACACACACATTATATATATATATATATATAATATATATATATATATATATATATATATATCCGTGGCGAAGTTAAGGCCGAAACTTAGTGCTTCTATTTTAGTTCATGAGAAGTGGAGATCCGTTAAGTTTTGGACCGTGTCGGGTCGTCCAATGTTTTTTCCGTGGGCTGTTTAGTGTTAGAACACTCCTTCACCACCAAGCCACGGCACTCTTTCTACAAAGCGAAGTCACTGGCCCTCAAGCTCCACAAGCACCCTCTCTACTCCGACAACTTCACCCTCAAAATCACCCAAATAGCTAAAAAAAAAAAATAATTAACACCCACCACATCAACAAACTCAACCTAAATCTATCCCAACAAACACTCAACAGCCATGGAAAAACATTGGAGGATCCGACATGGCCCAAAACTTAACAGATCTCCACTTCTCACAAACTGAAATGGAAGTACTAAGTTTCGGCTTTAAGTTCGCCACGGGAATACACCGAAACCCAACAACGGACTCCATCCCCGGAACTACAAACACACGCGCACCACACACACCACACACACACACAACACACACACACACATATATATATATATATATATATATATATATGATAGGATAGGTCGAATTTTCACTTTTTAAAAATATCAAATTATAAGAAACACCGAAAGTTGTGTATTGGTCTATTTAGTACTGATACCAAAAATTAGATCTTGAACTTGTACCAATTTTTGAGGAAATGGCATCAAATACCATAGACAAAAATGAACTGTAAAATCCTCGGTTTTGCAATAATGGAGGGGTATATTTTTGATTTGAACTTTACTTATAACTTCGTCATTTAATTTCATTTTGATAAAATAAAATGACAACATTTCCTGGTTTAAAGACTGAAATTGTTAAATTCTTTGATCAATTATTGGGGCCAAATTTTGCAAAACCGAATTATTGCTTTAAGCTTGTACTATCCTTCTAAAATAATGGCACTATATACTAACCCTGGTAAGAATCATTGAATTAGCACACTTACAGTATGTTCTTCTTTTTTATTATTTAGTAGTAAATAAACTAATAACAGATAAGACGCAAAACATTTTCTATTTAATCACTGAACATTCTGGCTTCATGAAATATCATCATCATCATGTCACGCAATTAACACGGATATCCATGACAATCTCTCGCCAACCTTCCCTATTATTCATTGTCCCCGGGAGGTCCTCTGCGCAGAATCCAATATCCGCATAGAGCTGGTCAATGTTGGTCCTTGCTGGCGGCCCATATTAGCATGTCCATGTGCTGGTTTCCACGGGAGAACGTCGCTTATGAGTTCGTCTTTGCTTCTCCAGAAATTATTTAAATTAACGGTACAATTTTTTCGAAACCTTTCAGAGGAAAATATTATGGGGGAAAAAAATTTATTGACAAAAATTAGAATTAATACTTAGTTTTCCGTCCTCGAACGAAATTAATCTCAGGTATGGATTCTAAATCTCAAAACATTCTGTAACTGTTGTGTCATTGTTTTTTTTTTTTTGTTTTTTTTTTTTTCAATTCTACTTTTTTTAAATTATTAAGAAAATTCATGCTGTAAGAAAGATGAATTTATAGTGAGTATGATTCTCACTGGGTGCCTCGTGCTTCTAACCTTGTGCCACATCTAAGCTTAGTAAATAACTATTATGAAAGCTACACAGATACTACACTTTCGTTATAGATAGAAGTACTCATATATATAACTAATATTTTGACTGGGAATATATGCATATTTTGCCACGATAGCGACATCAGATAATGTGTCAACTTTTTTGACAGAGACAATTAGCAGTAAATAAACTAATAACAAGTAAGGTGCAAAATATTTTCTATCAAATAGCTGAACATTATGGCTTCATAAAGTATACCTTAAACAAACTAGATTTAATTATTTAAATTAATGGTACAATTTTTTTTCAAGTCATACAGAGGATGATATTATGGGATAACCCAATATTGAGGAAAGAATTAGGGAATTAATGGACAAAAATGAGAATTAATACTTAGTTGCCCGTCTTCAAACTTTTATGACAGCCTTAATTCTCTCAGGCATGGATTCTACTTTTTAGAACACTGTCGCTGATGTCTCATTTTTGTTATTTTTCCACAATAGCGACATCAGATGAAAAGCTTTAAACCTCGGGGGTAAGAAAGATAAATTAGTAGTGAGTATGATTCTTACTGGGTATCCCATGTCTCTGGGAAAAACCAGCTGTCAGCTTGATAGTCAGGGTTCGAATCACACACAAAACTAAACTATTTTTCCACAATAGCGACATCAGATGAAAAGTGAGGTGTCAATATTTTTGTACATACATATTAATAACAACAACTTTACAATTTTTCGTGCAAACCTAGACAGTGCGAGTATTTTTTTTTAGTGGAGAGAGAGCCTTTTCATGGACCATTAAAATATATTAAAATATATCTACCATAAATTTTTAATTGGATTTAGATCCGGTTTGTTCGCTGGCCATGTCATTGATTTCATATTCTTTTCTAGAAGAAAACTTTTAATCCCCTTTGCTCTGTGGCATGATGCATTATCACCCTGAAAAAATGACGTCATAATAACCAAACCAATTTTTCTATCGATGAAATGAGAAAATTATTCTATTTTCAAGGGCGAACTCCTGGTAGAATTATCAATACCATATGTGAGCCGATTAGAACAAAGCCAGGTTTATAAAACCAGCAAGTACGACGATCCTTAAAACAAACTGGAAAAAGAAGGGTTATAGCGTGTTTGTTAGAGATGTGGAGGTTGGAACAAGAGGATTCGTCGCGAGCTCCCTGTACCAATTTCTGGGCCAAGTAGGAATCAAAGAGCACAAAAGAACCAAGTGCATAAAACGCCTCACAGAAATAACGGAAAACAGCTCGATGTGGTTATGGAAAAAAAAAATGTCCCGTGGAACAATTCGCAGTAAAAACGTCATCTCACCACCTGCTCGCGAAAGCATAATTCACGCAACATTTCCATAACACGCGCTGTTTAAAAACATCTTTTCGTCGTTATTCAGTTGTATATTTGATTGTACCATACATTGGATATATTTCGTGGGGCCGGTGTGCAAATAAAGCCGTTGAAAGGAAGGCCCCGAAACGGTGCATATTCTCTCCTGATGACCCCAAAACTAAATATATAATATATCAAAACAAACAAAACAAAAGAATCATGGAATTTAACTACTCGTCGGATTTGCTATTGGAATGAAGCATCGCTTTATGGTGAGTTTCGTTACTTTTCAAGTAACTTTCTTTTGCTTCCTTAAAATTCCTTAAACAAACTGAATTAAATTATCTAACTTATTAATGTTGTTTTCCAGTCTATAATTATTTCTTTATTTTAATCCACAGACACGTGTTTCAAGGTTTCACCTCTCATCAGGTGGCTACGCCGGATCGAGACCTGACTGAATTTTCGTCTGCCAAGTCTCTTACCCATACGGCTATTGGTGGCTGTTAAATTTAGGAAAATATTTAATTGATACATTTCTAAGCGGAAATGAATTCACGAGAGTCCTCTAACTTTGTAAACAAAGTGAGGGTTAGCTATACACCAGACGGTGAATTTACAATTAAATCCCTATTTAGAGAATTCAACCAAGTGGGAGTACATACATACATACATACATACATATATATATATATATATATATATATATATATATATATATATATATAGTACGTTTTAATGTTCTTTGATCCCAGTTTTATCTTATCCGCGAAATGTATACGGTGATAATTAAACTTTATTACATTATGTTTGCGTTATGCATCACAGTCTATGGCAAAGGAATCTAGATCTGATATTTGTAAGCAAAGTCTTGAAACAAAGGTGAATATTTGATAAGTTTTATGTTAGAATAGATTGTGTAACTAGCCAGAATATGATGCGACCTATTTGCGGGTCAACAGCAAATACCCACTTTGACAACCACAAATTTGAGGTGCGACCCATCCGTGAAATATATAATAATAATTAAACATATTTTCTTGGTCATATATAACTGAAATAAAATGCGTTGGCATAAATGGTCTGGCACAAGACCAGGAGTAACGGGTATCCAGTGAGAATCGAACTCACCAGTCTAGGTTATCACTATAACTAGCTGTACCCCAAAATCGGCTGCTAAAGTCTGATAATGTTTTTTTAAAAACGAATTAAAATTAATTAAATCTATTATTTATGGTCAAACTTTTTCTAAATCGATAAGTAGTAACATAATGACCATCAAAAAAAAGCAAAATAATATTACCCATTTAATTAATTTTTAATACATTTAAAACGATTTTTTCAGTCAATTTCGATCGCTTTCGTTCTGAGACGATTGCAAAACAATTTACCAAAGATCAGGGAATTATCCGATTTTAATGAAATTTTCAGTATTGATTTATCAATTAATGAATTATATAATGCATCAGTTATTTTATTTCAAAACTTTAATTAAGTATTTCTGCTATGAAAAATTAATACATAAAATTCATTTAAAATATGAAAATCCTGATGTTAAATTTAAAATGTTATATTTTTAGATTCTAGAAATAAATATCTATTTAATGCAAACCTTATTTTAGGTACAAAAAGTAATAAGTCTTGAAAAAAACTCTATTGAAAATTTAGCCCCTTTTTAAGCAGAAAAAATATCGATGTATAATTTTTTTCTTTTATAAGATAATAGCCAATCAAATAATTATCAAAATGAGTAAAAAAGAAATCTCCAAAAATTTATTTATTTATTTTTACATTTTATTTTCCGATTTTCGGTACTTATTTTCGCATAGAAAAGCACCCGTAAATTTTATTTCTATTCATAACTTCGGTCTTTTATCTCTTTATTTATACTGTAACTAGTACAGAAAATGACCAACTCGCAAAAATGTTACGCCCCTAAAATAAGGGGGAGGTCAAAATTAAGTGACATGAAAAAAAATCAGAAAGTTTTGAAATAAAATAAATGATGCATTATAAAGTTCATTCATTGATAAATCAACACTGAAAATTTCATTAAAATCGATAATTCCCTGATGTTTGGTAAATTATTTTATGTAGTGGAAGCTAAATTCATTTTATCAAAAACGGATTTTACGTCAATTTTAGGTATACCTACTATAACAATAATATTCAAGCAACAGTAGGTAGTGGAAGCAACCAGAGTCCTCTGTTCATCTGTTGCATAATCTATGGTAGTATAGATTATTGACAACACCGTGTAGCGCGAAAATTCAAAGATACAGACGGTTGGGGACCTTTTAACCCCAGAGGCGGAAAAACCCGCAAATCACGCGAAGTCACGTGAGAGCTAGTCAGCTCCTCAGTTCCAGGCAAGATGTCGGCGGAGACGGATGTCTCTTGCTTAACTGGACTCATCACCTGCACGCGTGCTGTGTTAGTTAGTTGAGATTAGGAATAAAAGTGAAAAACGGTAGCTTGGCGTTGTAGGTCATTAATGTCAGGTAGAAAATGAGTCAACAACAAGATCGGTCAACAAAAAGAAGATAGAATTCAACATGGCGACTAGAGATCACACAAATGGCCAGAGAAGAAGAAAGAAGTAATGCAATTATGCATCTCATCTCTCTGATACCCTGTCTATCTCTCCCCCCTCTCTCTGACACAAAAGAACACTTGTGTATATACCCAACATATGGGTATATAACACAACAAAATGACTTGATTCGACATTAAATGATTCAAAAATGGTTGGGAACTACATCAGGATACTGCATGCGATTATTTCCTATAAGTCGAATATAAACAAAGGGGAACCACTTTTGACTGATAAATTATTTATTTATTTTCCCATTAAACTAACCCTAAACCCTAAACCTAAAGCTAAACCTAACCCCTAAACCTAACCCTAACACAGTCTTCTTTTTTCCTAGTAGATCAATAAATAAATAAATAATTTATCAGTCAAGAGTGGTTCCGCTTTGTTTATGTTGGACTTATAGGAAATAACCCTGCATGCTGTATTGAAAACATATTTTAAGGAGCATCCCACAAGAAAGCAGCTGTATGGCCACTTGCCTCCTATCACACAATCCATCCAAGACAAACAAGACATGTGTTACACTGCAGGAGAAGCACGGACGAACTTATAAGTGACATTATCCTGTAGACACCTTCACATGGACACAACAGTATAGGCAGACCTACAAAAATCTATATCAATCAGCTCTGTATGGATTCTAGATACCGTGCAGAGGACCTCTCATCAGGGGGAGTTCTCTGACAATATACACTAATTAGCGCAGGGTTATGTTGCTATATGACGAAACTAATCTTATAAAATTCAAATTTCTTAACTTTTCTAAAGATTTTTAAATCCCTACATTCCGAAGGGAAATATGTTTTCTTTTTCTTATGAGAGAGTTATCTCCCCTAACGAACTATTGACTCTTCACTGAAAAAGTGTAGTATCAGACAGCAGCATTGCTGTTTGATGAATACACAACTTGTAGACAGTAATTTGTTTATCCAACCCATCCGGCTATATTCCTGGTTGGTGAGAAAATAAAAAACGAATATTGTTGCATTTTAAAAATGTATCTGTTTTGTTATTTTTTTTTTTTTTTGTTATTCCTAACATCTTGTTATATAACACTTCCTTTTCTCTCTTTGGTCAATCTTCTTTTTTCTTTTCTTTTTTCACAGTCTACTTTCTTCTCTCCTTTCTTTTTTCCGATTTTCTTCTTTTCTTTCTTTTTGTACCATGCTTTTTTCTTTTATTCTCTCTTTGATCAATATTTCTTTTTCTCTGTGCCCTGCTTTCTTCTCCCCTTTCTTTTTTACACTCTTTCTTTCTTTCATTCCATCATTCTTTCTTTCTTTTTGTACCATGCTTTTTTCCCCTTTTATTCTCTCTTTGATCAATATTTCTTTTTCTCTGTGCCCTGCTTTCTTCTCCCCTTTCTTTTTTACACTCTTTCTTTCTTTCATTCCTTCATTCTTTCTTTCTTTTGTACCATGCTTTTTTTCCTTTTATTCTCTTTGATCAATATTTCTTTTTCTCTGTGCCCTGCTTTCTTCTTCCCTTTCTTTTTTACACTCTTTCTTTCTTTCATTCCTTCATTCTTTCTTTCTTTTTGTACCATGCTTTTTTTCCTTTTATTTCTCTTTGATCAATATTTCTTTTTCTCTGTGCCCTGCTTTCTTCTCCCCTTTCTTTTTTACACTCTTTCTTTCTTTCATTCTCATTCTTTCTTTCTTTTTGTACCATGCTTTTTTCCTTTTATTCTCTCTTTGATCAATATTTCTTTTTCTCTGTGCCCTGCTTTCTTCTCCCCTTTCTTTTTTACACTCTTTCTTTCTTTCATTCCATCATTCTTTCTTTCTTTTTACCATGCTTTTTTCCTTTTATTCTCTCTTTGATCAATATTTCTTTTTCTCTGTGCCCTGCTTTCTTCTCCCCTTTCTTTTTTACACTTTCTTTCTTTCATTCCTTCATTCTTTCTTTCTTTTTGTACCATGCTTTTTTCCTTTTATTCTCTCTTTGATCAATATTTCTTTTTCTCTGTGCCCTGCTTTCTTCTCCCCTTTCTTTTTTACACTCTTTCTTTCTTTCATTCCTTCATCTTTCTTTCTTTTTTACCATGCTTTTTTCCTTTTATTCTCTCTTTCAATATTTCTTTTTCTCTGTGCCCTGCTTTCTTCTCCCCTTTCTTTTTACACTCTTTCTTTCTTTCATTCCTTCATTCTTTCTTTCTTTTTGTACCATGCTTTTTTTCCTTTTATTCTCTCTTTGATCAATATTTTCTTTTTCTCCGTGCCCTGCTTTCTTCTCCCCTTTCTTTTTTACACTCTTTCTTTCTTTCATTCCTTCATTCTTTCTTTCTTTTTGTACCATGTGTTCTTTCTTTCCTTTCTCTCTTTGGTCAATCATTTTTTATTTTTCACATTCTGTTTTCTTCTTTCTTTCTTTCTTTCTTTCATCCATTCTTTTTCTACCTGTTTTCTTTGCTTCCTTCTCTCTTTGATCAATTCTTCTTTCTTCTTCGTACTCTGATTTCTTTCTTTCTTTTTTCTTTCTTCAACGAAAAAAAAAAGTGAGCTGAAGAGAAGCAATCATAGCGTGTGGACAATTGGATGAAAGTGATATTCAGCGATCAATCAAGAACATGCTTTGGCCAAGGCGATACTGCTGAAAGATTTTTCAACTTATTTCAGCGAGAATTGTTGTTTTTAACAGTATAACGATTCGCAAATCTATACTTCTGGTGGGATTTGTTTTGAAAATTCTTTCATCTTACACCTTCCACCTCCACCTCTTCTTTCTTTGATTCATTTTAATTTCCTTTCATCTTACAGCTGTATCCCCCCCTCTCTCTCTCTCTCTTCTTCTTCTCTTTCTTCTTTCTTCTTCTTCTTCTTCTTCTTCTTCTTCTTCTTCTTCTTCTTTATCTATCTCTGGTTTTATAATTTATTTTTCTATTGTTCTCTCTCTCTCTTTTAATTCTCTCCTCCTCTTTTTTATTTATCCCCCCTCTCTCTTCCTATCTATCTATCTATCTATCTAGCTAGCTAGCTAGCTAGTTATCTCTCTCTCTCTCTCTCTCTCTCTATATATATATATATATATATATATATATATATATTTTCTTTCAGCTTTCTACTGCTACAACACTACCACCCTCTTATCAAATCATTTTCCTTTTTAATAGCCACCCCTCTCTCTCTCTCTCTCTATATATATATATATATATATATATTATATATATATATGTAAAGCAGATGGAAATAAATCCAACGTATGTTGAGAAGATAAACATAGAAATATGAATATATTTGAATAGATGATATTTATGATATGCTGACACTTGTTTCGACAGGAATTTATTTAAATATAAAGCGTTATAAATTTTTTTTTAAATATCTTAAAAATAGAATAAAATGATAACAGAAAACCAAAGAGTAATTTTTTATTTAAAAAAAAAAGAAAAAGAAAAAGAAAAACAGGCAATACAAAAAATTCGAAAACAATCACCTCGTAAAATAAATTTTTTAAATATATTTATATTTATCATTTTTTGTATATCTATATTTTTTATTTATCTTCAATATTATATATATGTTAATGCTCTATATTTTACGAGATATATTGAGCTCTTTTTTTATTAACTACTGCAATGAAAACGTGGTAGTAACTTTTTGATGAATACACATATACATATATATATATATATATATATATATATAATAAACAAACACACTCACACACACACACACACACACACACACACACACACATATATATATATATATATATATATATATATATTTTTTGTCTTTCTCCTGCTACAGCTCTACCACCCTGTTATCAAATTATTTGACTCTTTACTACAACTGTTTCTTCTCTCTGTCTCTCTGTCTCTGTTTCTGTCTCTCTCCCTCTCTCTCTCTCTCTCTCTCTCTCTCTCTCTCTATATATATATATTATATATATATATATATATATATCTTTCTCTTATTCTATTTGTCTGTCTCTATCTCTACCTTATTTCATCTTTCTCCTTCGACAACACCATCACCCTCTTATCAAATCATTCTTATTCTTAACTGCAACTCTCTCCCCCTCACTCCCTCCCCCTCTCTCTCTCCTTCTCTCCCTCTCTCCACCCTCTTTGTATGTTTTCCGCCTCCTCTCAGTCTACAGATTGACGCCCTCCAGGCACAGACACAAAAAGAAATCACAAGTTCTTATCGATCATCTGCCGATAATCAGTAGAGAACTGAAATTTCTGATTCTTTGCTAATGGAAAGACAAAGACAGAATCCATGACAGTCAATAAGTGAGACGTCCAATAAAATCAGGAGGCATATTGACATCTACATGGGCAATAATGCAGTTGCTATTACAAAATAACTATTCTGCCAAAGAGTTGTTCTTGGAGACAGCACCATTGTTCGATCTACACAGGCTGGTTGATTGGTTGTATGGTTGGTTGGATTTTACAGATTGACAGACACCGAATCTTCATTATGATAAGATAAAATAAAATGATGTATTGCTAAGACTATGTTGGTTGGTTTGATTTTACGGCATCTCAACCCTTGTTGGGTGATTTTATGCCGAAGATATTTTCTTTGATTCATTCTTGTTGGGTATTCAATTTTAAAACTCATTTTTAAACACATTTTCTTAAACACATTTTTTCTGTTTAACCCATACATGACACCCTAACAAGTGCTACCACTCCGGATCAAGGTGGAACTGGGAGTAATAGCGATAAAAGGTTACCCCACGCTCCCAGAGCTCCAGAACTAGAACCCTACCAGTAAATGAAGTTTAACATCATACCCAGAACACTAAAACCCTCGACCACTGCCTTCTAGCACATATATGATAAAAAGGTTGGAGTTTTGTCATAAGGACAATGTGGTTGGGACAATCATATAAGTGCTAGGGCTTGACGTGACCAGCCGATTGATTAGAAAGAGGCTCCCCAACCACTTGTCTAATCTAAGTAAGGACCAAAGTGGCGTGTTGCATGTCATGGACTGCGCAGCCACCAGGTTTCCGTCCTTAAACATCACGGTCCACCACCCACGGCCAACAGGTGGTCCCATGGGGGGATTTACCCCTCTGCAGAGGTTCACTCTATATATTCTACTTTCGCAGCCGACAGGGCGGGATCTACACTGATACACCATCAGTGTGGCTTTGTGCCAACCAAACCTGTGGTGTATGAATGGTTTATAAGTTCCTACAGCAGTCCATTTCATTAGTGTGTGTATTTACCAATTCCTCCGCACGAGCAGGATGTGGCCCAGGGTCAATTTTATAAGCGGGGTTTAACAGGTTTGAGCTAAAGTTTTTCCTTCTGCTAGACAAGTTACCATACTAATAGGGTAGGCCGATTTTTCACTTTTTTAAAATATCAAATTGTCTATCTATGGGGAAAGTTGTGTGTGTTAGTATACTGAATACTGACACCAAAAATTATATCTTTTACTTGCACCATTGTTTGAGAAAATAGCATCAAATATCGTCTACTAAGATGCAACAAAAACACTGGAACCTTCTAAAACTCGGGAACCTTCTTGAACGCGAGAACCTTATCTTCGAGCCCGGCAAACTCCTTGTTGACCGCCCTGTCGATGGGGCGTTAGAATGCACCGACTGCACCTCTGCAGAGGGGTAAGACTCCCTCAAATGGGGCCACCTGTTGGCCGTGGGTGGCGACCCATGATGCTTAAGGATGGAGTCTTGGGGGATGAGCAATCCATGACCTACAACACTCTACTTTAGCCCTTACTTAGGCTAGACAGTCGGTCGGAGAGACCCCCTACGATTAATCGGCTGGCCATGTTAAGCCGTAGCACTTATATGATTGCCCCAACCCTATTGCTCTTATAGCAAGACCCAACCCTTTTTATCATATGGGTACTAGAAGGCGGTGGCTGAGTCTCTTCATGTCCTGTGAATGACGTTAAACTCTATCTGATGGTGAGGTTCCAGTTCTGGAGGTTTGGGGAATGAGGAACACCCCTTCATCACCATTGCTCCCTGGTCCACTTTGATCCGGAGTGGTAGTACTTGTTAGGGTCCCATCTATAGGTTAAATAAAAGTAAAAGTCGACGGGGCCGCCTAAAGTCGGTATCAGCCTGTGAGTCTATCCCCTTTTCAATAGCGCTAGACCAAGGATATTGTTTTAGCATCTGAGGTGGAGCGCCACACCTACCATCAACTCCTTACTTCACCGCACAGATCCCTGTGCTACTCATACGCTGAGTTGGCGGGGATCGGTATCGAACTAGGAACCTTGTGGTTTCTAGCCGAACGCTCTACCGACTGAGCTAACCCGGCCCACCGTAGGTTAAATAGAAAAATGAATTTATAAAAAAAATTGTGTATCCATTAAGATTTAATTTATTTCAAAACTTTATAGGCATTAAATGATCTACTGAGATTGATATGCCGTAAAACAAACCAAACCAAACCAAACCAAACCAAACCTCCTTGTTAAACGGGGGCTTTCATATCGTAATCGGGAGCCTTCACAGAACGTCGAACCGAAACCTTTATTCAATCTTCGGGTAGACTGTCCCCATTCCGTTAGCCATGACCGCGTACAAGTGTTAAACTATGCTATATATTCTATATTATTATCATCTTTGGCTAGGATTGAACCATCAACCTCCAGATGATTGTCACTTAGAACTGTATTAACTCAACTCTTATATCTGTTGCGCCATGTGTCCAATAAAAAAACGTAGTCGTCGGGGTGACCTAAAGTCGGTATCCGCCAGACAGCGAGATAGCCTATCCCCTTTTCACTAGCGCTAGACCAACGAGATTGTTTTTGGTGTCTGAGGTGGAGCGCCACACCTACCATCAGCTTTTCACTTTACCGCACAGATCCCGGTGCTACTGATACGCTGAGTTGGCGAGGGCTGGTATTGAACCCTGAACCTTGTGGTTCCTATTTTGACGCCGTGCCGTCTGAGCTAAACCGGCTTCCAATAGTCTATTGATTATCACAAATGCGCAACTGAATTGGCCTTGTGTCACACTGAGCTAAACTTATTTAATAAGAATACAACCGGTGTAAAACTAAAAGATTATTTACACATTGTATAGGGCATCCAGCGAATATTGAACTCGCTATTCATTAGTAACGGATTTGCGAGACTAGCTTTCTAACACTTACACCAAGATAGAACACCTTATTTACCCAACCCATTCGCTACGGGTTGGATGCGACACCAGGTCGCAAGTATGGAACATCCAGCTTGGATCGGACTTGCTATTCAGTAGTAACGGAGCTGGGTGACAAGCTTTTTAACCCTTACACCACGACGGGACACCTTATTTACATAACCCGTAGGTTAGACGAGTAGGATGTAAACACAAGACCACAAATATCAAGTATCCAATGAGAACCGAACTCGCAATTAAGTAGTAATATATCAGCGAGACTAGCTTGCTAACCATTACACCACGATCGGACACCTTCTGGGTAGGTTGAGCTGGAAATATTAGTTGTACTGGATCATAAGTGCCAACTGTAGTCGATATCGATTACGCCACCGAAATGGTTTATGGGATATTTTAGGGGATCGAAAATCACCAAACGGCTCAATAGAGTTATTCAAAGTCGAAAGCTACACCGACTGCACCTCTACAGAGGGATAAGACTCCCCCAATAGGGCCACCTGTTGGCCGTGGGTGGCGACCCGAGATGCTTAAGGATGGAACCCAGGTGACTGAGCAGTCCATGACATGCAACACTCCACTTTGGTCCTTACTTGGGCTAGATGGTCGGAGATGCCCCCTCCGATCAATCGGCTGATCACGTCAAGCCCTAGCACCTATATAATTGTCCCGACCCTATTGCCCTTATGGCAAGCCCCAACCCTTTTTATCATATGGGTGCTAGAAGGCGGTGACTGAGGATCTTCATGTCCTGGGAATGACGTTAAACTCTATCTGATGGTGAAGTTCCATTTTTGGAGGTCTGGGGAATATGCAGCGCCCATTTATCACCATTGCTCCCTGGTCCACTCTGACCTGGAGTGGGTTAAATAGAAAAATGTGTTTGTAAAAAATTGAGTATCCACTTAAGAATTAATTTATTTCAAAACTTTGTCGGTATTAAATGACCCACTGAGGTTGATATGCCGTAAACCAAACCAAACCGAAAGCAAATTGTCGAGTTAGTAAAAGATTTTAACAAAACTAGAAGAATATGCGTAAAAATATTTAAGTTTTAATGCAATGAAATAGATACAATGTGAAACATCATTCAACAATTTGGAAGCCCTAGCACCTATATAATTTTTCCAACCCTATTGCCCTTATGGCAAGCCCCAAACCCTTTTTATCATATGGGTGCTAGAAGGCGGTTACTACGGGTTACATGTCCTGGGAATGACGTTAAACTCTATCTGATGGTGAGGTTCCAGTTTTGGAGGTTTGGGGAATGTGGAGCACCCCTTCATCACCATTGCTCTCTGGTCCACTCTGACCCGGAGTGGTAGTACCTGTTAGGGTCCCATCTATGGGTTAGATAGAAAAATATATTTATAAAAAAATTGTATTATCCATTAAGAATTGATTTATTTCAAAATTTTATCGGCATTAAATGACCCACTGAGGTTGATATGCCGTAAAACAAAACAAACCAAACCAAATCAACAATTTGGTTTAAAATTGGCATTAGGTATGCATATTAACTAGCAAGAATATGTACCCCACCCCGGGCGTAAGTATTAAAGTTTGATGTAATGAAATATATTGAATTAGAAAGATTAATGAAATTATATAAGAGTGCATATAAAAAAATTACACTTATTTTAATTATATTTTAATTGGTTTCTATATAACATCATTCATAGGATTGATTTTAATAAGGTAATTGAATTTAACTTGTATCAAAAAACGATTTCACTGACTTAGAATTGGACTTTGGAAAACACCAAAAAAATCTTTTACTTATCAGTTCTTTGCTAGGGACAATGGTAAAAATGCAACATTAGATGTTTATATAAACTAGCAAGAATATGCGCCCTCCGGATGTAGTATTTAAGTTTTAATGTAAACACTAACGAAATTGAATAAAAACACATATAAAAAGATCTCATTTATTTTAATTATATTCTAATTGGTTTCTATATGAAATCACTCATAGTATTGATTTTAATATAATGGAGAGTAAAACAGTAATATTAGCGATCAATAACACCAGGGAATTATTTATCAAACCCAGTTTTGTTAAAACCAGTATGCAAATTAATCATGCCATATATTATGTAAACCTTTATTTCTTATTGATATATAAGACACATTGCAGGATTTGAAACACATTAATAATATGGGCCTTTCGGGCCTGTGTTAGTTAATAAAATTCACGGTTTGATCCCAGGGGGGGAGGGCCTTCCCTCCAGGTAACACCTGCCCCCTTGATTTAAAGGGTCAGGACCGGGATTATTGCCCGGTTCCCGAGGCGCACTCCTTGAGAGGGGCCACCGACGGGATCTATTCAATTTTGCACCCACCATCCCATGGGTTTCGATTCGTGGGTGGTCCCACATTAAAAAGACGCACCCGCATACGTGGGATGCGAGGTAAATAACTTAATAATATGGGCTGTTTTGAGGAAAATCTAACTCAGAATTTGTAAAGACACCGTTGATATATAAGATTAATTATTCTAAGTATTAAAGATTTTAACTAAGACAATAGATTAAATACTCATTGATAAACTTGCGCAATTCCTGAGGGAGTTGTGACGTAGTTTCGGTTACAGACATCGAATCTCTATTATAATAATAGATGAAACAAATTAAACAAACCACCAATTGTTATTGTTTTTGTTGAATAAACTTTGTTGAAAAAAGCCGCAAATATTGTGCACCAACCCAATAACATTTAAAAAAATGAAAAGCTTTAATCGCATCATGCTTAAATCTTTTCAGGGCGATTTTGAAGAGAGAAACAAGATTTTTTTTTCTTTTAGAAAGCGCGGACTGTGTTCATAATACGTTTTCTGGCATCGCCTCTCCGATCAGCGGATGGTTTTATTGGCCCAAATTCAAATATCGATTTCTTTGTTAAGATGTCAATCATGAATGCGGAAATAACTTATGAAATCATCCGGAAGTAAACTCCCGACTTCCGGAAATTGACACATAAGAAGAAAAAAAAATTGATCCCTATTGTAATACTGATTCTAATAAATTCTTAATACATACACACACATAGAGTGAGTGAGCGTGCGTGTGTATGTGTGTTTTTATGTGTGTGTATGTGTTTGTGTGTGTTTGTGTGTGTGTGTGTGTGGTGTGTGTGAGAGAGAGAGAGAGAGAGAGAGAGAGAGAGAGAGAGAGAGAGAGAGGTATTTTGCCGTGGAGTTATATATATATATATATATATATATATATATATATATATACCAACTCCTCCACACAAGCAGCATGTGACACAAGGTCAATTTCTTAAGCGTTTTGGGACACCCTGTAAATACCACCGCCTCTGCCTTAGAAGCATGTGAGGTAAATTTGTTAAGCGAATATTAACAGGTTTGAATGCAGAGTTTTCCTTCTCCTAGACTGGTTGCCTAGCCGAGGTTAAAGTGCCCAGTCTATCCTGCTAGTTACCCAAAGTTGGAGTTAGAGTAGTGGATTCAAACCTTTCCTAAAGGTATTAGTGCTATGTGAAATGCAAACAGCCTCGTCCAGGATTTGAACTCTGGGTGACGAGTCCATTTCCTAAGACTCTAACCATTATACCATGCGCCTCCATGAGTGGGGTGGAGGTACAAGAAGTCACCACTTTTATTTATAGTCTTTCAAAAAATCAGCAGCAGGCATTGACCAATGAAAAAACGACATAGAATGCATTTAAGGTCGTTGGTCATTTTTCCTGAAATCAGTTGCTAACTGAATTTACAATGAGGACTGCAACTGGATTCTCTGCTACAAGGAGTACACTGTTGTTCTACCTAGGATTTCAAGGAATACTATAGACTTTCTACTACTGAGACTATACCCTTTTCTACCATTGGATTTACCAATAGGAGACCTAAATGCCTATAATGGCGCCCAGAATCGTTATACGACCGTTAATCATATCAATAAGATTAGAGATAAGTATATGACTATTACCTACTAGTATTATCTGCGTTATTCGGACTATTGTCCTCATCTTCATTGTTATCTGTACAACGTTTCGTCCGATATGCCTTCCGGCCTTCTTCAAGTATTTCTTATCGGACTCGGGAACCTTTTCGGGGTCCGACAAGAAATACCTGAAGAAGGTCGGAGGGCATATCGGCCGAAATAGATAACAATGAAGATGAGGACAATAGTCTGAATAACGCAGATAATACTAATCTTCAAGCCTCATCTCAAACATTCAGAGAAATATTACCTACTACTCTTTTAAATCGATCCTGCCAGGTAACACTGATTCCAATTCGTATTGAGTGACATGTTCGTACTCATGTGATAAAGTCCTGCAGGTGGCTTAAGAATACACCAACTGCACCTCTGCAGAAGGGTAACCCCCCCCCAATGACTACCTGTTAGCCGTGGGTGGCGACCTGTGATGCTTAAGACGGAATCCTCGTGGCTGAACACTCCACTTTAGCCCTTACTTAGCGTAAACGGGCGATCGGCGAGGCCTCTTCCGATCAATCGGCTGGCCATGTCAAGCCCTAGCACTTATATGATCGTCCCAACTCTATTGCCGTTATGGCAATCCTCAACCCTTTTTATCATATATGTGCTAAAAGGCGGTGGCTGAGGGTCTTCATGTCCTGGGAATGACGTTAAACTCTATCTAATGGTGAAGTTCCAGTTCTGGAGGTCTGGGGAATGTAGAACACCCATTCATCCCCATTGCTCCAAGGTCCACTCTGACCCGGAGTGGTATTACCTGTTAGGGTCCCATCTATTTAAATAGAAAATTTGTTTATAAAAAATTGAGTTTAAAAAATGTTTCTTTTTAACTAAACGAATCTTTCAAAACTTTGCCGGCATTAAATGACCCGCAGTTGTTGATATGCCGTAAAACAAAACAAACAGATGTGATGAGTTTGGTCCTAACTGAGTGTACTCTTTCTGGTCTTCTACCATACAAACTGAGTAAATACTTCAGCACAACCATTTTCTCTCTCTTTTCAGCAAATCTAATGAACTTTATATAAATGCGTCTGGCCAATGCACAAATGTGTTGGACACCCTAACTGCTACCGGACTCGTGTGCCAAAGGGCGAAGCGCCAAACATTGATTGCCCAAACAGTTTCCGGCCAAAAATAGTCAAGGGTCAAGGGTCAGTGTGTTGGTGTACAGTGAGCATTGAATCTATTTCATAAAAAAATGTTTGTTTCGTGCATGCCTGTTAAAGGTCTGCGAGTTTTTGCAATGGTGGGGATTTTAGATTTTACAAGGAGCCGGTTTAGCTGAGTCGATTGAAGAATCGAAGGTTTCAGAATCGATACCGGTCCCCCACCAACTCAGCGCATGAGTAGCACAGATTGGGTAATCTGATCTGTACGGTAAAGTGGGTAACTCAGGATAGGTGTGACGCTCTACCTCAGCAAAAAAAATCCCTGTTCTAGCGCTAGAGAAAAGGGAATAGACTCCCTCGCTGTCCGGCAGATACCGACAATAGGCCACTCCGCCAAGTACGAGACTGGTCTGTAAGAAGAGTCCTTTTTTTAACGGTAGGGGTTTATATTCTTTTTAAAAAATACAGGATACGGTACAAATCCTAAAGATAAGGTCTACAAAATAGTCAGAAATCCCATAAACGTTCATTGCTTATTGTTAATGGTGTTTACTGTTGTTTGAATCTTACGGCATGTCAACCCTTGTTGGGTTATTTTATGCCCAAGATGTTTTGTTTTATTCATTCTTGATGGGTACTCAATTTTTTTAAAACTCAATTTTTTAAACATATTTTTCAAACATATTTTTCAAATTCATTTTCTTTCTATTTAACTCATACATGGGATCCTAACAGGTACTACCACTCCGAGTCAGGGTGAACCTGGGAGTAGAAACCCGTTCCATTAAAATACGACTCTTTTTATACACCAGTCTCGTACTAGACAAATCGGACCATATGACCTTTAGGCACCCCTTTCTGATCTCGATTAAGAAAGGACGTTTTTCATTTACACCATCAATATGTTAGTTTTGACAGACGATTTTTAGATATTTTTTAAAATTATAAAACTAACCCCTAACCCTCATCCCTAACCCTAACCCCTAACAAACAAATGGATATTGACGGTGTAAATGAAAAACATGTCCTTTCTAAATCAAGATCAAAAAGGGGTGCCTAAAGGTAATATGGTCGGAAAAATCTATAATCTCCACTATTGCTAAAGCTCGCAGGCATTTAACAGGAATGTAATGGGTATGACGTTAAAGTATCTGGAGGTCTATAGAATGTTGAGTACCCCTTAATCACCATTACTCCCAGATCCACTCGGACACGGAGTGGTAGTACCTTTTAGGGTCCCACCTAGGGTTTAAAAAGAAAAATGTGTTAAAAAATGTATTAAAAAATTGAGTCAAAAATAAATGAATACCTATCAAGCATGAATAGAACAAAACGTCTTCGGCATTATTACATATTTCATGGGTAGCCTGTGAATTAGGTAAGTAGTGTAGAATAGATTTTGAAATTAAACATTCAAATCGGAGAGATGAGTGGAAAGTTACTACCGTTATAATTGACAGGTGGTAACCTCCACTTGATCCTCTCCCCCGAAAAACGCGCCAGTAGAAGTGTGTGGCAGTTTTTAGCTATTTGCTGTTAGTCAATCTCCGAGAGAAGACGCTCTCAAGATGTCGCATCTCAAAGCGCGGTTTTGGGCTGGGGCTGTTTTAATAAAAGCTATAAAGAAAATAGCAAGGCCTTGCGTATTAATCAATCCATAAGAAATAAGCAAACACCAGCCGGGGCAGCCCAAGCAGAAAGAAGAAATCAGCTCACAGAATCAGCCCTGAGAAGATGACGGCCGATGAAGTAGACAAGAGAACAGAAGTAAGAACCAATCTATCATTCCCTCATCATTCTCTCTCTCTCTCTCTCTCTCTCTCTCTCTCTCTCTCTCTCTCTCTCGCCGTTTATATACCCGATATGTTGAATGGGTATACAACAGGCATAAAGTAACCCAACAAGGGTTGACATGCCATAAAAATCCAACCTAATTGATTTGCTAAATTAAGAAAACTAGCAAAAGAAAAAAAAATGCGACCTCCGGGCACAAGTATTTAAGCTTTAATATAGTTGAATATTATTTTGAATTAAAAAAACCCAATGAAAATTAAATACGAACACAAAAACGATTACACTTATCTTTTTACTTTATTCTAATTGATTTCAATATCAAATTATACTAAGGATTGCTTTCATACGTTTCAGAATAAAACAATAATACTAGAAATCAATAACAGTAATCATTTATTAAACACGGTTTTGTTAAAGCCGGTATGCAAATTATTCACACTATATACTATGTAAATCTTTATTTCTTAATGATATATAACACACATCGAAGGATTTTAAATACATTAATAATATGGGCTTTTATGAGACAAATCTATCTCAGTTAGACCTTAATAGAGACATTGTTAATTAATAAGATGCTAATTAAGATTCGATAAATTATTATTTAATAATCATTGAGAATATAACATAAATAACTGAGGGAATCGTGGTGTTGGTGGTGACGTAGATTCGGTAACAAAGAGACAGACACAAAATTTCCATTATAATAAGATAATCGACTACATCTAGAATTATGTTTAGTTGCAGTTACTGTAATGAAACTTGTGTGATTATGTTGTTTTTTTTTCGGGTGGTGGTGGGGGGGGGGTGAATGGCTCCGCTTTGAAGATAATCCAAGATAGCGCGACTCATGAAGTGGAGCCTCGTTTTGAGCTTCACTGGCTCAACTCCTGTACCAAGCCGCCATTATGAACGGGTTACTGAACAAAGAAGCCGCCGAGATCTCGGGCGGATGAATAGTTTATGGGTACACCGACGGTGGCATCACGAACGGAAATGCAACCGGATGAGACAGCCGGAAGCAGACGGTCACGTGATTTGCGCTTGTTTTATTTTACTTTATTTATTGCCGTGATACAGTGGAGGACCTTCGATACCATCGTTCAAGATAAAGACCATCATGTCAGGGAGGTCGTTTATTATTTTGCAAATGTTTGTGTAGGTGAGTACATTCTCGATAGAGATTGATAGAGATAGATAGATAGATAGAGAGAGAGAGAGGAGAGAGAGAGAGAGAGAGAGAGTAAGAAAGAGAGTGAGCGGATATATACAGGGGGACAGAAAGAGAGAGAGGGGGAGAAGGTGAGAGGGAGAAGAGGGGGGAGAGTGAAATAGTTGAAGTGTGTGTGTGTCTGATTATATATATATATAGAGAGAGAGACAGACACACACACACACACACACACAGAGACACAGAGAGAGGGAAAGTGATAGGCCAGATAAATAGAAGAGAGTAGGAAACGAAATAAGAGAGGGTGAGATAGAGAGAGAGAGAGGGGGGGGCAGATAAAAAAGAGGATGGAGAGCGAAGTGTGTGTATGAGTGTGTGTGTGTGAGAGAGAGAGAGAGAGAGAGAGAGGGAGGATAAATTGAAGAGGGTGAAAAACGAAATGAGGAGGTGATAGAGTGGGTGAGAAAGACATATATAAATATATATATATATATATAGAGAGAGATGATGGAGAAAGAACAAATTGATAGGATGTAGTGGATAGCGGAATAGGAGGTGAATGGGAGAGAGAGAGAGAGAGTTAAAACAATAAGAGAGGGAGTGCGAGAGAGAAAGAGAGAGATTGTAAGAGAAGGACAGGTGAATAGAGGAGAGTATACATCGAAATGAAAGAGAGAGAGAGAGGGGGGGGTGAGAGAGGAGAGAGAGAGAGAGATTGTAAGAGGACAGATACACAGAAGAGAGTATACATCGAAATAAGAGATAGGGAGGGAGAGTTTAGGAGGAAAAAATATGCAATAAAGATATATATATTTATCAACCCCTCCGCACGAACAGGATGCGACACAAAGTCAATTTCTTAAGCGGAGTTTAACAGGTTTGAATTTTGAGTTTTCCTTCTCCTAGACTGGTTACCTAGCCATGGTTAAAGAGTCCAGTTTGTCTTGCTATTTACCCATATCTGAATGGAGAATTGGATTCATACCTTTCCCAAGGGTAT
>CM042168.1:19941692-19976692 GCA_023376005.1 Doryteuthis pealeii
ATGGATGTCAAAAACGTCCGCAAGTGGTGTAGTGAGTTTGCAACGACGACGAGGTTCAACTGCCACAGTGCCAACAAAAATGCATCGACCGAAATTACAATTATGTAAAAAAAAAAAAAAAAATAGATACACGTTGAAACTTTTAAATGATGTAAACATCATTGACAATAAAGAATAAACGTTTCTGTGATTTCTAAATATTTTGTAGAATTTATCTTTACCTCGTATATTGATTGGTTAGTTGGTTGGCTTATGGCATATCATCCCTTGTTGGGTTACTTAATGTCGAAGATAGCCTTTCTTTTGACAAGTAATGATATATCTTCAAGTAACTAATAATAATTATTTGTATACAATTAGCATTTCAAGTTTCTCAATATTAATTATTTGTATATTCCAGTCCAAGATACCAGGTAGTGGACAGCACGAATTACCACGACTCTCTCTCTCTTTCTCTCTCTCTCTCTCTCTCTCTCTCCTCTCTCTCTCTCTCTCTCTCCATATATATATATATATATACTAAAAAGTGGCCAACTTAACGGAGAATGAAATATCGTGTTTGTCGCAACTTCGACCGTCGATAAAATAATCAACCGAATAAGTCAGGGTTATAAAGAATATAAGAGTGCTTAATACGTTTGTATAGCAGATTTAGTAAAATAGCATAGTAAGATAAGCAAGAGTTTCACCATGAGAATCATCAGTGTTAACGGCACCTCATGCTGAAACTCGACTATCTTACTGTACCCTCTTATTGTATATATATATATATATATATATATATAGAGAGAGAGAGAGAGAGAGAGAGAGAGAGAATGAGGGAGAGAGAGAAAGAAAGAAAGCGTTCGAACTCTATTCACGATATTACGTTCACTTTTGAAAGGCATGAACACATTCACCCCACAGCTATGGGTCAAATAGTAGCACTGTTGTTCTTCTAAAAGGATGACTGGCATCAAATAACCCTCAAAGAATGGAATGCCATTAAACAAAGAAACTAAACCAAACCTTAGTAGGTATTTTTGTTGTTTGTGTGTGTGTGTGTGTGTGTGTAACACACTCACGGAGAGAGAGGGAGAGAGAGGGCGAGAGAGAGAGAGAGAGAGGAGGGCGAGGGAGAGAGAGAGAGAGAGAGAGAGATGTGGAATAGAATGTACGTTTCATGCCTTCCGATCAATCTCTTCTTTGTCAGGCTAAGAATTTTCAGTATAAACTCTTGTAAAGAGAGAATGATCCTGGGGCATATCTATATGAACAAGTCCAAATAGACAGATAGGCATGTGTGTATGTGCGTGTGTGTGTGTGTGTTGAGAGAGAGAGAGAGGGGGGGGATTGTGTGTGTGTGCATGTGTGTGATATATATATATAGAGAGAGAGAGAGGAGACAGAGAGAGAGACAGAGAGAGAGAGAGAGAGAGAGAGACTATTATTTTCCAATCTATATGAACTGGGCATGTCGATATGAACAGAACCAAATAGATAGATAGATAGATAGTGTGAGTGAGAGAGACAGAGAGTGTGAACGTGTGCGCGTGTGTGTTTGTATGTGTGAGCATGAGTGTGAGTGCGTGTGTGTGTGAGAGAAAGAGAAGGACAGAGAGAGAGAGAGAGAGAGAGAGAGAGAAGAGAGAGAGGGGGGAGAGATCCTAGGGCATATCTATATGGACAAGACCAAATAAATAGATTGATAGATAGATAAGTGTAAATGAATGAGTGAGAGATAGGGTGGGTGTATGTGTGAAATATGCGAGAAAGAGAGAGAGAAAGAGAGAGTGGGGAGAGAGAGAGATAGATAGATAGAGAGAGAGAGAGAGAGAGAGAGAGAGAGAGAGAGTATTATTTTCCAGTCTGTAATAGTAAGAACTATGTACACAACGGACACACGTACAAATTGCCCGGATTGGAAATCCATTTGTCCGTCACTTGATTGCTTTTCAGTGGCCTACAATCTTTTAGGCTCAATTCGTGGCTGATCGGAATTGGAAAATGCGATAATGGCTGTGATCTTCGCCTCCAGCCAATTTCGGTCCACGTAAATTGGACAATATGAACTCGCCATAGTTATCTTGAACGGTCGCTGGCCAACGAAGCAACGGATGAAGGGTTTCCATCCAACAAATCGAGCATACTACGAGGATTCAAAATATCGCTACCAACACCACTTAGTACGCTGATCATTACCACCATCGCTGTGACGTTAACCCCCCCCCCAAAAAAAAAGACATCTTTCATATTACTACTACAGACATCTTCAGAATAAAAAGTATCAAGGAAGTACAACTGTTATATACTGGACCCATCAAGAAACACGGAACGCGTGTGTTTAAAAAAAAAAAAGATTATATCTCTATTTCCTCGGTTGTGTGTAGACTGAGAGTCGTTAGCAGATGTTGCACATACAGCTCCGTGTCCGGCTGATACCGGCAATAGGACACTTCGAGAGTTCTCTGAAAGCGATCTCGAACCTGATCTCGGTCTGCCCAAACCAGATTTCCACGGGCTTTTTTATTATTGTTCAACTCATGAGGTCACGTGTCTTTGATCGTGACACCTACGCAGTTTTTCTGTAGACACACCTCCTCGCCACACGCACCCTGTTTTCATTGGCTATGGACTACGCCTACAGATTTTCTGTGCCTACACAGTGTCAAATGTACACCTGCATCTCTAGGTGCCAAAGGTCAGTTCAATTTTTGTTTCCAGGCCCACACTTGACACCCATGCACTTCCTGCGGGCAGCCCGAACTCCAAGTGCAAATCGATTGACCAGGCAATATATTACACAACCATCAACAACAAACATACTGTCCATAATAGAAGCCATATTCATTATATGATCAAAGTAATCTGTCTATCTGTCGTATACTGGATCATACAGTATTCAGTATATAAGTACATTTAACTACATGTGCGCCAGAGTGCTAAAACCTCGGGGTAGACGGTTCGCGTAACCTTTGCAGTCAGGTATTTGCCTCTCATCCCACTTATGAGGGCGTGACACAAGGACATTTCTCTGTGGGCCCACCCACAAGTTGAAGCTCATGGGTGGTAGACACAAAAAATGCGTTGATCCCGTCGGCATTCCCCCTCATGGGGGCGCCTCAGTCACTGGACAATAAACCCAGCCCTGCCATCTTTAAAACAAGGGGCAGGTATTGCCTAGGGGGATAGCCCCCTGGGATCAACGCTGTTAATTTTACTTATCTGGTCCAGAGGCCGAAGCACTCTGGAACAGGTCCCGAAGGGCCTTTGCCGTCTAAGGATATTACCTCTTATCCCACTTATGAGGGTGTGACACAAGGACATTTTTATGTGGGCCCACCCACAAGTCGAAGCTCATGGTGGTAGGCACAAAAATGCGTTGATCCCGTCGGCATTCCCCCTCAAGGGAGGCAACTCAGTCACTGGACAATAAACCCAGCCCTGCCTCTTTAAAACAAGGGGCAGGTATTGCCTAGGGGGATAGCCCCCTGGGATCAACGCTGTTAATTTTACTTATCTGGTCCAGAGGCCGAAGCACTCTGGAACAGGTCCCGAAGGGCCTTTGCCGTCTAAGCATATTTACCTCTTATCCCACTTATGAGGGTGTGACACAAGGACATTTTTATGTGGGCCCACCCACAAGTCGAAGCTCATGGGTGGTAGGCACAAAAATGCGTTCATCCCGTCGGCATTCCCCCTCAAGGGAGGCAACTCAGGCACTGGACAATAAACCCAGCCCTGCCTATTTAAAACAAGGGACAGGTATTGCCTGGGGGATAGCCCCCTGGGATCAACGCTGTTAATTTTACTTACATACTGTCCATAATAGAACTTTAAATCAGGGGCGGGCAGTTATTGAGTGGCGGAATAGCCCCCTGGGATCAACGCTATTAATTTTACTTTTACTCCGATGTTTTCAGACAGCCGTGTATAAATACTCCTGGACCAGCGCATTCACTGTCTACGCAGGGTACGCTAGGCTAGTACACAACACTATCTATCCATATATATTTATGTATCATAGGCGAAAAACTTAATATAACAAACTATATTAGCAATGCCGGTAGAGCTACGTGGGTAGAGCCTCCCCATAGGAACCACAAGGTTTCGGGTTCGATACTGGCCCTCGACAACTGAGTGCATGAGTAACGTTCCACATCAGACGCAAAAACTATCCCCCTGGTCTAGCAGTAGACAAAGTGTCCTATTGCCGGTTGATACCGGCAATAGGACACTTTGCCGACTTTACAGTGCTTACAGTACCTGCTATTGTTTAAATGGTCACCCATCTAAGTATTGAACAAGATAATCGCTGCTTAACTTCAGCGACGTAACGAGAACCGGTGCTTTCAACATGACTTTACCGTAATCGGGGAATAAGGAAAATCAAATAATAAAAACCGTGAGAATTTTAAATTGCTGCACCATATAAAGTAATTTTAATGGATTTTCCCCTTTCTTTCTCCTTCGCTGCACAGTAATCCATTTAGGATTTTCAGGAATTTATTTAGGAATCTTTAGAATTCCTGTTTGATATTTATGATTTATTTCATCGTCCATTTCTACCAAATAAAGTAATAGAGATCTCGGATTCTTATTTTTGTTTCATAATACTAAGTTTCATGTCTTCTATAAAAACTGACACAATTTGAAACGATGAACTACCAGACCTAATTGAACACTCAATAGCCAGTTGCTCTCAACATAGACATACTCCCCCCACACACACACACATGTACACACTCACACCCATACCACACACACATATATATATATGTGTGTGTGTGTGTGTGTGTGTGTGTGTGTGTGTGTGTGTATGTGTGTAATAAAAAATCTCAGTCTCAGCCTCAAAACTCTAAGTTTCAGATGTCTTCAATAAAACAGACCACACAATCGTCGAATGAAATGGAAGATAGAATGAATTATAAATACAAAGATTCCTGGCTCAATACAGTAAAATGAATTACACACGGCGCATGAGCGGAAGTGAGAAGTGTTAAGGTTCTTGTGGCCATTATGATCCTTGTGTTAACCAGAATCCTTGTGTCCCTCAGTGTTAAGCAGAATTCTTGTATCCTTTAGTGTTAAGCAGAATCCTTGTATCCTTTAGTGTTAAGCAGCATCCTTGTCTTATTTAAGCAGAATCTTTGTGTCCCCCATTGTTACGCACGAGGAACTGAATGTCTTTTTGTGAAGGCCTTTAAATAGTTAACCAACCACGTATTCGAGCGTGTTGATTAGCCGATTGAATTTGTATTAATTATCTACTTTATGTTGTTCTAGTTATATTTTGAGTTAGATAGCTGGGTCTGTTGTTGGTCTAACTTTCTCTCTGTTCTTCGAGTCTTGAAATATTTGGGTTCTTTTGGGTTGCCTCCTTCATTGTGTCCGTTCATATTTTTTAGCAATAAACACAAGACTTGATGTTTTTAGAGCTCATTTATTTTCTTTAACCCAGTTAATGGCCTCGGAGCACAGACCGCATCTTCCGTCTGTCCCCCTTAAACACTCAGTCCAGACTCTCTTTTCTTACTCTCTCTTTCACTCTTATTCTTGTTCTCGCTTTGTTCTGTCCAAACAGAAACCAAGGTCAGTTATTCACACATTACCACTCACACATCTATTTATTCTGGATAATTTCCATTATCACACTTTGCAACTTTTCCACATTCATCCCACGTCAACCTACCACTGACTGTAATATATTGTCTGGTCAACGAGTTTGCACCTGGAACCCAGGTGATGATGACTGGCGAGTGAGCGCAAGAAACACATGGGCATGAAAGCAAAAAACAGGACATCATCTTGAACGCATTGAATTGACCTTTGACACCCGAAAAATGCGGGTGTGCATTCACACTGTGTAGGTGTAGCCCATAACCAATGAAAACAGGCTGCGTAGGCGAGGGGGGTGTCTACAGGAAAACTGCGTAGGTGTCACGATCAAAGGGGCGTGACCCTGTTGAATTGAAGAATTTTGAAAAGCCCTTGGAAATCTGGGTTGAGCAGATCGAGATCGCTTGCAGTCAGAACTCCTGAAAATAATATCAAATTGATGCACTATATAAAGATAGTAGCAATGGTGGAAACTTAAAATTCAGTATAACGTCAAATTCTTTCGTCAAAATCGCATAGGCGAGAAACTGTCAATAATCAAGCGCCATTGACTTCATGTTCTAATTTAGTTATACATGTCTATCAACGATAATGGGCAATATTTATTATAAATATAGCACCCTATATTATCAATGTTAACACAGACACAGACAGACACAGACACAGACACGCAATATATATATATATATATATATATATATATATATATATATATATATATATATATAGCGTGGGATTGGCACTGTTTCAGCTTTTACTGGAACGGTGTACCAAAGTGCAGTATTATTGGGAGAGTGCTCAATATAAACAATAGAGCTATTATATAATATAATAAAATAAATATATAAAAGTTTTATATATTTATTTATTTATCAAATAAATAAATATATAAAAGCTTTATATATTTATTTTATTTTATATATATATATATGTGTGTGTGTGTGTGTGTGTGTGTGTGTGTGTGTGTGATGGTTATAAAAGATAAATATACTGGGTTTTTTGAAGCATGAAAGAATAGTTAATTAAGAGTTCAAATGTCAGATGTATCTGAACAAAGCGGGTAGGTCACTGCATCTGTTGAATATTTGCCCATTTGAACTCTTAGTTTCACTATTCTTTCATGTTTAAAAAACCCAGTACATTTATTTTTTATAACCTTGATATCAAACATGTGAAGCATACACAAAACCCTTACAATATATATATATATATATATATATACAACCGATCGGATTTCAATTCCGGCTGTAGGTAGCTTACAAAATGTCTAGCCACACTGAAGAGACTTGATAAGTCGAAACACGTGTTTGTGGATGACCCTATATATATATATATATATATATATATATATATATATATATTGTGTGTGTGTGTGTGTGTGTGTGTGTGTGTAATAAAGATCTCAGCTTCTTAATATTGTTTCATATGCCTTGTATTAAGTAGAAGACACAATCGTCGGATAAAACTTTATTCGGAATAAATGGAAGATGGAATGAATTATAAATGCCCCAAATTTTTATCTTTATTTCTCTATTTTATCTTTATTTTTACAGCAATTTAATATGAACAAAATTATTTAGTTCTTCTCCTTATCTTTCTTCAAGGACCAACAATTTAATAATTTTAGTTTTGACTTTGCTACTAATAAAAATATTCAGGAAAAATGTTTTCTTTTTTCTTCACTTCCGTTTCATTCTCACTTTCGTTATTGCGCCGTGCAGTAATTCATTGAATCGGGATTTGGGGGGGCATTTATAATTCATTCTATTGTCCAAATCGTCTATCAAATAAAGTTTCATTTACAGATTGTGTCTTCTGTTTTATAGAAGACATATGAAACTTATAGTTCTCAACCTATCCCCCCTCACATATATAAGAGGATCAAAAAAATAACCTACCTCATAGAGGTTCTTCACGGAACAAATGGACATGCTACTACTAACACACTAGTCTACCCGGATTTTAATAGCATGTCAAACCCTCAAAAACACTTCAACTTTTATAGTTCTTCTATAATGCTCCCTTTCTAATAATCTATCAAAATTTCTTCAAATAAGAAATTTTCTCCTGACGATGACCTAAGGTCGAAACTAGTAGAGAATAAACAACATACAAGAAATATTCCTGATTGTCTTAATACTTTTTGTTCACACTATATATATATATATATATATATATATATATATATGATAGGAAAAGTGTTATAGGCATTTTAAAATGTGAGTACTGCATTGAAAATTAATTTTGTTTAAGGATGGTTAGTATTGTTTGATGTATAAAGCTTCTAGTATTTGGAGTTTTTGTTTATTTTTTTCTTTGTGCAGAATGTGCGTATTTTCCTAATCACGTCATTGACGAACAAATCAAACAGTCCATCCAAAAAATAGACGCTAACCACAAGGAAAACATACTACAGCAAATACTTCTTCAAATAACATTTATTATCGCAACCAGATGTACAGGAATTACAAACTTGATGAAATAGCACTAAAAAATTAATTCGGAACAACGTTACTGCAACCACGCCCAATAATAAGGTAAAATTGATTATTTATTATACAAAATTTAAAAAAACTAATCTCGTTACTCGCAACAAGTCCTCTCCCCAGACAAGTCGGCTTAATGAGACCAATGTAGTATACAAATTTAAATGTCCCTTAGGAGATTGCAGTCTCCCAAAAAATAAAAATACCTACATCGGTTTTACCTCAACGACTTTATCACGCCGTTTAACTCTCCATATGACAAATAATAGCTCCATTTCACAACATCTAAAATTACATGCATGCCCCCACTCTAATTACCGAAATATCCTAACGGAAGAATTTTGTTCATCATCCTTTCAAGTTGTCGAATAGATGAAATGATATCAGGCTGGAATTGGCTGATGTATTTGCTATATATATATATATATATATATATATATATATAGAGAGAGAGAGAGAGAGAGAATGAATAGAGAATGAAGAGAAAAGTATTGGTATATAAAGGTGGTCAATGCTAATATAGCAAACCAGATTTACAATCAATACTATATTATATTATGGATATTATTATCTTGTTACTATTAGTTTCATGCTTACGCAATCCTCAGACAAGAGTCAAAATTGACTCTTGTCTGAGGATTGAGTAAGCATGAAACTAATAGTAACAAGATAATAATATCCATAATATGATATATATATATATATATATATATATATATATATATATATATATATATATATATATATATATATATATATAGTTCTATATATATAGAACTAAATAATTATATATATATATATATATATATATATATATATATATATATATACGCTTAAATAGTGTACACTTTTTTGTCTACATATTTTGTCTTCAATCTTTTTAATATCTAACCGGAGTTAGTTGGTTGGTTGGTTGGTTGGTTGGATTTTATGGCATGTCAACAGCTATTGGGTAATTTTATGCCGAATACGTTTTGTTTGATTCATTCTTGATATGTATTCAATATTTTGAACCCAATTTTTTAAACACGTTTTTTCAAAGTAATATTTTCTACTTAACTTATTAGAGGTACTACCATTCAGGGTCAGAGTGGACCTGGGAGTAATGGTGATGAATGTAGACTATACACTCCCCAGATCTCCAAAATTAAAACTTCATCATTAGATGCAGTTTAACGTCATACCTTGGACACTAAGGCCCTCAGTCGCCACCTTCTAGCACATATGTGATAAAAAAGGGTTGTGGGCTGCCATAAAGGTAAAAGGGTTGTGACAATTCTTAGGTGCTAGGGATTTACTTGACAAGCCGAATGATCGCAGGGGACCTTTCCTACCGCCAGTCAAGCCCAAGTAAGAGGTTCCAATTCTGGAGCTCTGGAGAATATGGAGTACCTCTTCATCACCATTACTCCCAGGTTCACTCTAACGTTCAGTTTTAAATTTTAGTGTTAAAAATGAGTTTATAAAAATTGAGTATCCATCAAGAATTAATAAAACAAAACATATTTGGCATAAAATGACCCAATGGACAGGTCCACTCTGACCCCTTGTAGTATTGCACATGTTAGGGTCGTATCTATGGGTTGAATAAAACATATTGACTTCTAAAAAATGTATTTAAAAAGTTGAGTATCCATCAAGAATAAATAAAAAATTTTTTTTAAATTTCTTGAATAAATACTTTTCCAGATTTTTTAAATGTTTTTATTCATTATACTTTTATTAATTCTTTTATTAATTCTTTTATTTCTTATTCTTTTAATTCAATTAAAATTTCTATTAAAATGATGATATTTTGCGGTTAAAATGTATCATTTTTATACATGAATATAAGAAATTTATTAATAAAATTTACTCCTTACAATATTTAAAGTAATGATTCTTGTAGCAGTTGACTTTACCTGTGAATAAAGCAAGACGTCTTGGGCATAAAATTATCCAACAAAGGTTGACATGCCATAAAATCCAACTAACCAGCCCTCAAATACGGAGAGTAAGGGAAAGTTAGAGCTAGGAATGAGTGCGCGGAAGTGATATCGCTAATCTATTTCAACCAAGTATAATGAAAAGATGAAAAGAAGGAAAGAAAAAAGTATGAGAGAGAGAGTTAAATCAAGATTATTATACTTTTTACATATTGAACTATTTCGTAACTCTAAGAAAGCATATCAAACATTGTAATAATTAAATCATCATACTGTGGTATATCCACAGGTCCTGCTAGTAGCATTAAATAATCTATAAAGGTTGATATGACATTGAACAAAGAAACCAAATATCTTGCCACTATATTGGCTTTTAAAAAAAGAATTATATGAGTAGTATTTTGCACAGATACTGAATGCTACGCGGAGCACCTGCCGGGGCGATGAGTGATAGTGACAGATGACGAGAGATTGTCATGGATATCCGTGCTACAAGCGCGACATGATGATGATGATGATGATGATAGTCAAATTACTATTTTTATCAAAAACGATCTTCTCCCTGTGTATCCAAATCTGTTTTCTGATTAATTTTCTTAAAAACAATCTTTTTTTTTTTTTTTTTACAAAAAATAACAAGATACCTAATTAACTCCAGTTATTTTCACTGTAGCGATCTCTGTTCATTTTAGATTGGCTTTAAAAACAAAATTGCTTTGAGAAGGATAGAATATTATTTAACTCCAGTCGTTTGATATTAACCACCGTCAATCCTACGATGGGGATTTGCTCACTCGACACTATCCATTGGGATACAAGAAGAGTGGATATTTTTTTCTTAAAAGATCACTGTAATACGATGTTGGTCGGGGTGCCAAATGTAATACTATGATCTGGTCACGGGACCAAATGTAATACTATGCTGGTCGGGGTGCCAAATGTGATACTGTGATCTGGTCACGGGACCAAATGTAATACTATGCTGTGGTGGCGTCGAATCTAACACGATGGGTGTTATTTGACCCACAGTAAAGTTGAAGTGCTTGTTCCGGGCTGTACCTGAAAGTGACCAAATTCACCAATGTTGTTCCACAATTAATACGAACGCGTTTTTAACAATAAAAGACCTTTATTAATTATACAGTGATAAAATCATTTACAACTACAAAGGGGTGTCGAAGTTGAAGTTGAGTCGGAATTTTGTGGACTGACTGGCGATATATGTTGAGTTCTGATTCAAATTCAGGACTTTGAGTAACAAGATGACAAAGCAAAGACGGTGACAAAGGCTGTGAGACGGAGCTATCAATCTGGTCAAGAACCAGCTCTCCAATCTGGTCAAGGACCAGCTCTCCAATCTGCCTGGAACCCTTTTGGGTCCTCTTTTATGGGTTCCAAACCCCTGAATCTTGGAGGGGGGGTCAACAAGTCTCCACCCCAGTTTCCTGATTGGTGAGGCACCTGATAATATTTTTTATTGTATAAATGGTCTTGTGCCAGACTTATCTGTCAGTTGCTATGATAATTCCCAGAAATGGCCTAAGACCACCCAGCCGAATTGTTATTCTTAACTGATCAACATTTTTAAGATTTAATCTTTAAACTGTTTTTGTTAAATAAATTTCCTTATCCTATGCAGTCCTCACAAGAACAACAATAGATATGAATATGACAGCAGTTGTATAAACCAGCCATTCGTTTTTATATCAACCACTTTTAGCCTTTAAAATCTCCCCTGTTCGAGTAATAAATTGTTCTTTAGTGTTGACTTTACCCCACCACTGACTTGTACTCTGATCTAAGTCGCTTGTACGACTCTAAAAACAATTGTTATTTTTATATCCAATTTTTTTTTTCAACTATCTAATGAGATATCGTCAGTCACTCCTTGACACCACTCTGGTGTTATATCACTAATTAGGACTGAGTCTATTCTAGTAGTGACCGCCTCAAGCGGATTTAACAGGTTTGAATTCAAATTTTCCTTCTCCTAGACTGGTTGCCAAACCAAGGTTAAAGAGTCCAGTCTGCCCTACTACTTACCCATAGCTGGAGGGAGAGTAGTTGGATTAATACCTTTCCCAAGGGTATTAGCGCTATGTGAACTGTAACTTGGTCCAGGATTTGAACTCAAGTCGACGAGTCAATTTCCTACGATTCTAACCATTACACCACACACCGCCAACAAATCGAAGAAAGAAAGAGAAAAAAAAAAAGAAACAAAGAAAGAAGAAGTGATGAAAGAGAAAACGAAAAAAAAGTGTGGGGGTGAAAGAAAGACAAAAAGGTAAAGAAAAAAAAACCTTCCACTGATTCGAAGTCTCATAAATTTACAATACGATTTATTTTATGGTCCCACTCAGCCAAGATAACCAGCCAAAATGTCAGGAATTTGAGGTCAATCGGTGATAGCAGGAAATGGTGCGTGAAGAGCCGGAAAGACCCGGAAAATACCGGGAAAAGCCGGAAAGAAACGAAACTGATAGCGACGATGTCGTTTCTTCTTTTCTCTCATTTTTAAAAAAACTTTATTTCTTATTATTTGTCTGTATTTTTTATACGAGGCTTTATGTAAATAATTTTGATGTTTCGGACTGTTGTCCTCATCTTTATTGTGGTATGTATAGACACAACGTTTCAACCGCTATATCCTCGGCAGTTGTTCAAGTGTTTCTTATTAACCTTAGACTAAAGTCATCAACAGATGATAACCTTGGATTCAAGCGTGGTTTTGGAGCTTTACCGCAAGTTCAAGGTGCTTCTATCAGCATAAAATGCCACCAGACTATCACAGAGTAGTGGTAACGATATTAAAGCTCTGAAACCACGCTTGAACTTTATTATCATCTGATGATGTCTTTAGTCTAAGACAAGAGTCACCAAACTACGATCCGGCCCGCGATGGCATTTTATCAGACTCACCGACGGTACTTGCATTTGTAATGTTTTTGATAATGTTTTGAAAATAAATATGTTGGTTAAATTTGTTTTTGTGCATCTTACGCCACTCATCTATGAATATAACATTGAAAGATGAATTTTGTTTTACATCTTTTTCTCAGAGCTTTCGTTCTGGCTAACAAGTATTGAACACAACAATAATGTGGCCCGCGCTCGTTATTTTTTCAATTATCTGGCCCACCGTGAAAAAAGTTTGGTGATCCCTAGTCTAAGGTAAACTGGGGACACCAGAACAAGGCTCGAGGATACAGCGGCCTGAACGTTGTGTTTATACATACCACAATAAAGATGAGGACAACAGTCCGAAATATCAAAATTATTTATTTTTTCCTTTTAACCATTTTTTCTTCATTTTCTTGGATTCCTTATTTTTCTTATAATTCTGTTACATTTTTAAAAGCATTTTTTACCCCCCCCCCCCAAAAAAAAAATGGATGCATTACAACAGCCGAAGTAAAGTAAAGTTAGTGAGGCAGCCTATAATCTGTCTCAGCCGTACAGCGAGGGAGTCTATCCCTTTTTTACTAGCACTAGATCAGAAAGATTGTGTTTGCGTCCATGAGTTCTCCACTTTACCGCACAGATCCAAGTTGTGCTTACCCATGCGCTAAATTGGCGAAGAGCCGGTATCGAACCCGAAACCTTGTGGTTAGCCGAAGTAAAGTCGGCGAGGTAGTTTATTGTCTGTATCAACCGGACAGTAAGGGAGTCTATCCTTTTTTTTACTAGCGCTAGGCCAGAAAGATTGTGTTTGCGCCTATGAGTTCTACATTTTACTCACCCTGCCGACTGGAGCTGTAAAATACGCCGACTGCACCTCTGTATAATGGTAAGAACCGCCCAAATGGAGCCACCTGTTGGCCGTGTGTGGCAACCCGTGATACTTAAGGACGGTTTCCCGTGGATGAGCAGTCATGCAACACTCCACTTAGGCCCTTACTTAGGCTAGACGGGCGGGCGGAGAGGCCACCTCCGACCAATCGGCTAGTCACGTCAAGCCCTAGCACCTATATGATTGTCCCAACCTTATTGCCCTTATGGCAAGTTCAAACACTTTTTATATCATATATGTGCTAGAAGGCGGTGTCTGGCGGGTTTCCATGTTCTGGGCATGATGGTAAGCTCTATCTGATAGAGAGGTTCCAGTTCTGAAGGTCTGGGGAATGTGGAGTACCCATTCATCACCATTGCTCCCATGTCAACTCTGACCCGGAGTGGCAGTACCTGTTATGGTTATATCTATGGGTTAAATAGAAAGGGGTGTTTATTAAAGATTGATATGCCGTAAAACAAACCAAATCCACGCTTTACCACACAGAGCCAAGCTATGGTTCACTAGGTGGATGCTCTAACGACTGAGCTAAACCGGCCCTATAAAGAGAAGTTAACGTAAACTTGGCAAAAAAATCTATCATTTCGATTTGTGATAAAAAAAATTATCGACAATGAATATCTAAATCTTTCAATTTTCGCATTCAAAATTTAAACGAATTCCTGCGTATAGTTGAATTAGCCATACTTTTTGAATAGCATTTATCAATGTTATATATAAGCTATATATATATATATATATATATATATATATATGTGTGTGTGTGTGTGTGTGTGTGTGTGTGTGTGTGTGTGTTAAGCAGGTATAATTAAAGATCACCGAATATTTCTTATTTATTATCTTTAGCTGTATTCTTTTTAGTCTTCGAGTGGTTTTTTGTAAATTGAGATCCAGATGGTGCAGAAACTGTCCCATACTTTCAAACCAAGCGCTTTTGACCATTTCGCCGGTCGTCATCGGGGGATTATAGGTTGTAGTGTGTTAGGTGTTTTTGTTTTGTGTTGTTCTTTTCTTCTCGTTTGGATTTATTCATGTGTATCTATGTATTTCATGCAACTTGGACTGTCTTGGTTGGTTGATTGGTTGGTTGGTTGGTTGGTTGGTTCTACGTCTGTGAACCCTTATTGGGTTATTCAATACTGAAGTCGGTCAGTTTTACCAGCAGCTTTATGGTTTCAAGTATCTGATGACAATATTCATTAGTAAATAATTACAGCTTCAAATAACAACTAATTTTTATACAGTTATATGGTTTCATGTTGCCCATTTAATAATAATGATTGTTGGTACACAGCTCTATGGTTTCAGGTATTCCTATCTAGTAGAAATCATTTGCAAACAATTATATGGTTTCATGGAACTGATAATAACGACAAGGATATTATTATTGGCATTTCAGTCTCGGAAGACTATAATAAAGTTTTTGTGTCTCTGAAGTTACAGCGCCTCCTGTGACTGAAGTCCGATGTTTGAAAAACATTCTCGACCACAGATGTCGCATTTGAAGGCTGTTCCTGAAGATGTTGATGTGCCAGTGCTTTTGTTGCCGCTGCTTTCTTCTTGACCTCTTAGCTTCATGGTGTTGCCTCGGGGTGACTTCTAACATGAGCAATCCTCTACGGAGTGTCTGCCGCCACCGAGAGCGGTCATGAGCCGACGACAATGATAATAATGATTATTATAATGATAATCCTTTGCAAACAGTTCTAGTTTCAAGTAAACTTTCCTAATACAAATAATTTGCACGCAGTTATATGGTTTTAAGTACTTCTTTTCAATACCAGTCATATTCAAATAAATGTGATCCACAATAACCAGTGCTTCCTAGGAGCAATGACAATGGTAATGAAGTGGTGACACCACACTCACTAGGCTTCAAACCTGGGGCGTCCATATCGGATTCAGTTTAATGTCACTCTCAGGGCACCGTTTTATGTGTGTGTGTGTGTGGAGGGGTATCCCTTTGCAGAAAATATACCGATGTATTCTAACACACGCACACATGCAAGCTCTCCCCAGTGTATTGAAAACCTGAAATTTCCAATAGCTTTTACTCTAGTGCCTACACGCGGGATTGAACCAGGGACCTTCAGATGACGACTCACTGTTGATTATTCTTTTTCTTCCCCTCTTCCTTTCTCTTCCTTCCTTCTTTCTATCCTTTCTTTCCATTACCCCTATCTTTGCCTCTTTCTCTCTGTTTCTGCTTCTTTCACTGATGCCTTGTCGCTGAATAAAGACCCGTTCTTCTCCAGGCAAAATCACGCAAAAGCTCATTTTTCTCAGGTTCGACGCAGAAAATCACAGGCGAAAATCTCGATGTTGGAAGTACGAGCGACTTCTGAAGTCTGTTATGGCGTCTTCGGAATAATAAACGCACGTGTAAATTCAGCTCTTCGTTCTGTCCCCATCAAAAGAAACCGAGTCGGCATTTATGCTTCCTAGCGACCGAACCACTTCAGCCAACAAGGGAGAGTCTGACTACGACTACGAGCCACCACTCACGATCAGGAGGTATTCGAATCTTAATCAAATCTTCATAATTTTCTCATTCTATCGATAGAAAAATTGGTTTGGTGATGATGACGTAATTTTTTAAGGATGATACTTCATCTTGTCACAGAGCGAAGGGGATTAAAGCTTTTATCCAGGAAAGGCTTTTAAAATCAATGACATGACTAGTGAACAATCTGGGTCTAAATATAATTGAACATTTACGGTGTATATATATATATCTTAACAAGAAGCGCCTACCCAGCATCGGCTGGGTAGAGGGGGGGAGCAAAAAACTGGTGCAATTATTTTATTACTTTTGAGACTGGACATTTTTAAGAAGAATTTCAGTGCTATTTCTATGTATATTTTAATTTTTAAATATCTTCGAATCTTAATCAAATCTTCATAATTTTTGCACAAAAAGCAAGAACCGGTGATGTTTAATGTATATATATATAATATAGTTACTTTCTCGTTAATTGTTTTATTTTTGTAGTTTCATCCGGACATGTTGATCGCAACATCTTGTCAAACGAATGCCACTCCTTCGTTCATTGTCCGTTCGTGAGCTCGTTGATGATTTTTTCAGCTCTTCCAGCGACTTGCATATCTTAGAACAAATTTTGCACTCGTGACGATCGGTGTTTACTAAGATGATAGACACGGTATACGCATCACTGAACTCCCATGTGACGCCTGAGACCACCAGCTGTTTGGCACCCTTTAGTGCAGCTGGAGTTTTCATCTTGGGAGTCAGATTGTGACATGGGAGAGACAACAATTACAGTCGGATTGCTCTCGTGGGATTTCATTTGATTAACCTGGTAGGCCTTCATCCAGACAGACATATCAACAACCCTTAATATATATGTATAGATGGATTCTAGTTAATATATTTTAATGGTGCATGAGAACACACTATTTACCAAAGAAGGAAGATCTATGGACTCCCCTCCCCATTCAGGAAAGTTGGAATCTCTTTGCTTATCTTCTTACCCATGTTACGAAAAATATTTACACCTCACTTTTCATCTGATGTCGCTATTGTGGCAAAATATGCATATAGTCCCAGTAAATATGAGCACTTCTATCTACAATGAAACTGCGCAGTTATGTGGCAAAAAGATCAGAAGCATGGGGTACCCAGTGAGAATCATGCTCACTACTAATTTATCTTTCCTTACTTACCCCGTGAGTTTTCTTATAGTTTTTTTTAAAAAAAAGCTTTTCATCTGATGTCGCTATTGTGGAAAAATAACAAAATTGCTCCTATTTTCTCACTATAAAAACAAGACACAACAGCGACAGGGTGTTCTAAAAAGTAGAATCCATATCTGAGAGAATTAGTTTGAGTACGGGCAACTAAGTATTAATTCTCATTTTGTCCATGAATTCCCTAATTCTTTCCTCAATATTGGGCTATCCCATAATATCTTCCTCTGTGCGGCGTAGAAAAGAAGTTGTACCATTAATTTAAATAATTAAATCTAGTTTGTTTAAGGTATACTTCATGAAGCCAGAATGTTCAGCTATTTGATAGAAAATATTTTGCACCTTACTTGTTATTAGTTTATTTACTGCTAAATAAAATAAATAAGAGGAACATGTTGTGAGTGTACTAATTCAATAATTTTGGCCAGGGTTAGCATATAGTGTCATTATTTTAGAAGGAGAGTACAAGCTTAAAGCAATGTTTTTTTAATAAGTTAAAAAAGAAATGATTTACATAAGAGTTTCTCAATGGTGGTCCATGAGATTTTTTGTAGGGAGACGGCCAAATTTGAAAAATGGGGGCTGACAAGGTGCCAAAAGGGGCCACAGAAAATTTAGGACTCACGAAATATACATATGAAGTGTTTTGTAATTAATAATCATTATTTCAGATAAAATATTAAACTTATTATTTAGTTAAAATGTTAAATAAATCTGAGGCATTTTGTTAACATAAATATTTGTTTTTTAATCTGATCAATGCAAAGTAGATGTTTTCTTAAAATTTAAAACTACTAATCTATTCTTTAAATTAGAGTTTCTCAACGGGGTCTATATGTCCCTCTTGGAGACCATGAGATTTGGGAGACACAAAGAACTTGCATTGGGTAAAAGAGATCCACAGCCAAAAAGGTTGAGAAACACTGATTTACTTCACGAAAACAATTCTGCCATTATTGTCGTCATGACAATTTTTCCTCTTTTTCCGCCACCAATTTTAAAAGCGGATATGTCGCAGGTGCTACGGGAAGTTTCAACTAAAAGACATGGGAGAACTTTTATAAGTTTAGGTGGGGGGAGAATGTGGGATATAAATGCAATTCTCATTCGTCATAGAATTAGACAAAGAAAATGGCTGTTTCTCAAAGTATAGTGACTTATGGAATTGCATTTATGCGCATGTCTACAGATAGATTAGGAATTCATTAGAATGAGATTTACTATGGGAATGCATTGGAAATGGTTTTACCGTAGGAGTGTATTGTAAAGGAATGCACTGAAAAGTGTTTTATTGGAAATAAATTTACTATAGGAATGAATTGGAAAAGGGTTTTACTATAGGAATGCATTGGAAATAAATTTACTATAGGAATATATTGTAAATAGTTTTACTATAGTAATGCATTGGAAAGGGTTTTACTATAGGAATGGCATTGGGTAAATAATTTTAATATAGGAATGCATTGGAAATTGTTTTACTATAGGAATATATTGGAAAGAAATTTACTATAGGAATGCATTGGAAATTGTTTTACTATAGTAATGCATTGGAAAAGATTTTTTTCTATTGGAATGTATTGGAAAGGGTTTTACTATAGGAATATATTGGAAATAAATTTACTATAGGAATGCATTGGAAAGGGTTCTACTATAGTAATGCATTGGAAAAGGGTTTTACTATAGGAATGCATTGAAAATTGTTTTACTATAGGAATACATTGGAAATTGTCTTACTATAAGAATGCATTGGAATGGTTTTATTATAGGAATGCATTGGAAATTGTTTTACTATAAGAATGTATTGGAAATGGTTTTACTATTGGAATGCATTGGAAATGGTTTTATTATAAGAATGTATTGGAAAGGGTTTTATTATAAGAATGTATTGGTAAGGGTTTTACTATAGGAATGTAGTGGAAATGGTCTTCATATAGGAATGCATTGGAAAGGGTTTGAATACAGCTCTCGTTCGTTATACAATGACACTAAGAAACTATAAAGAATAGTGCCTTATAGGATTGCATTTATGCGCATGTCTGCAGATAGATTAGGTATACTGAGTGAGTCCCGGATATTGCATTAACTTCTGGAACATAAATCAGGTACACCAGCCCATCCCCTTCTGCCACCCGCACAAGTAGATATTTGTGCGCATGCTTGTAAGCATACATTGTAGATGAATGCGCATGCGCGAAAAAGTGCCGTAAAGCATTTGAGTCATCAGGAAAATCGTTTATTCCGCTAAATTGACACGATTGTCTCCGGGCAGTATGTCCGAATATCGAAAATGAACGGAGGTGCTTTAAAATATAGGTTGCTATTCGTGACCAGAAGGAACAGTTTCCTTTTCATCATTGTATTTGTATATAGCGGTCAGTCTGTGTGTGTGTCTCTCTCTCTCTCTCTCTCTCTCTCTCTCTCTCTCTCTCTCTCTCTCTCTCTCTGTCTCACTAGTGAGACATACATTGAGGGACAGAGACACAGACATACATACACAGATTAGTAAGTATCTATCAATTAATTGTTCGCCTCTGACTGACAGTCACTGACAGCCGTAAAGGTAAGGAGCTTAGCAAATGAAAATTATGTCGGGTTACGGTCCGGCTAGAGGTAGCAGTTAAAAATGTCGAGCCGCACTGATGAGATGTAAACGTTGAAACACGTGTCTATGGATATATATATATATATATATATATATATATATATATATATATATATATATATCAGTAAAATAATATAACAGAAGATTTAGATTCTTTGATTATAGCCTATTTCAGGGAGCCTAGAGAAAGTGTCTAGTCCTTCTCATCATCAGATGTCGAATGATAATTCCTTATTATTCTTAAGTCAGTTGAAAACAGATTTTTTAAAAATTTCATGGTCCTGTGTTCTTCTGTGTCGACCCCTCTGGAAGGTAATTAATTGGTCGCACACTACGACTTAAAAAAAAAACACTACGTCGTAAGGAAGATTTCTTCTCCTGATCTTTGGATCATATATATATATATATATATATATATATATATATATATATATATATATATATATGTGTGTGTGTGTGTGTGTGTGTGTGATCAAAAATTGAGAAAAAATGGATAGAGCACAAACAACTACATTCAATTGATATTTCTCCTCTGTATGTACACGAAGATTCGTCAGAAATTTCCGGTGCTAGCCTCCCATAATGCAACTTTCAGGGGAGACAACCGTACTCTACTGATCAAGGAAAGTAAATCTAGAATTTCGTTCGGTCTGTAACCTAACAATAAAAAGTTTAATTAGACTATATAATATATAGTGATTAAACCTCAAAAATTGAATATTAGGTTATAGAATAGTGATTAAACCTTAAAGATATGAGTTAAGAATAAATTCAAAATAGGGTAATATTAAATAAAATATAAAACCAAATTAGAATTACAAGTTATCAGGTATACACTGTAAACAATAATTTTTATTAGCATTTAAGATCGTTTGCACTGTCCTCAAATACTTGGTTATGAAAAATATGGGTTATCCTGTTACAATGTGTTTTGTCATCCTGTAGGCGCTTGTGCAGTGGAATTGGATCCTTGGTAAAGAGTCCTGAGTATTGGTAATCGTCCGTATTGTAAGTCCCTCCTCGATGATTGCAATTATAATTATGGCCAGTATGGGATCGGCCACACAGTATGGTTGGTGATTGGCGAAGTAATAGACCACGTGACTTAGGCCAGTCTATAAATCCAGGTGGGGAATTAGAGCACACCTATAAGTAACTGGCGGAAGGCCGAAATCCTCAAAACAGTAAAAGGAGTCAAAGAGATCAGACGTCCTACTGGGAGAACAGAACTTGACAGCTGCAGAGACGATTGATACAACAGACCAACATAGACACACCCCAACTTTGGGTGAACCCACACAGCAGCAGTGTTGAACAACGAATGAAGCTACAACCAGAACTTTACCCCAACAAGAATTATACACAAAGATAAGTGTCACGAAATTGTTACTTTCATATACACGAGACTTGAGACCGCTAAAGCAATAACTTTTAGCAACCTTATGCACTATTAAACTCCTTTTAAAATATACAAACCTTGTCTTGTCCTTTATTCCTTTCTTAGCGGTATTTAGAATTGCAAATTTCCCATATGGTTTAACTTTCTGTCAGGAAGACTTATCTTTGGATTAACACCAGAGGCTAACCACAGACGCCTGACATATATTACAAGGAAAGCTACAGACTTGGATTTATATATATTACAAGAAAAACTACAGGCTTGGGCGTATATATTACGAAAAAAATACAGGCATGGATTTATATATTACAAGAAAAATACAGACTGGGATCACTAACTGGATTCTGTGAACAACAACAGAACCACTGAACCCCTCCAAATGGCTCCATGAATTCTAATATAGTGTGTTCTATGTTGGTTTGAGGTAATTTTTATGTGAAATGTAACATCAAAGAAACAGTACAAAAAAGTTTACCTCCTTTATATGTGAATTATACTTATATATTATTATATTTATCAAATGAACAACAAGTTATAATGATGTAGTTTGGATTATGAATTTTCCTTTTTACAAAGTCTTAGTGTTAAAGCTTACTTGCATTTTTATTCACCCGGTTATCGGAGGATCGTATTCAGCGACTGCTCACTTAGCTTGCCAATGCCTTTCTGCTTCGTTCTGCTGTTATCCACCTTTTCCTCCCTCGTTCTCAAAATGTGCACGGGAGTTTTGAATTTAGTGTCGATCAGTCTGGTTTTGTCTATATTTAGAATACGATCCTTTTTCATTGTTTCTCAAACCTGCCCTCATAGTTTGGAGCACTCCTTCATAACCATTGCTTCCTGGTATAACTCTGAAGAAATTCTGATATGCTGGATCCCAAACCATAGTGGAGTGAGGGGAAATGAATGAGTTGACTCTGCAGCTAAATCGGCTCTAGATTTGATCCCCGACAAGTTCAAGATTCCATATACTGACTTGAAACCCAAAATTAATAGATTCCTTCATACAAAATGGCAACAACGCTAGAATGACAACATCCACAATAAAATCTTCATAATCAAACCCACTCTGGGAGACTGAGGACCAGCTTTAAGAAAGTCTAGAAAAGAACAAGTCATTGTGTCCCGATTACACATTGGTCACAAAGACTAACGCACTCTTATATACTTAAAAAGAACAACAATCACAGTGTGAAATATATAAAACACCTTTGACTGTTAAACACTTATTCATAGAATGCAGGGGTTTTTGCTCTCACCAGAAACAGTTATTTTAATGCAAACAATATGAAAGATCAATTTGAAAAAGTCAACATAGAAGACATTCTGTCATTTTTAAGGAAATAAAATTATACTCTAGAATATAGACATTGTGACGTATCACTAGTATATCAACTAGTATATATGTTAGAATTAAAAGAAAACTATTTGTAAAAACCCAAAGGGCGAGCAAAGAAAGTAAGATTCAGGGTTTTATTCTTAGTAAAACAATGTCAATGGTTACTACTATCCGTATGTCTAAAGAGCAGTTGCACCCCCCCCCACCTCAGGTGATAGGAGGAATATGCGTACATATTTCAACTGTACCCCCACGACCCTAGAGTACACTTACCCCAAGACGTTGCTATGACGACGACTAAGAAAGGATTTTCGCGCGTAAACGCGAGGCCAACACACAGTTGATGAAATCATCCCGAGAAGCAAGGATAGACGGCGACCGCCCCATAAAGTTTGATATGTGCATCGAAAATCAGAAGAACGGAAAAAGTAAAGAGTTAATAAGAGTTAATTCACTTGGAAAACAGGAACGAATCACCGTTGAACAGAGAAATGATAATTTTAACGGAGAGACATTGTTGCGGTTTGCAACGTCGCAGTGAGTTAAAACAAACGTTCAAGATTTTGTATTCTGTAAACCTTTATTATTTGTCATGTATTTTGTATATTGCTAATATGATTGATATGCTCAATCGCTCGTCCACTCATTTGATAACATGAACCACGCATTCACTTTACCCCTCTTATTACATGTATATTTGTATATATGTATTTGTCTCTTAATGATAATTTGTACTTAAATGTCAATAAATGTTTATGTGTTTATTTGAAATCCTATCCGCTCTTCGTCATTCAGCATTGTCGTCGTTCATCGGTTTCCTATCCTTTTCACGGGAGCAGAGAGAAAAGTTTTGAATCCCATCCCTTTTGTACTATTTATTTTTACATCTGGGACTTTGCATATTTTTTTCATTATTTCATGTTGCGTGTGTACACTGGTCGCCCCTAACGAATGTGCATGCGTAACAACATGAACCCAATAAATACCTTACAACATGTTTCTGAAGCAGTACAAATGTATTCCGAACATTCTGTTTCAGTATAAAACAGAACACAGAAAAAAAATCTGTTATCGGAAACGAATCAACTTTATCATTTGTAAATAAACTTTATTGTTAAAACATGTAAACCAATAGAATTCTATATTTTTACACTAATAATAATAAGTTTATGCTAACCTTGTTATCTAATTTTATTGTGCTTACTTCGTTTTCTTTTCTTTTTTTTTTTTTTTTTTTTGTCAAATTTTAATTTGCCGTATTATTTAGTGAAAGATATGGCAAATGTAGCCGCATCAATGATTTCTAAAAAAAATCTGACATTCCTATCATAAAAATCACTGTCTAATCTCTCAGATGATAAAGAAATTGAATTAGATGCAAATTACCTAAAGATATTGACGCTAACCAAGGAAATCAATAATATATATATATATATATATATATCTGTTGAAGTCCTTTGTTTATCAAAAATGACTTGATTCGGCATTAAATGACCCGAAAAGGGTTAATATGTCGTAAAATAAAACAAACAAACAAACAAAATTAAAAATGAAATTAAGCAGCATGGAGCCTGTTCAATATTGAATTGGGTGACCCCTTACACAACAGCAGGTACTGTACGCAACCTGAGTCCTTTGTTTATCGCAAAGTGTTAATATCAACCTCAAAAATTCAATTCAAAATATTTCTTTTTAAATCTATTTTCAAATATTTGGGTTTTATTGGGGTTTGAATCCCGACTGCTGGCACTAATCGAAAAATATGGAATTATCTCCGCAGACCGCGCACCTGCAATTACCAACAAAACATCTTAGATACATAAACATCACCCTACAGCAACGTATTAAACCCCTCCCCTATGTGTATTGTCTGTGAGAATATTAACAAGTACATTTAATAGAGAGAGAGAGAGAGAGAGAGAGAGAGAGAGAGAGAGAGAGAGAGAGAGAGACAGGCAGACAAACAGAGACAGAGAGAGTTGGAGTCTGTCCTCTATGCTATTGTACAACTGACTTCAAAACAATTTTTTCGAATCGCAAACATCTCTATTGATATCCAGAATTACGAAAGGGGAAGAGAAGAGAGAAAGAGAGAAAGTAGAAAAAAGAGGAGGAAGAGGAGGAAGTCGTGGGAAATTGACTCGTCGACCCGAGTTCAAATCCTAGACAAGGCAGTTTGCATTTCACATACCTCTAATACTCTTGGGAAAGGTATCTCCCTCCAGCTATGGATAAAATAGTAGGGCAGACTGGGTTATTTAACCATGTATAGGTAACCAGTCTAGGAGAAGGAAAACACTGAATTGAAAAACCAGAGGTCAGTCATTGATTGGGTTTGTGGCATTCCTTGTGCACCAATTCTTTCCTATTGACTGTGCCAAAAAGTGCGGATGGTCCAACACAAGCTTTCACCACTATAAACAAAACACTGTGTAGGTTATTCATTGGATGAACCCTCATGTGTCGAAATCGATGAGAAAGTCCATTTCTATCTTTATCACTAACACCATATATTCTTATCATAACATGATTGTTAATTATTATTATTATTGTATTATAGACAAAAAAGAACAGATAAATGGACGAAGGGCTGCATCCTCCCATTCCCTAAAAAAGGAGATCTCGGAATTGCTAAAAACTACAGAGGCATAACTCTCACTGCCATTGCAGCCAAGATCTATAATACCCTTCTACTTAATCGCAACCGGCCTGAAATAGAGAAAATCCTTAGGAGAAACCAAAATGGTTTCCGCAGAAATCGATCCACAACCTCTCAGATCCTGACTATTCGAAGGATTATAGAAGGGGTACGAGCAAAGAATCTAGAGGCAACGCTATTATTCGTAGATTTCTCTAAGGCATTTGATTCCATACATAGAGGAAAAATGGAACAAATACTATTAGCATATGGTCTCCCCAAAGAAACTGCTGCAGCTATAATGATGCTATACAAAGACACTAAAGCGATGGTACGCTCGCCTGATGGCGACACAGATTTCTTTGACATCGCCGCTGGAGTCCTTCAAGGAGACACATTGGCACCATATATATTCATAATATGTTTAGACTACGTACTCCGAACATCATTAGATACCATAAAAGAAAAAGGTTTCACATTGAAAAGGGCAAGAAGCAGGCGATATCCCGCACAAACAATCCCAGATGCGGACTATGCCGATGACCTTGCACTTCTTGCAGATACACCGGCACATGATGAAACACTGCTACATAGCCTAGAGGAGGTAGCAAATAATATAGGCCTCTATGTGAACTCCGGTAAAACAGAGTTCATGAGCTTCCAAAATAAAGGAAACATCTCCACACTCAATGGCAAGCCTCTTAAGCCAGTGGAACAATTCACCTACCTGGGAGGTAATATCTCCTCCACAGAGAGCGATGTTAATACGCGGATAGCAAAGGCATGGTCGCCACAAATAGATTATCAGTCATATGGAGGTCCGATCTCCCTAACAGGCTGAAGCGACAGTTCTTCCAGGCTGTGGTTGTGTCGGTGCTGTTATATGGCTGCACCACCTGGACCCTAACTAAACGTCTTGAGAATAAGCTAGATGGGAGCTGCACAAGGATGCTGCGAGCAGTGTTGAACAAGTCATGGAAACAGCACCCCACAAGGAAACAGCTATACGGTCACCTGCCCCCCATCTCACAAACTATCCGAGTGAGACGGACAAGACACGCAGGACACTGCTGGAGAAGTAAGGGTGATCAATCGGCTGGTCAGACCTATATGATTTTCCTGAACCTATTGCCCTTATGGCAAGCTCCAACCCTTTTTATCATATGGGTACTAGAAGGCGATGACTGAGGGTATTCATGTCCTGGGAATGACGTTAAACTCTATCTGATAGTGAGGTTCCAGTACTGGAGGTTTGAGGAATATGGAGCACCCCTTCATCAACATTGCCCCCTAGTCCACTCTTATCCGGAGTGGTAGTACCTGTTAGGGTCCCATCGATGGATTAAATAGAAAAAATGAGTTAATAAAAATTGAGTACACATTAAGAATGAATTTATTTCAAAACTTTGCCGGTATTAAATGACCCACTGAGGTTGATATGCCATAAAATAAAACAAACCAAAACAAAACAAACTCTTAAATATTTTATCACAGAATATTTGTAAGTTCGTTTTTTGCCAAATATTATAAAGCTGATGAAAATTTAATTGATTCTTAAATGATCAACTGTGTCAGTCCTCATACAATCACAGGCACTACTAATTTATACAACTGGTTTAGTTTATCTTCAAGGGCATATCAGCCTCTTGTCATTTACTTAACGCAAACATTTCATATAGATTGCTGACGATTATATGGTTTGAGTATTCCAACCTAATGCTAATAATTTATACATACTTATATGGCACCTCTTGTGGTGTAATGGTTAGCAAGTTAGACTGGCAAACCATGACTAGTGAGTTCGTGCCTCACTGGTGCCTCTTACATTCGGCCTTGTGCCACATCTAAGCAAAGCTTCGTAAATAACTATATGAAGCGCTTGTCGTGTAATGGTTATCGGCAAATTAAATACAAGGAAAATAAAAACTTATACTTTAATCTAGTTTCCATTTACAGTATCTATAAATAAATAAACTCCTACCTATTTTTTAAGTGGAGAACCCATGGCATAATCCAAACGTGCTTATATGTTTACTTTTGGACTAATACTCTTGGGAAATGTATGGACCCCTTTATCCTTTATCCTGAAGATGAGTACCTGCGGTTATCGGAGATAAAAAGGTATGTCTCATTTTATGTGGAATTACGTACGTAAATTCAAAAAAGATTTAAAATAGATATTTGATATATATTTAATTTAGATATATGATTGATATTGTAAATATCAATCGAAACGTTAAACGTCGACAATATATGTTTCAAATATCAATAAATCATCCTCATATTTCCTATTTTTCACTTTCACTTATTACTTTTCCCACATACTGACGGATTCATTTCCATTTTTCTCCCCATCAAATTAAAATATATATATATATACACATTTTTGAATACAGTTTTAATTATACGTACAAAGTATGTCAAAAGTGTGCTTCGAGCAAGAACAGTTTGAGAACGACAAAGATTGTAAGAGAATGAAATACGCAGACAACCCAGTTCAAGATCCAATCAAACTGCGTCATTTAATCACGTGCTATCGAAGTAAGAGAATCGTTAGTGTCTATCTAATAGCAAATCAAATAACCTAATGCAAGACAAAGCCGATATTATGTTCATTCGCTAATTAAGTGCAAGCATATACATAATCATATATATATATATATATATATATATATATATATATATATATATTCCGATTGGCTCATCATCCAAGACGCATACACACGTGAAGACTGCTTATCAATGATAGATTACAAAATATAGACACACCTAGGTAAATGTATATTTATACGCAAAAATTATGGTACTGCTCATCATTATTATTATTATTATTATTATTATTATTATTATTATTATTTTGTTCTTCTCTTCTATCCACAGATGATAGCCCAAGAGTAAAATTGTCATCTATTACCAATTTTCACAGCAGTGCTTATACAGAGTGATTGTAAAGTAACTCCCTATTTTTAAAGAATTATGATTTATTTCTGAATCATTATTTTTACAAAAAATGAATATGAGAAGAACACAGATAACATGTAGTTTTATTTGAAATTCTATATGGGCACCAGCATTCGCCTCCAGCCTCTCAAGCTGCTCGGAAATTAAATTTAAATTTGATTGATTCATTGATTGATTGATTGATTGATTTTAACGGCATGTCAACCTATCAAGGGTTATTTTATGTCAAGCGAAAGGTTGTGAGGGATAGTCAAATTTATTGTTATGTCTTTTTTCAAGAATTTTATTGATTTTGACAATAGATTGTTTGCAGTTGTTTGTTGCTAAATAGATTGGAAATCAGTTTAAGGGATAAGTTTATAGGGTAAAGTTCAAGTTTGTTATAAGCGATAGTTTGGTAGAAAGTTTTTTAAACAATTTTTATAAACATTTTTTCTATTTAATCCATAGATGGGACCCTAACAGATGATGCCACTCCGGGTCAGAGTAGACCTGGGAGTAATGGTGAGGAAGGGGTGCTTCACATTCCCCACACCTCCAGAACTGGAACCTCATCATCAGATAGAGTTTAACATAATTCCCAGGACATGAAGACCCCCAGTCAGTGCCTTCTAGCACATATATGAGTTTGGGCTTGCCATAAGGGCAATAGGATTGGGGCAATCATATAGGTGCTAGGGCTTGGCATGACCAGCCGATTAATCGCGGGGAGCCTCTTCGACCGCCCGTCTATCCTAAGTAAGAATCTAAGTGGAGTGTTGCATATCATGAACTGCTCATCCACCAGGATTCCGTCCTTAAGCATCATGATTTACAACCCACGCCCAACAGGTGACCCCTTTTTTGGGGAGGGGTGGAGGTCTCAACCTTCGGCAGAGGTGTAGTCGGTCTATTCTAAAGCCCGACAGAGCGACTGATAACATGGAGTTTTATTTGAAATTCTAAATGGGCACCAGCATTCGCCTCCAGCCTCTCAAGCCGCTCGGAAATTAGAATTAAATTAGAGTTAAACGTCCAGACATCTTTATAAGGCTTCGAATTTTGAAACATCTTGAAAAAGAAATCAGTTAACTACTTAAAAGACGCCCAATCGGGCGGCAATTAAGCTAGTTAAAAATAAAACAAGACAAAGCTCCAAAAGCGCAATATATTTTATTTAATCCATAACAAAAAACGTTATTGTTGTTTAGCCTCGTGAAAATCTTCGTTTCTTCGCATCGAATCTGAATAATTCTTCTTGGCTGGAAACCATTTTGGTTTTTAAGATTGTTTTTGCAATGTTTCCTGCGTGTTTCAACACAATCTATTCATATCTATCTATCTATTTATCTATCCATCTATCAGTTTGTTCGTCTATATCTTTCTCATTCAATCCATTCATCTCTCTCTCTCTCTCTCTCTCTCTATATATATATATATATATATATATATATATATATATATCGTTGTTAATCTCTCTCTCTCTCTATATATATATATATGTGGGGGGTGTGCAGTCCATATCTATCTATCTATCCACATATATATCTATCTAATTATCTATTTATCTATCTATCTGTTTGTTCATCTATTTTTTCTCATTCAATCCGTTCATATCTATCTATTTGTCTATTCCAGTGTGCTATTTCTTTCTCATTCAATTATATATATATATATATATATATATATATATATGTGTGTGTGTGTGTGTGTGTGTGTGTGTGTGTGTGTGTAAAGGGCCAGTTTAGCTCAGTCGGTAGAGCGTTCGCGTGGGAACTACAGCTCAGCGTATGAGTAGCATAGGATCTGTGCGGTAAAGTAAGGAGCTGAGAGCCCCCAAAATTATATATATATATATATATATATATATATATATATATATTATTATTCTTTATGATTCTATACATATAATAGGGAGAAAAAAAAAAAAAAATTGACAATTTATAAAACAGGGGTTTTTGTTCATCGTTACTAAAACGATTATTGTCAAATTATATGGTTTTATTCTTTTAAACCTTCAATTATTAATAACTTGTTTTACATTATTGTGTGTGATTGTATTTATATATACAACAAAATAGTGGCATACATTATGCACGGGAAGGCTTATTTGCATATTGATATTTAAAATTTGATTTTAATAAATATGTGCTTGGTATTATTGATTTCTAATTGTTTGGTTTTATCTTAATGAATATGAGCAAAAATCTCGGAGATAAATCTTAAAAGAAAATTATTTGCAAGAAGAAATAACTGTAATTTTATTCTTTACTTCTCATGTTAACTAAATAGTTAAATTAGAAAAATTTAGTAATGAAAGACGGAAGTGGTGGAAGAGTAAGTTTCAGTTGTTCTATTTTTTGATTATAGCCCCCTCTGTTGCAATTTTTTTTTTCATTCTTATTTCTAATTTAATATGATATTTTATTACATTAAAACTTAAGTACTTGCACCCGGAGGGTGCATATATTTGCTAGTATATATAATTTATATTTAAGTTAAATTCATGTTACGTGCATATGGCGCCAACGGCGCCTGATTACAGACAGTTTCTTGTCTATGTAATTTTCTGACTAAGTATATATATATATATATATATATATATATATCTGTGTGTGAGGAGTGTTTGATCTCAGTCTGTCTACAAAAGCGTTTAAAAAGGGTTGATGCCACCCGAAATATTGGATAGAATAAAGAAGTTCAAAAGCAATACAACGTTCATCTTTTGAAATTTTGTCTTTTGCTCTCTTTATATTTTCCAATGCTTCTAAAGTAACCAAAGACGTTCCCAACAATACACACACACACACACACACACACACACACACACACACATATATATATATATATATATATATATATATATATAGAGAGAGAGAGAGAGAGAGAGAGAAAGAAATTGAGGAGAGAGAGAGAGAGAGAGATAGTGAAACTAAGAGTTCAAATGTTCAGATTAATACGAACAAAGCGGGTAAATCAACTAGATTTCTTGAATATTAGCACTATCCTTTCACGCTTCAAAACCCAGTACATCAATTTTTATAACCTTGACCTCAAATATGTGAAGTAAACGTGAAACATTTAGTAATAATATTTTAATGCTCTATTCTCTCTATTATACATATATATATATATACTAGCAAAAGTACCCGGTCCATGGCCGGACTAAAAAAAAATTAGGAACGCCAGAGAGTGAACGAGAAGAGAGAAAATAAGAGGAAAATGATTTATCAAATTTTAAAAAATCGCCTTGTATTTGTATAGCAGAATGTTTATTTTAGGATTTTTTTTTCTATAAAGATATTATTTTTAAAAATGATTTCCTAAACTTTATTAAAGATTCTACGATAAACAAAGAATTAGTGCATTATAATATTCGTTTATTTTAATAAGGGTCCTTTTTTTTGTTTAACGTTTACATTTTTTAAACGATTTTATTTTTTAAGCGAGCTTCTTGCCTGTTGATTTCCATGTTAGAAATGTATTCGTTTAATTCCTTTTTTTTACTGTATTAAAATGTAACAATAAAATGCTAACAATTAAATACTTAAAATTGTCCGTATTACAATTTATTTTTTTTTCTTTTGTTTTGGTTTATAATAGTGTTTTGTTTTTTGTTTTTTTGTTTTGTTTTGTTTTGTTTTGTTTTTTTCTAAAACTCTTTTGTACATGCGACAAATTGGAGAAGTTTATCAGTTTAATTTATTTCTTTTTTCGACCCCTAAAAGTAAAAAAGAAAGTAACAACTAAACATTACCTTATTTGTAGGTGGAATATAAAGGTTTGAGTTATACTGATTAAAAATGGATATATTTTATTCTAAAGTGAAAGAATTAATAATAAAAAAGGTGAGTTATTATTAATCGTTAAATGTTTTCATTTATTATTGTTATTTACTTCGCTGTAAAAATAATTCAATCGATAAAACCACATACAAACTACATATTTAGAAATATTATTTTATTTTATTTCTGACCAAATAAATATTTCTAAGATTGGACCGGGAATACGGGGAAAATTCTGAGCAGAAACGATTAGGGCACGAATTTGTCTATTTCAAATTATCAGCAGGCGGCGCCGTGCAGCCATTTTGTATCACTGCTGAAATAGGTAGCAGCCAGCGATTTTTTGTTATATTAGCAGCAGCAGCCATGCCACGATTATCACAAATCGTTTTATTTCCGTTTAATTAATTAATTATAACTCTTAATCAGTAGAAATCAATAACCAAATTTGGTGTGTTCCTTAATTATAAGGTTAGTAAGGTATATGCAAGATTTCGAATCTGAGTGACATCCCTTTTCTGAGTTATACGTCGACACGTACATACCAAACTTTCTTATATATATATATATATATATATATATATATATATATATATGAGATTAAGGTAATTTGCTTTAGAAGCATTGTTGAGTAAAGTATATTATTATTTATATTTTTTGCTTGAAGGCAGTTACAATGCGTATATCGTATAAAATTCGATAATTAATGAAAATAATCATGACAAGCGAAATCGGAAAATATTGCCCCCTACTTGTTGAAAAAGTTGAAACAGCTGCTGTACGATGTTCTACCATTGTACAGTCGTCATCCCAATAATCTTGGTAACTTTCCACTATTATCTACACTTAACTTAAACGTTTGGGTTTTTTCCACTTCATTATATTACAATAACAGCAGTGAATGCTGCTATATCAGCTGTTAGTTATGACAGAAGAAGAAAAAAATCACTGTTTGCAACTATAAGACCAAACAGACAAGAAAGACACACGAATTTCTTTTGAACTTCGGTAATTAAGATACCAGCGTCGAACAGACAGACGGCGGTAAGCAACGCCATTTTGTATGATTTGCGCATGCGTCCGTCTTGTAGGCACTGCGAACTAATTACTGAAACTTGTCTGCCTCGCGGCGCTGATTGGCGTTCTTCGACGCTCTCTTGTTGTCGCTGTAGATCTATCATTACTTACCGCTGCAAGCAATTGGCGACATATGTTTCTATTTGCACTTATTGACAAATGAGAAAATGTAGAGTTTGTACTTGCTTAAAACACTGGTGGTACAGACATCGGGTTTTACACGCATATATATATATATATATATATATATATATATATATATGGGGCGGTAGGGATGGGGGCGTGCACACATGCGCACGTAAACTCAATAAAACAAATATATGAACAAAAAAAACTAACAGTTTTTTTTTTTGTTTTGTAGAATATAGACGACAGGTGTATGAGGCACATATACACTTTAAAATATTTTTCTTTCTATTTCTTTAATTCGTTTTTGTTTTCTGCGTCCATCCATCTGTTTTTCTCCCCAGTCTCTTCTCTCTCTCTCTCTCTCTCTCTCTATATATATATATATATATATATATATATATGTGTGTGTGTGTGTGTGTGTGTGTGTGTGTGTGTTATTGGCATCCTTCCGTCTACGAGAGACGATGGTAGTGTCCATTTTTAAACTACGTAGCCTGGGCGGGTTCATATGGAGAATGAGCTGTTGCCCAAGCATCAAACCCCTCTCTTCACACTGCCATTGAGATCCAAAGAAAGGTAAGGAACCAATGCAGTTTGGCAGCGGTAGTGTCGCGGGAGTTGCTTGGTAGCACTGGATTTCAGTATCACACCACCTTAGGGACTCCACCTCCTGATTTGTTTCGAGGTTTACTCCTAGCCTTACCTGTGGATGAGATAAGGCTGCTAAGCAGCGGAGGTTTTGTATCAGCCTTTTCCTTGTCTTAGATGGGTTGCTAACCAAGGCTAACAAGCCCCTTCTAACCCATTTGGGGATTTATGTTTTTAAATATAGGTATTACGTTATGACATTCCATTACGCGGGCACGCTTCACGTTATATAAACGCTGAAAAAAACACCGTTTTAATATCTTAATATTTTTGAAGATCGCATAATATGCAGGAAACTGCAGTTACAGAAAATTAACACCATAATATTTCATATCTGATTATATATATATATATATATATATATATATATATATATATATATATATATATTATGATAATGGTACACAGTAATAACCTACTCGAGTTTCACCATAGGATCTTCAGGGTTAAATCCACTGGATTAATCAAGATATTGACTAATTGCAGTCGATTGCACGTGTGTATTTTCTTTCTTTTTTTTTCGATGACGGTTGGTTACTGCGGATCTATAACCAACCGCAATCGCAAAAAAATACACACGTGCAATCGACTGCAATTAATCAATATCTTGATTAAATCCAGTGGATTTAACCCTGAAGATCCTTATGGTGAAACTCGCGTAGGTTATTACTGTGTACCATTATTATAATAAATTTGCTCTTCTGACGTATTGAGCACTTTATATTTGTTATATCGCTGTCTTATCATTGTGAAACTTGCATCAACAAACCATTGTGACCTGTTTCACCGGTAAGTCACCTTTTCAAAAAATACTATATATATATATATAACAGTTAATTGCCAATCCACGAAGTAAACAAATATTTTTACTTCTGGATTAATTAAAATCGACTTAAAAAGTGCCAATAAAAAGAGCTAAATATATGTTTTAAA